>JBAMAW010002312.1:0-116165 GCA_037043295.1 Amiota minor
TATTAGAAAGATGCGTTGGTGGTTTCACGCAAAACAATAATGAAAGTTATAATCGGCTGATATGGAAAATAACTATAAAAATAATCCCATGTGGCTCTAAGATCGTTGAAATTGATGCTTATCTGGCTGCCGGCATATTCAATGAAGGAAAAACATCTCTTCTATATTTGATCAACGCACTGGGATTATCACTTGGGCCTAATGCCCATGCCTACGTAGAAAAAGAGGTCGCATCTCGATCTCTGACGCAAGAGCGCAAGGGAGCACGCGCGAGGAGTGAATGTCACGTAGACAGCTACAGTTGGCTGCATTAGAAGCAAACGATAAAGCAGAGGGTTCTTCTTATGGCCCTGGAATAGATGACTCGATGTAAGTTGGAAAAAAAATTTTTTAACTTAGTTTAAATGGTTCCCAAAACTTTAAACGCGTTTTTCTCGAAACGGTGTTTTCAAAGTCGGTGAGGAAAATTTCTCCGAAACGGCTGGACCGATCGCCTTGAAATTTTCACACAATCTTCTTAGATATCAGGTAATGATCGAAGGAATACGGTTTCTGACAATAATTTCGATTTTTGAAGCCACTTGAAACTGTAAATTTTCTTGAAAAAAAAAAGATTTGTTTCTTTGGGAAGCCGCCATTTTGTCAAAAATCAAAATTTTGACTATTCCATCGATCATTACCTGTATTCATCTATCCTAAAAATAATTCTTTTGGTTTTTTTTTATTTCAGATAATTTGGATCAGAGATATCTTCCTCACCGCCAGACACCTGTTTGTGGAGGTCCTCTAGGAGATCTACTACAAGAACAACGGAACCGAATATTTTTGTAAATAAATCGTGAATTCTTAAAATACATTAAATTCGCTATATGCACATTTATTCTATGTATAATATTTATTTAATAAAAAGTCTCTTCACAAAAAAACACGTTTTTTCGGACTTACAAGTGGATATAACCCCTTAATGTTTTGTGGTACCTCCTGTTAGCATTAATGATTTCTTCCTGAATCATAGTTACGTCGAGGTCTTTGTGAATTTCATAGTTAGATATAAGCCAGTCGGCATTAACTATTGATCGAAGTATTTTCGGTTGTTGACGCTGAATAATGTTAATGTTAGTTTTCTTGGCTGAGCCCCATAATTGCATGCCGTACGTCCATATAGGCTTAATTACACTATTGTATATTACTAATTTCCAATTGGATGTCAACTTAGATCTACTACTACTAAATTTTAATATGAGTTGATCTCTCTTTTTCTGAATATGATGTTTCCACGTCAGTTTACTATCAATATGCATGCCCAGGTACTTTGCCACATTGCTTAATGGAATGTCAGTACCTTTTATTTTTAATTGTCTTGGCTCATAAGCTGTCACTTGCGTCGTTTTTAGTTCATTCACTTTTATTTTCCATTTATCAAACCAAGTGCAAGCTTCGTCAAGAATATCGCATTAAATAAAATGATAGTAAAACATTTTTAGAATGCACTTTCCTGCTACAAGCATAAATACCTCAATAGCTTAGTGTGTAAAGAGCCTGCTTGGCCGATGCCTCGAAACAACAGAGATTGGGTTCGGACCCTCCTTCAGGATAATAATTTTTTTTTTTTCTTTTCCTTCTTAAATTTTGTATCTGCAGCAAAGAAAAAGCAATACAACAAAACTAATATTGAGCTAATATAAAATTATTAAAGTTTAATAATAAATCAAAATAGTGCCAGGGGAGGAAGAGAGAAGAATGAAGTAGTCAAAGCAAAATAAGTTATGGTGAATGTGTGAGTATGTGTATTGGCAAGCATCGTTTGCTTGTGATGAAGTACGGGGGAGAGAGAGAGAAGAATCAATACAATACAATATGAAATAAAATGTGATTGAAACTCTTTGACTTGCGAGCGAGATGAAATGAGCGCACTTGCAGTGTCCTTATAGCATTCGACTGTATTTTGGGAATCATGACGTGGAGCAGTCTAACAAACGGATCATAAAGGCAGCTAGACACGGTACTACATTGCTTGTCCGACATACGTTCGTTCATTCTCTTTTGTGTTTAAAGAGAGATTCGATTTTGAAAATAAATAAATAAAATAATATAAAATAATAATCGGCCGAGTGCGAGTCATACTCGTACACGGAGGGTTCCATACCAGATTGGGGTTTGTATGGGAGGTGCTCCCCCTAGTGGTCAACACATGTACCGCGCCTATATTAAACACTTATTGTGTCTAAATTTGTGTTCAATAGTTAAATAAATGGGCCAAGTGCGAGTCAGACTCGTACACGGAGGGTTCCATACCAGATTGGGGTTTGATTTGACTGATTCCAAAATATATACCGCGCCTATATCAGTAACTTATAGTGTCTAAATTTCAGTTCAATAGTCCGAATAGTTTGTGTGGGAGGTACCCCTCCTAGGTGGCCGATTTGGCTGATTCCAACAGAAGTGTAGTGTCTAAATTTCACTTCGATAAAACAAAAAATAAAAAAGTTTTTCTAATAAGAACCTGAATTTTAATGGTGGGTTTGTGTGGGAGGTACCCTCCCTAGTGATCTGATCAAACAGAAATTTTGACAATATAAGTTGATCATCCAAATTTCAAGATCGTTGGATTACTGGATCGTTTAGGTGCCTTACAAACCAAAATGTTTCTTGTATGGGGACCTCATATGAAAATATTTTAGTTTTGGTATTTGTTGCTGATGCCCGGATAGAACTGCACATTCTGTGAAAATTTCAACATTAAAACATAAATTTTTCAATAAATAAAAATAAAAATACTAATTAAAAATTTTGTTCTGAATGGAGCTACGCTCTACACGGGTGTCCCACGACACTTCTTTCTTTTTTTTAGTGTTGGGATTTATACTTTAGGATGTGAAAAGTTTTTTGTGCACTTCCAAAGAGATTATTCGCTGCTACGCTCCCATTAAATAGCTGCTAAGAGAGCTATTTATGAATACCTTGATCTTATTAGTGAGTTGTTTCGATATTTTATTTTATTTTGTCTGAAGATCTTGTTTGTTTCCACCGTCGGCGTAATCTTTGTTTCTCTGCAACAATTTCTTTTATTTCCCTTGTATACTTATGTCCTGCTGTAATAGTTCTTTTTGCTGTTGTGCTGTTCCACGATGTGTATTGTATTCTGTTTGTCAAGCTCAATACTTCATCATTTAACCTTATATTACTGTTAATTTCCACATCATGTTCATAATTCGACAAGATTTTTTTTGAAAGTATTCCCAATCGGTATATTTATTTGTTAGTGGTTCTTTAGTGAGTACGCTTTCATATATTGTTAAAAGGATAGGAGAATGGTCAGAATTCATATCTAGTCCGCTTTCTAAGCATACAGATTTCGTAGATATCTTCCTGGTGATACAAAAAATCAATTAGATCGGGTGTCTTTTGTGGATCAGTTGGCCAGTAAGTTGGTGCTGCAACCAGTCATTATAATTATAATTCACTACCTTTCGTAGTGATGAACCTCGATCCCAATGCGTATGCTTTGCGCTGAAGTCAGCTCCCATTATGAATCGGTTTGTATGACTATTGATTAGCTGAAGATATTGATCGCATTTTATCTGATGTCTTGGGGGCTATAAACTGCAGTAACTGACAAACCTCTATCGCAAGCAACCGGAATCGTTGTGACTTGAAATTCGTCAGTATATATGCTACCATCTTCGTAGTGTTTACTGCTTCTTATTATAACAGTTATTTGGGTGGATTGTGTGGTATGTTTCAAAGTATTTAAATCTAATATATGATTATTTGATAAAATGTATCTCGGATATTAAGCAGATGTCGATTTTTTCTATATGGAGTACTATTTCCAGATCATTTTGTTGCTTTTATAAGCCGTACGCAATCCATAGCAAAATTTTTAAAAATTGAATCATATTAATTTTTTTTGGTGTAAAGTCTTCTCGAGATTTAAAAGCCTGTTTTCAAGCGCCATTGTAAATGAATGAATGGAAAATCTCATTGCCTCAATCTAACGGTATGTCACACGCCGGTCTTCCATTATTAGTTTACGCACAGCATCGGTTTCTTCTTTTGTAACAGCTATTTTTGGTCGGTCGACTTGTACGAAATTCGTCCTTCAACGTAGAGCGTCCACGATTAAAACAAAAAAACCAGCGATATAAGGTAGTCGTATAAGGTGCTTCTTCACCGAATGAAGTCTTTCAGCACTATTTTGCCAAGTTAATCCACTTCGAAAAACGTAAAAAATCAGTCCACGAAATTGTTCACGATTTAAATACATTTTTTCTCGGGAATAATTTCCAAGTTAACAAAAAGTAAACAAATAGCGACGATATGATAAAACGTTCTAAGTACGAATTTGCTAAAAAAAAAATGCCAAACTTCACGATGGAAATGTGATCGTGAAGACTCACGATAGCGTTGCCAAACTGGAAAACTTGTAATGCCTTTCGTATGTTGGTCATGTTGAGGTAGGTTTGCACCAGTGAATGACGGCGTATCATTTAGTATAAATTTAGCTATAAATGTTATTTACATTTCACTCCCAATTTGGTCATGTTCCTATTTGGTCGTGTATACAAAGATTTTATCTACCTATTGACCTTTCCGATGGATTTTTCAAAAAATTTTATTAACATACTGTTTGCCGACCCTAAGATCCAAAGCTTTATCTCAATCGGAAGTCAAGAAGCTTGCCAGTTTTGACTCCGCACTGTGAATTAAATAAAAATAGTTAAAAATCAGAGGATGCTGTACTTATGTTTGTTTAGTTTACTTACGTTTACCAAAGACTATAACTTTGCACTTGTCGTTGCTGCTTTGTTGCTATTGTTGTTGTTATTGTTGCTGCTGTTTGGTTTTGTGCACAACTTAGTAACAACAATAACAAGACAACTTTCCATGATACAATAATACAAGGTAGCGCAAATTTAGTCTGTTACGCTCTCGAAAATTGCTCTATTATGAAGTTACATTAAGGTCAGTGTATTATAAGCTAAAAAGCGCGCATTTAGTGTTGAACATAACATGAAAATGCACTGAAAATGCAGAGATTAGTGTTGTGAAGTCGGGAACCCCATAAAGTATATACATACACGAACAGCTCAACGAGACGAGTTGATTAAGACATGTCCATCTTTCTGTCCGCCCGTCTGTATGTATGCAAACTTGTCCTTCAATTTTTGAGTAAGAGAGCTGAAATTTGATACGAACTATTTGTTTTAGTACAAAAAATGAATATGTGGCAAAATTTTGAAAAATTAGGAACGTCAAGATGATGTAAACATTCTCCAACTAAAATGCCAACGCAGTTTAAGAATCCCTGTAATTGAATAGAAAAAAAAAGGTATATTCAGCTGCTTTATAAAAGAAAGCTGGTACATGTACGAGTATGCATAAACTTTATCAACGTTCAGCTTTAAAAAAGTTTTGATTTGTATAAGAAGGCTTTCGTGTCTATGCTAAAGCTTTTTATGGTTTGTGCCATTGATTTGGAAGTTATATTTTTTACAAATGAAAACCTACATATCTAAGACTTTTTGGAATTTGTCCTTATTATATTTATAATATAAAAACTAACGAAAGATCAAGATCACAATAACAAAACATTCCTTTAGAACACTCGTGAATTATGAACAGCCTTTGTAGAGACTATTGTAGAGACTTCGTTGTCCGTTAGTCCGTCCGTCCTCGGGTCATATCTCATGAACCGTAATAGCTAGAGAGTTGAAATATTTAGTAAAAAAAATAATAAAACTCAAATATTTTCAAAAATTTAAAGGGTCCCCATGCAAGAAACATTTTGGTTTGTATGGCAGCTATATGATCCAGTAACTCTACGATATTGAACTCGGTTGGTTGGTGGCTATACATAATAAACTTATATTTTCGAAATTTCAGTTTGATCGTACCACTAGGAAGGGTACCTCCCACACAAACCCCCATTAAAATTCAGGTTCTTATTAGAAAATTTTTTTGTGTTTTATCATGTCGAAATGAAATTTAGACACTATAAGTTTGGAGTCAACCAAATCAGACAACTAGGGGTGCTAGCTCTCATACAAACCAACTATTAAAATTCAGGTTCTTATTCGAAAAACTTTTTTGTTTTTTTTTTACAGAAATTTAGACACAATAAGTTTTTAATACAGGCGCGGTACATTTGTTGGATTAAGTTAAATTGAACCACTAGGGGGAGTACCTCCCATACAAACCCAAATCTGGTACGGAACCCTCCGTGCACGAGTCGGACTCGCACTTGGCCAATTTACCAAAAAGTGACTAAATACAGCATTAGTTTCATAAGTGTCTTTAGCTTTGTTATGTTTCATTCAAAATATGTAAGAGTTGCAGCACCATTTAAAATTTCTAGAGAGCCAGACTTATGATTCAGCATATATTACTGCTCATTGACTTTTATTCGCCAGAAAGCTAAACACTCTTCAAATATATATAAATTTTAAGGTCTCATATCGCTTTATAAAGGTACCTAATCTTACAAGATCTCTATTTATGGTTGCAAAATTTTGCATAAGAAACAATCAAATATTTTATTTTAGCACCACCAAATTAGATAAAGGACTTAAGCTAAACTGACTGGCTGATACCAGACCTCGCCTTGAGCACCAAATAATATCTGTCATCATAAAATTGGGCTCCACATATTGTATGAAAAGTATATAGGAATATATACTACAGTAGAATCCAATAATAAAATCTTGGTCGGTTTTTTTTATAGTGTTAAAAGCAGAATTATTGAGTGAAGTACTGTTCCGACAGTGGGCGGTAGCCTAAACAATTAATAACTGCGAAGTTGCGTTGCAATGTGTTACTACAGACTGAGCATAGCAATGCTGTGAGAAGATTGGGATCGCAAAACACACTTTGAGATGCTGATTTACATTAGCGTTCAAAGGTGTGTTCGTAATTGACGTGCACAGTGCCGCGGTTGAGGTCTTTTGTTTTGGTTCTACATCTAACGCACGTTGCACTCAGTTCAAACAAGAGACTATTAAAATAGGTAGTCTAAACATCTTTCTTTCTGTTAAAAAGTTTGAACAATTTGTGTGCAATTGTTGTTTCGAAAGATTAATCAGACGAACTTATAAACAGAGAGAGAGGAAGAATTGTCTAGTCTTTCTATGTAATATAGCCTCTGGTAAAACGGGACTTTCCAATTTTGGCGCGTAATGATTTCTTATTTCGAAGTAAGTAGTTTTATGTGTTTGGTAAAATCGCGTGATGAAGCCGAAAACAAGTAATATTTGAGAGTATTTTGCAAAATGCAAAACGTGTAACAAAAAAGATCGGACTACAACATCATTGAAAGGGCATTTAAAATCTGCATACAGAAATATACAATATGCAATGGAAGAGCAACGAAAAGTACTGGAATTGAGTGAGAAGAAATCAGCTACACCATTACAGCAAGCACAAAGCTGCAAAAAGACAAATTACTATGGAAGAATCTGCAATTATAAATACAAATCGAGTGGGATGCATCATATGCTAAAGCAAAACAAATTAACAATTTGATTGGATATTCTGCCATTAAATTTTGTCGAAAGCGTTGGTTTTCGTCGGTCAATGCAAGAATCTTTATCATATTACCAATTAACAGGACGTCAGTTTTTTATTGACCATGTTTGTGATGAAATATATATGAAAATGGCAATAAAAATTGGAGAAATCCTAAAACAATTTCAAAAACTATCATTTACCAAGTGCTAATGTATCATTTTTGTGCATAATATCAGATAATTTGTAAAAAAAAAGATGCTGCTGGAGTGGAACATCAAAAGCGAGCAATTACATTCCCTCATTCGCGATTCCAGATCAAATATGGTCAACGCATTTGACCAATTTTTGTCAGTAAACAGTTGAATTTGGTTACCCAATTATGTTCAGTTATTGGCAATTACAGATACAGATGTATTAAGGACAGCTTTATTAATGCGGATTTCGGTGAAGCTAAAAGTTTTTTATTTTAGCTGATCAGAGTACAATAAGCTCCAAGCCTGAGAATAGTCGACGAAACTACACTTTCCAACAGTTTTACTTTCCCCTCTAACGGTCGGCATAGTACGGTATCGTTAAAACAGCTCCTAGCAACCTTGCCTGTTTTGACCACCGATTCCGACGCACATTTCTTAAATGCAGAACTGGAAAAGGTTACTCCTTAAATATGTTTTGTTTTTTTACTATCTCCAGTTTTTGATTTTTATAGATCCTCCTGAAGTAAATAATTTTGGAATTTTAGGGTGTTAATTTGCAGATGATTAATTTCACAATAGTCTTCAAGAGCAACTTTGTAGTAGTTAGGGTGCGTGCTAGAGCTATGGCATCCTACGCAAAAATCAAAAGGAGTAGGTTATTTAAGCCATCGATATTTAAACCTTCAATATTGTCAATTCGAAAGTATTAACTAAATCAAATGCTCTACGGAAGACGATAAATATAGCGAAAGCAGATGCTTTTTGATGTCTAAGGTGGAGGATGAATGGCAGATTGCAGCACAAAAATATTGTCGATACAACTGCTTTTGCTTCAGAAACCATTTATAATTTGGTATTGCGGTAAAAATACGCAGTTGCAAGGTGCGATCCCTCTATAGTTTAACAAGACGAACAAGACCAAGAATCTGGGAATGTCACGTATTTTGGAATACTTTAAACAGTAATATTAGCCTTCAGAGAGCAGAAATTTATAAAATTCGCTCCATAACAACCCGGGACCTAGGGCTTTATTGATTTCAATATTTTTCAAAACTAATTTAATTTCCTGAATTGTAATTTCGAAAGCTAAAGAGTAATCAAAGGTACCATATACTGACATCCCAACATTTCAACAAGGTAAGTATATGTTGGAGTAGAAATTTTCCCATTCGGTAAATGTTATTGGGTTTTTTTTTTTTGAGGATTACACTCTGAGTCAGCATTATCAATAATATCGAAAATAAATAATTTACACTGCTTCAGATCAGTTTTAGAGTTCTGGACCCAAAGGGTACCAAACGGAATCGTATTACTAAGACTTCGTTGTCTGTCCATCCATTCGCCCTCGGGTAATATCTCATGAACGGCAATAGCTAGAGAGTTGAAATTTTCACAGAATGTGTAGTTCTATCCAGGCAATTAATATATTAATCAACAATTTTAAGTGGTCCCATACAATAAACATTTTGATTGTATGGGAGCTATATGACCTTGAAATTTGTTTGATTGGTGGATGTAGATTGTTGGAATCAGCCACTTTTGCACTTTTGAACTGAAATTTAGACACTGTAACCTTTGATATAGACTTTATAGATCTGCTGAAATCAGCCAAATCGGAAAACCTCCCATACAAATCAACCATTAAAATTCAGGTTCTTATAGAAAAACTTTTATGTTTTTTCACTATTGAACGGAAATTTAGACACTATAAATTTTTAACAGGCGCGGAAAATTTATTAGAGTCAGCCAAATCGAATCCCTAGTGGGGTACCTCCCATACATACCCCAATCTGGTACGAAATCCTACGTGTACGAGTCTGACTCGCACTTGGCCGATTTTTTATATTGCCTGTGTTGTTTAAAAGTTCATAATCGAATCATGGGCTTTTAAAAGGTACCGTTTTTTGAGACCCAACTCTTCGGCAGAGTTTTTTATTTGTGAAGTCGTTTTGCTAATTAATTAGGAATTTATTGCTATTCCCGCTTTAAAACTCCAAGAGGAATCTTAACTGTTTTAATAGAATGTAGTACTCTGGAGATTTAAAAGCGTCCCACTTCAGCACTCTTGTTTTTGTTGCTTCGAGAGAAGTCCGGAATTCGGAAATTGATTTTTCTAGTGAAGTGATCAAAGCCCGATGCCTCATATAGAACCGCAGCTTGAAAATGTCAGGAATTGCGTCTACATTTGCACAGATTTAATCTATGGTACTGGCACCGTTGCTATTGGAGAAGGTGTAATTTCCTAGTCACCATGGGAGTGACCATTAAATAAGAAAAAACCGTTGTTGTCCATGAAGTTGCATAGAAACCTGCCGCACGCATTTAAAGTCTTGTTTAACGAGTCATTCTTTCGATTTAGACTGCAGCTAATTGTCGGAATTAATTTCCAATTTAATTCCAAGCCACTCGGGCGTTGAAATCTCTCCAAATTATTCTATAATAGGAATGGAACTATTAGACTTGGAAAATACCACAGATTAAGGTCTTTGAAGATCTTAATTTTATATTTCTCAAAAACATTAATACAGATTCTTTGACCTATTTTTTTTTTGGAATAGTCAATAATCGATGACGAGCCAAAACTGTAAACTATAAAAAAAAAAAAATAGTAACGATGCAAAATGCCTGATAATTGTAACATATGTTGGGGGTATATGTACCAACATTGCAAAAAAAAAACCTAAATCGAATATACTTACGTGGCTTATAAATTCAAAATTCGCGATACTTTTTGAACAGACCTCATACATCACATCACATACATGTACACACATACACACTTATAAATACTTACATTTGTATACATAGATTAATAATTCCTTCACGTTTTAAATTTTGTAAAGTCAGAATAGGTGGATCAAATTTTATATATAAAAATTAGAGACATAATTAAAAATCAATCAAGCCTTTGTCAAATATCTCCTTTTAACATATCTTTTTAACGGATAGTTTTTAGAAGCAGTAATTCTTTGAGCGTAGATAATTAGACAAAACAAATTATTCAAATAAATGGATAAAAACAAAACCGGAAAAATAATGCCACCAAATAAAGCATCAATTGGAAGAAAAATATCCAAAGTAAGGCAAACAAGTGAAAATAGTTAACGGAATTTCGACTTCAACAAAACCGAAGCAGTAGCCACACGCATCGGGTTTCTCTAGTACTATAATAAATCATAAACTTTGTCTTCCTAATTTCAGAAACCGTTAGAAAAGTCAGACAACTGGAGACTGGATGAATGTTGCTATTCTGGTCCCTATGCCAGCAACTGCATACTGATACACATTTCTTATCCACGTTTTTAACACCACAAACAGAGAGTATACAATGTAGCTTGTGTAGTTTAAGAGTAGATAAAAGCACAAATAAAAAGTACATACAAATAAAAAAGAAATATACACATCAGAGCCAGCAATAATAATCCGTGTAATAAAATCAATGGCAATAAAACAGGGCCGGAGTTAAACTTGTATTGATTTTCGAAATTTACGACCATGCAAATCCCAAATTCGCTTACGTTTTCAAACCGAAAAAAAAAACTTTTTATTTTCTTTATTAGACTTTGAAATTCAAATAGTTAATATAATTTATAAATACAATTTATTTTTCGTAACTTGGTAAAAGTTGTATATGAGTCATAGAATTCAAGAATACGCGATAAATGAAAACTACTAGTTAGGCTACTAGGGCCCATCCCTAATAAGATGAAAACGCATCTGTAAACATCACTTTTGAAGTTGATTGAGATCGAGTGGTGGTTCTGTTTGTGCTCTTTTGTGTGACTTTAGTTCGCATTGCGACAAGGCACATTTCGCACATTTTATACGATTTCGGTAGTCGCGCAATTATTCTCGTTACTTCATTTTGCTTCGTTTTATTTCGAATTTCAATTTTAGTAGTTTTAATTATTGTACAATAAAATTATAATCGCATCGATCGTAATTTCTTCGTAATTCTATATATTTTCATGTTGGCGTAGTACAATCGAAGGAATTCACATTCCAACTTATTAGTATATATGTATGTATGTACATATATATGTACACATCATATACATATATGCATTTTTCATATTTTTACTATATCAGTATTTAAAAACCGAATTAATAGAGAAGGGAGAGCACAAAAATATCTAAAATATTGTATTATACGTGTAGAATAGAAAAGAAATATCAAAATGCATTTATATAAAATGTTCAAAGACAACGATAACAAAAAAAAAAAAAAAAACAAAAAAAATTAAAATAATAGGAACAATAACATTTAATCTTATCGCGTTTATAAACGTGTATGCATGCACAGTTTGTCATGAAGTATTTACATTAGTCAACTGAAAGGAAATCTCGTTTATTTTATTTAATTTTTTTTTTTTTTACTGAAATAAATAATTCAAGTGTTTAACATAATATAATTTATTGTTGGGATACGAAAAACTCTAACTTAGAGACTTTACACATTAAAATTGATCGAAAATAAACTTCCACACAAATTTTCGTTTGTTAATAGATTCCAAACTGCTTTGAAAATCATAACAGTGTAAACATAATATTTGCAATTTGGAAACTTAAGCGATTAAATCTTAAAGAAACGGTACATTTCTTTGTCAAATGCAGCTGGTTTGTCAAAAGCGGAGTTCTACTGTGGTGTGCACATACAAAATTCACTTAAAAAGCGGAAACATTAATTCTTGTATTAAAAACTTTTCGAATCAACTTGAAATGACGAAAATTGGGGTGTGTAAGGTATGAAAGCTTTGATGAACTAAAGTAATATCTATATAATTTCAACAAGGTGTAGTGATTATTGGATTCGAATTTATTGGCAAAACATAGATAAAATTATCATAACAGCGGTTTAAAAATAGCCGGACACCCATTGACGTTTGATCACAAACCAAAAGAAATTTCGAGAAAGAGCGACTTGCAATCGAAGTAAATCGTCGTTTAACTGTTCGCAAACTAAATAGTGATCATGGTATTCAAAAATTTATTAAATAAAATTTGGTCGAGAAAGTTGCGTATGCGAAATTCACTTCAAAATTGATCATTGGCGGGCAGGGAAAAAGTCTCTTGGAAATCAATAACCTGGCAATTATGTTGGCAAGCTGTTCCAAAAATGAAAATTTCTCTTAAAGAAAATATTTAAACTTCTTTTGAAGGGAGGTTTCTTTTACTCCAAAGTACATATATTCGCCGATATTAAGATACCTTAAAAACTATTAAAATGTTATAAATGATCAGTTTGTACATTATGAAGTTTTAATTAGTCTGTTTATGTACATATTTTAGTTGAAAGCTATTTCTTAAAAGCTTAACAATGTATTTTCTTCCGTTTTGTTTTGTAAGTAATTACACATACCAATGTTTGAGGGATTAAATAAATATATTAATAATACAACAATAATTTACAAAGACACCTATCTAAATTTCCAAAACTGGGAGACTAGTTCGCATTGAAACGTTACTCACAATGAAAATGACCCTTCTGTACATGTATATTACGGAGTATTGACATATATACGTACCATATATGACACCTTGAATTTATATTTTATTACTATTCTTTTGAAGCGTGTACACATTTTGAAAGCTGAAATTGTCGTCCATAATAAAAAACAATAATAATATATGGGTGTCTGACAGTTTTTAAAATTCAATACATAAAATTGAAGCACTTATATTATCAGCCTTGTTTTTTATTTGGTTTAAAGATGGTCTTTTGTAAATCAAGATACAAAAAATCTAGAGTTACCGGGGCTTCCAAACTAACTAATTTCTCGACTGATTATTCAACATGATGCCAGTATAGTTCAAGTCACATGAACGTAATAAAAACTAAGAAATTTCGCTTTAGGAACAGTATCTTTATCTTGGCTGTTGAGTCGTACGCGTTTGGAGCTTTTCTTAAAATAACTCTTTTTGTCGCAATAACAAGTCACAGGCTTTGTATGTTCTTTCCATGCCATTGTTAATGTTACTTTAATTTTAAATTAAATAGTCTAAATTTACTAACAAAAGAGTTTTCATACATGAAAACTTTTGAAAAAAGAAAGTTCCCTTCGGCTATGTCGAAATTATTATGCTCTTCACGTACTCTAGAAACATTTGTGCCTACGCTCCTGTGATTGAGCATACAGGAATATTTTATTATTCATTTGATTTATGTTTAGGTTAGAGTCAATATACATAATATTGAAGCCGAAATAGGTTCTTAAAATTTACATTGTGAGTGAATATTATCTAAATTTCAGTTCGATAGTAGGAAAAGCAACAAAGTTATTCTAATAAGAACATGAATTTAAATTGCAGTTTGCATGGAGCTACACAATTCTAGGGTCTTAAAATTTACAGGGTTGGTGGATATGGGTCATTGTATCCAAACTTTAATTTGATAATACAAAAAACAAAGTTTTTTAACAAGAAAATTAATCGGAATGCCCTCCTAGGCTACCAAACCATACCATACAAATCTAATTGTGTGGGAGCAGTTCGATTCGGGTGGTTCCGACAAATGTACAGCGTCTGGCGAAAGAAAAACTTCTTGCTAAATTTCAGCTCCTAGCTCAAACTAGTTTCATACATACACACGGACAAAAATTAACTCATCTCGTTGAGCTGATCAAGAATATATACACATTATGGGATCTCCTCCTATGTCTCCTTTCTGTTACTATTCACTGCGTGAAGACTATAATAAAAATTTTTATATTTTTTGTACGATGTATAAATACTTTTTTAACATACTGTATATACGCATTTATTTTATATATGGATTATATAAGTATGTGTGTGTGTGTACATTCAATGTACCAGAAAATGTTGACTGCACTTTCGACTTAGGTTCAAGAGCACAAAAATTAAGAATACGTTTATACATAAATAAAATTACTTTAACACTACTGCACAAGATATTTCGCAAAATGCAAGTAAATTCACTTAAAAACAAGAAAAAAAAAGGCAAACTTCGGCTGTTCTAAAGTTGTCATACTCTTCACGCACCCCTATAAAACGTTTTTGCACATGCTACTTTAATTAAGCATACAAAATCGTACTCACACAGCATTTCAACACTGAGACCGAATTATTTGTATGGGAGCTACACAGTCTAGTAATTCTAGGTTCTTGAAATTTACATGGTTGGCAAATATGGGCCAGACACTTATAGTACTCAAATTTCAGTTCGATAATACATAAAGCAAAAAAGTTTTTCTAATCAGAACCTGAATTAAAAAATTTGGGTTTGTATGGGAGATATATGATCCAGTAACCCATGGTCGTAGTAACATGGTGGGAGGATATAGATTATAAACATATAGTGTTTCGATGGTACAAAAAACAAAAAGTTTTTTAAAAGGAACATGGATTTAAATGGGGGGTTTGTATGGAAGGGAAACCCCCTGATACCGACAGCGAGCAGATTCAGAAGACGGACAGACGTACATGGCTAAATCAACTCGACTCTTCGAGTTGACCAAAAATTTATATAATCTAAGGGGTCTTCGATGTCTCCTTCTGTTTGTTACAAACTTCATTTCAAAGTTATTATACTATTCGCTGCGTAAACAGTATAAAGCATCAAAATAAGTACTACTTCTTTTAATTAAATAAGTACGTTGGGTTTTAATACGTGAGTTAAAAGTAAGTATCAAACTTTGGCTTGTACGTTGAACGCGTTTTGTACGCCAAAGCCCTTGAATATCCTGATACATACGTATATGAAGCTATATGTTACAGGCTCGTTGGTACAATAGGGTAAAGTGGGGCAGTGCCACCCAAGTTTTCTCACCAAACGCTTTTTCTCACTACCGAAAGATTTTTTTTGAACAACCCTTTTTCTCACTGCCGAAAGGTAAAACTTTTTTTTTTTTTTGCTGGCAATTTTCCTCTCTACAAATCAAAAGTGGCCTCCCAAGAAAAACTGGGAAGTTAAGGGCCTAATTTTAATGGAGTTCTAATCGGAAGAGGATGTTCGGGCTAAATTTAAAATCTTAATACGTAACAATTAGACACGCCAAATAAAACCAAAAGCAAGATACAGACGGGCAGACAGACTGCCAGACTCTCTGTTTGTTTTGAAGAAGTTTCTCGTATACGATGGCACACGCTCAATTTTTTTTTATCCTATTGAACTGAAATTTACACACTATTAGTTTTCGATATAGGCGCCACACTCTGTTGAAATCAGCCAAATCGGTGGACTATGGGGTACTTCCCATACAATCACACCATTGAAATTCAGGTTCTTATTTGAAAAACTTTTTTGGTTTTTGGACTATTGAACTGAAATTTTAGACACAATAAGTGTTGAATATAGGCGCGGTACATTTGTTGGAATCAGTAAAATCGGACCACTAGGGTGAGTACCTCCCATACAAACCTCAATCTGGTACGGAACCCTCCGTGTACGAGTCTGACTCGCACTTGGCCGATTTTTTTTTTTATTTTTTTTTTGTCACGGTTTCATGTGGAGTAAATTTCAAACTGTAAAAAAATGTTATCTAACAATATATTTAAAATCTTGCATTTTAATTTTTTAGACGTTATTTACAGGGCACGATTTTCCAATTGAAGCTGTTATACTTGCGTGTGGACGGCTGCTTTATTGAATGTGGACTGCTCACTCGCTTGTTTTATTAATCTCTCTGATGTACAAGGTGTGGTGAACTTATTACTAATGTGGTGAACAATATTTTCTACATTTGAATACAACAAATTTCCTCCCTTAAATTACTGGTATAAATGACATTCACTGGGATAACTTGAACTAACGAAGGTGGACATTGTTCTTCTTATAATGTTGAGTCTGACACTATACTTTGATTACTTGTGTTGCACGAGATTAGTGGTGGTGGAGAATTATTGACTTCTGGTAGATATATAAATACTCGTGAACTACTTTTAGATATGTTAGAACTTAACCTTAGGTTAAGTTGATTATTATGGAGTTTTAAGTAACCTTATGCTGTACGAACGATATACCTTACTCTGCCAATTGGCCGATCGACTACACCTTCGACCCGCAGGCAACTGTTAGTTTTGCGATGTCCTCATTTATACCTGGCCACCAAACATGTTATCTAGCAAGTTGCTTCATTCTTTAAAATGTCTTGTCTCAACTTGCAAGGAATGATTACACGATTTACTTGGAGTGAAAGCATAACAAGTTTTCATTTATAGTCAATGCGAATCTTCTGTTAAAATATGGTTTTACATCAGTATCGGAAGGTTTAATTTTGTTCTGGCCAACCATTGACTATATAAACAGTTGCATACTTTTTGAAGAATGTGATCATTTTGAATTTGAATGGGTGAAGAAAACTCAGTAATGTTGTAACATCTCTCTTCTCTGTCGAATTTTTTCATCGGTGCCAAACGGAAGTCGAGGTAGTACGTCTTTATTTGCACGGTAGCGAATGTGGAAGGTATAAGTCATGAGAATGACGGCCAAGGTTTGTAAGGTTGACGTCATCAACGCAAATGTTTTTTTTTTTTTTGGTTATGATCCGTAATAAGTATGAACTTTCTTCCATACACGTACTGATGAAATCGTTGTACTCCAAATATTACGACAATACCTTCTTTTTCAACTTGACTGTACATCTCTTGATGCTTAGCAAGCGTTTTTGATGCAAAATCTATTGGCTTTTCACTTCGCTCAGGTTGAATATGTGATAGAACTGCACCTATATTAAAAGACGATGAATCTGTAGCAAGAGCAAGTGGTAGATCTTCGTTAAAATGTGCCAGCTCAGTTGCATTTATTGCGTGGGACTTAGGTGTTGAAAATGCTTTTTGTTGTTCTACTCCCCATTTTAAAATAACATTTTTGCTGTGAAACTGGTTTAGCGGAGTAGCTAATTACGAATAGTTCGGTATATCATTGTCGTAGTAGTTTAGTTTAACCATAAATGCTTCCAGTTGTTAAATATTGTTAGGCGGCTTAAGATCCTACTGATTGTACTCTGGAAGGACCCCTTCTTATTCTTCTAGCCAAGTGTTCAAAATCTTCTTTCAGGGAAAAAGCACTTCTTGCTGAACTTATTTTGTTTCCTTATACCTGCATGAGTTAAACCGTCCGTTTCTGCTTTGAATTTCTTCAGTTGAGTAAAATGTATTTAGCGGCTTTTGAAAAACTTAGGCGTCGCGATTAATTCTGCCACAATTTGCCACTGTATGCAACTCGCCTAGCACTAGAATAGGCTTCTGAATAAACGCATGCAAAATTCTGTTGAATTTTACAAGCTTTGGGCTGCTTAATTGTTTAAAAGTACTTAGGTTTATTATCACACTGTGATTGTATTCAATTGGGCCCACACATTCTTTATCCTTTTTTGCTTTGCTTTGACAGCGGCAGCTAGATGACCCTTTTTTTATTCGCAGTTTCACCATGTGCTGTACATTTTTCGAAACCAGCCGAATCGGACTGCTGGAATGGGTGGCTCCCATACAAACCCAATTTCAAATTCATGTTCTTATTAGAAAAATTTCCTTTCCTCCTATACAAATCCATATTTAAATTCATATTTCTAATGGAAAAACTTATTTTTCGTATTATCCAACTGAACTTTTGAACAATACAGGTTTCTGACTCATGTCTACCAACCATGGTGATTTCAAAACCCTAAGATTACTGGATCGTATAGCTCCCATACAAACTCAGATTTAAATTTATGTTCCTATTAGAAAAACTTTTTTTCACTAACCATGTAAATTTCAAGACCCTAGTATTACTTTTTTTTTGTTTTTTTGGAAATTTTCTTTTATTGATGTTATAGTAATTAAAAATTGCATGAAACATTTATATGATTATTCAGAATAATGACATGCTTCAACTTAGAAGGCATCGGCTCACACCATGAGTTAGGATTGCCACCAGGCAGTTTGGATGACTTTGTAGCCTTTGATGATGACGATTGCTGATTTGCAGGATTTCATCACGTACCATGGGCTTCCTTAGGTCTCTGTGCAATATGGTGTTGCGCACAAATCAAGGAGCACCAGTTATGCGCCGAAGCACCTTGTTTTGATAAGCTTGAACTCTCTTAATGCTGCTTGTAGCAGCAGAACCCCAGATTCGAATCGCGTAACGCCAGACAGGGGCCACTACTTTTTTGTAAATTATCCTCTTATTGTTGAGTGACAATCTACTAAATGGCTGAAGCAACCAATCAAGTCTTGGCAATTTTGCATAACAACATGCAGTGATAGATTTAATATTAGGTCGCCATGTAAGTCGCTTTTCCAGGATTAGTCCTAGGCAACGAACTTAATCCACTTGCGGGATAGAGGAGTCATAGCTGACAACTGGACAATTGCCACGCCTCAATGTAAAAACGCAGTTTGCTGATTTTTCTGCATTAATTCCAATATTCCGCGCCTAGCCCAAGCGTGAAATCTATGCAAGATATCCTACAGAATCTCTGAAGCTGCATGAGCTCTGTCATTAGCATATGTAGCAATGGTGGCTTCATCTGAGTCTTTCGATGGAATATCTGCTGTATATAGCGAGTACAGAAAGGGTGCTAATACACTGCCTTGCGGCACACCAGCTCTAATATTTCTTTTTGACGGAAAGTCATGTGGACTGCTGACCGAAAAGAAAACTTAAACCTTTGAAGTAACAGTGGCTTCATAAGAGGCAATTCAAGATGACGTCGAACGCGTGTGCTATAAAAAGTTGAGATACTCTTCTCGCGGTTTCAAAAAAACACAAACGGCAAATACCAGATTTTTTTTTTAAGTCTCAAAATGCATATACAGAATTAAAAGATATGCTAACTCTCTAATCGGTGACAAAGGGAATTCTGCTTTGTGTTATTCTGACTATCGACTATTTTATAAAGTTTTGCTAATCAAGAAGCTGAATCACCTAATGCGTGTTATGGGTCTAAGCAAAACCGCACTAAGAACGACTGCTTAAAAGAATTTTTGCCGCACTGTCGGAAATCGGTATTTTACAGCATTTGACGGATCCAACGCATCAGCGCGTTTAACTCATTCTATGTATTGTAGTTTGCCCTACTATGAACATAATTCAAATTTACTTTTTAAAATTTCAAGGATCCGGTCTTTGGGTAGAGTAGGGATGTCGATAGTGCCAAAATATATCGATATATATCGTATCGATATATTTTTTATATCTCAATATTGACCTCGATACTTTTCATATAAAATATGGATATATCTGTTGCGATTTCAAAAAGAATATTGGAGCCCTAAAAAACTATTATATATAAATATATTTGGCCAAATCTAGTCAATCACCCCCACTAAATAATACCAATCAAAAGACATTATTTCTAATAGATCAAACAATAATTATCATAACAACAATAACAATAAAGAATATTTTTATTTAAAACAAGAAAAAATTTAACGCACCTGTTGCATTTGCAGTTTAGTCTCAATCCATTATCGACTCAAAATCCACAACGATAACCAAAAAATAACAAAACGATAACAAAAAATGGAATGATGGCCCAGCTTATTTGTCAGTCTATTTCGATGACATATCGATAAAAGTAATCAAAGGCGAACCACGATTTTCCTGTGGATCTCATTGAAATATATCCATCAGTTATTATATTACCAATTTTAATTAGATAAATATGAAGAATATGTAAACAGTGTTCTGTGTTGTACAAAAACTCTGAACCGATTGACAACACTTAGATTTGAACTGATCGTGTAAAAACAAGCATTTTGTCAGTCCATTTCTATTTCTGAAGCGATAACATGGACTGAGACTGAACTGACCGACTAAAAGGCTTTATGGTCCATTTTTTGTTATCGTTTCGGTTATCGGTGAAATTTCTAGTCGATAATGAACTGAGGCTGAATAAATATCGCTCATAAATTTCGCTATTTTGCAAAATCTTCGACAACCCTAGAGTCAGAACAAACCTCGTATATAAATATGCTATTCAAGTTTATGCCTAACAGTTTATTTATGTATCTAACTATGGATAAATTACTGCCACTTAAAGGTAAATGAATATTAACATAGTAGAAGAAATTAAAATAAAAAATAGTAATTAGAATTAAGCTTGTTTAATTAATGAAAACCTTAAGCAAAAATTAATCTTAAGATAATAAATAAGAAATTAACCCGTCTTTGACCCGTTAACGGAATTTTACTTGCATGCTATGTTCCTACTCCTACAACATTTGTGGTCAGAGACATGTAATCGAGCTGGACAGACAGAGTGGGTGAGCCAATGAGCGATGATGATAATGGTAGTTGATGGGTCTAGTTCATCTAGTCGCTGGTTGTTCCAACTCCCAAACGCAACGATTATGTTAAACGCAGAGGGCGAGGGGTAGAGAGATAGGCGATAGGACGTGTTTTATAAAGAGCGTATAAAACTCGGAAAGGATAATGTAAAGCATAATTAGTTGTGTATTACATATAGCTAAGGGAACGGAATTTCTAGTTGTACAACTAGGGGCATAGAAATTTAGCAAGGAGACCTCTAACATTTTGATATTGAATAGAAAGTTTTTTAGATGGCAAAATTGGTTTTTCGAGATTGAGTTCGAATGTAAAGTACCAAACGCAACTTTATTAGTAAGGTTACGCTGATCTTCCGTCCGTCCTCGGGCTCCATCTCATGATTCATAATAGGAAATTTTCGCAGAAATTGTAGTTCTATCCGGGCTACAACTTCGTATGGAGCTTTACGATCCAGTAACGATAGATCCATATGCGGAACAAAAAAAAAAATAATTTTTTATACTTGTATATTAGATTTATAGGTTATACATATTTATAGACTAAGATGTTTCCTATGTTTTCTTTAATGCATTGCAAATATAAAAGCTAGAAAAAAGTCAATGTTTTGCCTTATCGTAATATCCTTGTATTTATTTATATTCAAAAAGTGTAAATACATAGAAATTGTTGTTTTCATGTACATACCATGTGAGCTGCTAATAAATATGAAAACAAAGTAATTTTGAAAACATTATATGCTTATGAATATTAAGACATTAAATAACACTAAAAACTTAATCGTTAAAAAAAATGAACAAAGACTCAGAAATAATAAAATAACTTTTTAATAAACCAATGTGTAAATTAAAACAGAAAATTAAAGATTTTATAAAACAAAATGTCACAATATAAACACATAGTTCAAAGTGAAATTGATTCCAGAAGCCAACATTTGCAAATTGATGCAGTAAACTCACATAAATATCGAACAACTTCAAGTGCTGATGAATTTATAAGCTTAATATTATTAATTATCTACTGTGCTTTGTTTTTAATGTTTCGCTACAAGTATAAAAAAAATTGCACTCAGAAACATAAAAGTTCTACACCACATCATTATGGGAACATATTCAAATGCACCGATGTTACAAATAACGGACTGAATATTCGAGTATTTGTACTTTTCTTTCAAGCCTTTGCCATAATAATCATGCTATTATCTACTGTACGGGTAGTAAGTGGCCAAATAGATTCAAAAACAAATAATTTTGTTGAAGCTATGACAAATGAAACAAATATGAAACATTACAAAAACTCATCAAATACCAACAGCCACGACATTATCTCGAGAACTCCGAAAGTTTCAACTACGTCAGGCGCTGATTTAATAAAGAACAATAATATGTTGACAACGGCGGAAGTGATTGTTAAGGAAATTGATCAGGAGCGACCACTAAAAAGGGAACAAGAAGAAAAAATTGACCCGAGACACAATTTAAAAGTATACTCAGACCGTATCAACGACTTCAGCTCCGAAGCTTCATTCAGCGTAAGGCCAAATTTGATTGGTTCTGGGACTTCTTCATCTGTTAGAGACATTATTGATGTGATAAGTCGCGAAAATGTTTTACTAAAGCGGCAATTGCGAGAAAAGGCGAAACACGACAGCTTGGAGTCAATTAAAATGCATATTTTAATGCGTTTAAAATTGACGAAGCTCCCAAACATAACGTCACCAATACCAGTACCACAAAATATTTTAGAGAACTTCTATAAGAACTACAATACTACTCAAAACAATCAAATCATAAGGTATGAATTAGCACAGATTTCACACATACTTATGTACGAGGTTTGTTTAAAAAGTAAGAAAACTCTATTTTTCTCGGTCCACATGTTATCCATTTCGATTTCATTCAAAGAATCTGTATTAAATTTTTTTCGAGGTTATAACCTTGTGCTATGGGTCAGTTATGACCATTTTAAGCAATTTTAGGTAGCCGTTAACTTCCTTCAACAGCTGCTGAGCGATGATCATGCGACGGTCCTTTTGCCCAGAATTTAGCAATTTCGGGACAAATTTCGCTGGCAATAGATATTCGAAAAAATTGCTAAATTGGAAGAAAAATAAGTAGTCTTACTTTATGAACAAACTTCGAACACACTATCCCAGTTTATGCCTGCTAGTTTATTAAAAAACTTTTCGATATATCTGTTGTTTCTCCATGTATGTATCTATGATTTTAATTCGACATTTCTACTTCTTAGAAAAATAATCCCACCGACTTGCCATGGCAATAACTATTCAATTTATTCAGCGTCTAAAATACATATAACACATTACACTACATTTACAATTTTATTTCAGGCGAGGCAGTAATTATATGCGCGGTGTTAATTTTGAAAACGTAAATGGAGGAAGAAAACATTTTACTCAAAAATCTTCAATAATGAGAAATGATGATGTTATTGAAACTACTGAAAAAAAGGAGTTATTTAATGTGCAAAATGACGACGCAGTGGCTTATCACAAAGTTGATTCAACCAACACCGAAATCTTCCCCGAGGATAACAATGAAAACTATCAATATTTTTATTCTTCAGGTTACAACAATGACAACTTTAAGAATTTTGATGAAGATATTATGTCTCACATAAATAGTATATACATATTTCCTGAAGGTAAGCTAAACAAGTAAAAAGAAGGTTAACTTCGACTATGCCGAAGTTGATATACTCTTCACGAAAACGTTTTTGCCAACGCTACAGAAATATTTGATTTGCATAGGAGCTATCCTCCCCTAGTGGTCCATGCAAAAGAAGTTTAGCTGTGCTAAACTCCGACACCGTTTGACCGATCATTATGAAGGCACATCTATGTATTTTTTCATAAAGTTTTTATGCTTTTCAATTTGTATTAGCTCACTAGTTTTTAATATTTTCATATTTTTTAAATAAGATATGTTTTATAGACGTGCGTAATTATCCCACTTCCTTATGTACTCGCGTAATATGTAACATGTATTTAATGTAATCAATACGCATCGTATTAGTAAAATGTGTAGGCGAGAAAATGAGTATGTATTTTTGTTGTACAAACTCGAATGCTTACTAAATTTTACTCGAGTATAATGTGGAATACGCGTAACACAGCTAATGATAAAAGTTGAGACGGTGTATTCGAACTGTAACAACGGGTACCATTTTCGAATAAACTCAAATTTTAATTCGTCGCATAGTATGTTGTTTCTGCTATAAAGAAATGATCTTAAATTACGGGTAAGATTAAACTAAACGAAAAAAAAAAAATTATATTTTAAAATATGCCAAGAAGGCTATCAAATATTGCTTCTGAGAGATGAAACCGATGAAAAATGGAAATTAGGCTAATAAAGTCCAAAGAGTTATTTGCGAAGAAATAAATAGTTATTTATTGAACGAGAAGTTTGTCATGACACGTATTTCCATAGGCCTCAGAGAGCCAGGTCCATAGGACTCCTTATTTGATTCTTCTATTGAATATTAGAATAATCCTTTCGTTTGAATCAATACATTATCGGTTATCTCCAAATGTTGATTTACTTCGAAATGGAAAGATGAATATAAAGGTCTTTTTAGCTTACAAGGAACAATAAAATTAGAAGATTTTTTTTCTCTACCCGATCACTACATTTTCTACTAACGGATCATCCTAAATCAAAACCATTTATGTGCAATATACGCCGATATAACAATATTTTTCAATTGTTAAATATCTTTTCAAAGTACGCAGGGCAAGTATATCATTTAGCAGGGAGCTTGCAATCTTGTCGGTCCGATGATGATAAATTTTTGTAGTTCTATTTCTTATCAGATCCCGGAACTCAAGCACAAGCGCGGTGTAAAAGTGTCGCACAACCAATTGATAATAAGTAGTATGGTAAGATATTTACAAGTTATTTGCATTTCCTATATCTTAGATAATTCCCAAATTCAGTCTCAGTCGTACATTCTTCTTCTTCCCTTGACGTTGGCTATTCAGTCTTGTTCAAAGGTATGCGGGTCTCTAGTAATATACAAGTATATACATAGATTTGTATATACATATCTTGGCTACATTTTAAAATGAGAAAAAAATTACGACTATGTGGTCTAATGCACACTTCCATGTAAACAAAAAGTCCGTCAGATTTGAATTAGCGACTCTGGACTGAGTAAGCTGCAAATAAACCTTAAACTGCTCTGCTACAACCCACAACAAATTTAGTACCAGATATCGCTTTCAAATTGTCTTCAAAAAACTAGTTTCTTCCGAACAAATTGAAAAATTTTGGAAGAAAACACAATTTTTTTTTTTTTCGTACAAATTCTTTTCTAATTTTTTCGATTCTTTTTTAATTTTTTTTTTGGTTTTTCATGCATTGAAACTATGTGCAGACGGCAGATGTTGGATTAGTATAAAGATTATTAAAACCAATATTTGCCGTTTTTCTTTAAACCTTACTCAAGTTGTGTAATGTTCGAAAAGTTGAATTTTATTATTTTTACTGTATTTTATCAATAAAATATATTTTTTTGCAGCATCCCGTATTCGTCACAATCGAAAAAGTGATTTACTTCATTTTAAATTTGATAGCAGCAAATCAGACATTTCCAAGGCAATAATGCATTTATACATTCGTGGTTGGGATTGGGTAAAAGAACAACGACCAGACTTACTTCACGATGTACTGGAAGGGAAAAATGATCGCAAGGTTTTAATTTTAACCATTCATAAGGCAATTCGCAGGGGAAGTTCAACAAGCTATACGCACAAGCTTAAAATATTGGAATCGCGCCACATAGTGCCATCTGGTGTTGGTCAATGGGTTAAAATTGATGTATTAAAATTGTTTACTAACTGGGATCGAAACCAAAATGAGTCATATGAAATTTTACTTAAAGGTGAAGAGCCGTGGATGAGACCGTTAATTGTAATCGCGGATGCAACAGCGAAGAGTCCTCTCGTAAGTTGTGACTTAAAAAATAACAGGTTTTATTTATAATATTCTTTTCTTCTTTTTTTTATATTGTAGACTGTTCATATTGAAATTGAAACAGAAAGGAAACATCGCTTCAAGCGAAGTACTTCACTCGACTGTCATGAAAGTGACCATGAGGATCGGTGCTGCCGTTACCCTTTAAAGGTCAATTTTACAAATTTTGGATGGCATTTTGTTGTTGCACCGACATCATTTGATGCATATTTTTGCAATGGTGAATGCAAAGTTGGATATTTAGAGCACTACACTCACACGCATTTAACATCACTGACAGCGTCAGCTACCCCTTGTTGTTCGCCAACCAAAATGAGCCCACTCAAGCTATTGTACTTTGATGATAACAATAAATTGGTAATGAGTGTTATTCCCAACATGTCAGTAGAGAAATGCAGCTGTTCATAAAAATCGGTTGTACATATTTATATATACATTGGAATTTGTTTATGTGCATAAAGCAGACTGAAGTGAATTACAAATTTTTCTGCTCTTTATTTCATTTAACAGTATATTTCACTTAGCTGCATTACAAATTATGAAAAGCTTTGTTGCTGTTAAGCGACTTCCACTGTATATATATATATATATATACACCAAAATATAATATGTATACAATATTATATTATATTATATAAAAGTATGTCATACAGCAATAGCATGTTTGTGGAGTTTTCTTTAAAAAGAAACCATCCGTTACATAGATATTTTTTGGGGTGCACAGGCAATATATGTAAGAAAATATAACATAATAATAATTTAAGAATTGATGAGGTTAAAATATGACGCACCAATGTTGTTTCTCTTACTACGTTTATATGTCAGTTAAAATGGAATTTACACAAAATACAATTTGCGAAGAGTTCGATAAGCGTTCGCTTCGCTTCGTGATGAAAACACGGCTACACATGAACTGAAAATTGGATACTATTAATTTCCAAGACAGGCACAGGACATTTGTCGGAACCAGCCGAATCGGACTACAGGGGATACTTCTCATGCAAACCACTCATTTGAATTTATGTTCTTATTAGAAAAACTTTTCTGTTTTAGTCCTACCGAACTGAAACTTGGACACTATCAGTTTCAAATACAGGCGCAGGACATTTCTCGGAACCAGCCGAATCGAGCCATTAGGGGAGTACCTCCCATATAAACCACCCATTTTGTTGCGAATAAAGCTTAAATACTACAATGAAACATTCGTGAAGAGTATTTCATCTTCGGCATAGTCGAAGATAACGTTCTTTCTAGTTTTTTTTAAGTCGGTTTTCTATTTTATTATAATTTTTATAGCGTAGCTCTTTTATGTGCGTTACGGCCTGAGTGAAAATTCAAAAAATGGTGCTGAAAATAGAATCGTTATAGCGTAAGGCTGGCAAACCGATGGCGTGGGTTTCGAGTCCTGCACTAGGATTTTTTTTTTGTTTTATTTTTATCTTAAAAAAGTTTTTTTTTTTTTTTTTAATGGAGCTATTTAAGCAAACATTAATAAAATGTCTGCGTGGCGTAGTGGTAAGAGAGTAGGAGTGGCAAACCGAGAGAGTGGGGTTCGAGTCCTGCACTGAGAATATTTTTTTTTATTTTTTGTTTTTTATTTTCATAATGATCAACAAATAAACATGATGATGATAATGATCAACAAACTAAAAGTAAAGCAACCGTTAAACTTAGCAGCATGTAAGTCTTTACGAAATTCGTAAACTCACACATACACCTTAACTTTTGTCTACTTGGACTATTTCATTCCGCTTTCTAAAATTTATAATTGTTATATTAGAGCTATTTACACAAAGACTAAAATATCTGCGTGGTGTAGTGACTAGAGATTAGGATTGGCGAACCGGGCGTTGCGGGTCGAGTCCTGCACTGGGAATATTTTTATTTTTACTTAATTCTGCCTTAATAGAACTTTTATTATTTAATTAATGCAGTCATGAGTGAAACCATCGTGCATTCTCTTTTGTGTTTTCGTGTTTAAAGAGAAATAAAATAAATAAATAAAAATTATTATAAATAATAATATTAAAAAGGAATCAAAAAAAGGAAATTAAAACTTAAATTTATAAATAAAAAAAAATAATAATTAAAAATTTTATTCTGAATGGAGCTGCGCTCTACACGGGTGTACCACAACACATTTTTCTTTTTGCTTATTACATTTTATTCTTCGTCACAAAAGCAGTTCGAAACACTTATAGTCAACGCGTTTCTCATTAAGGGCTCGTGAGTCCCATATAAATTTGATGAACGACGAATTAGTCATTAATGATTGCTAAATGAATAAATTTTTCACTTTGACTTTAAGTTGATTCGAAAACTTTCGAAAGTAAACGTATGCTTTGTTTTTATTCCAAGACAAGCACACAAACACAAAGCAAACGCATTTCTATATGCAAATATGATTATGCTTTTTTTAAACGAC
Organism: Amiota minor; assembly: GCA_037043295.1. Classification (NCBI taxonomy): domain Eukaryota; kingdom Metazoa; phylum Arthropoda; class Insecta; order Diptera; family Drosophilidae; genus Amiota; species Amiota minor. Next base: position 28,354 of record JBAMAW010002312.1, read on the forward strand.
TACAAAAGAGATGTTATACCCATGTTCGATTGTGTGTTTGTCTGCTGATTTCTCCGTCAATTGTAGACCGATTTTGTTTTTTTTTTTTTTTGTTGGAAAGGGTAAACTCTCAGATTGGTTCCATTTTCATCACGGCAGATTCTGATGAGTGGACACATCCACTGCTTGATCAAATGTCCATCTTATTGAGAGAGTGAAAGCTATTTGACGTTTCGATGGGGTGATTTGACGCTTGACCAAATGCTTGAAGAAAATTAAATAAATATTTTTTGCATTTGAAGACCATTTGATGTGTTCCTGGGGAAATCAGCTCATTGCTGTGAAATCTTTTTTGTGCATGGACGAAAAAGGTATTTGCTGATTAGAAAAGAAAAACCATAAACATAAAAGAAAAAAACAACAATAATAAAATATTTAATTTTGGAAGTGTTGTTGCCAATGAATGACATATCATATAGGTTTTTTATTGTTGTTTGTTTTGTTTGTGATGGTTTCTGCCACCCATCATCAACCAACAACTACAACGATTTGATCAAACATGTCTGTGGGTATCTTAAGGCTAGTAGAATCGAGTTTTTGCACTAAAATATCATACAGGCCGACATCGATAGACAAGGATTGAGCGGAGCATATGTTAATTTTAGAGAAAAAATCGAGGAATTGTTTATAAAGCAACTGAAAAGATTTTATGTTGTATTTTAAGGGAACCCGCGGCCGACACAATCGACCGAATTCCAGAAAAACATTTGTTTTTTAAGTGCTAATAACTTTTCTGTAAACAATTTTCTTTGTGAAAACTCTACTATCACGTTATAAATGGCATAGGCCATTGACCCCTCATTCCAGTTTTACGTGGGTCAAAGTAAATGGAACTTACTTTTCCTCATGTTATGCGCCCCCAAGTTTGGAGCTCAACCAGCTTGAACGGCTAATCACAGAGCTGGTAGCGGAAGTCAGGACGAGAACACCATCTATCGTCGCAGGAGATTTTAACGCTTCAGCACGGTAGAGGCCTGATGGAGTGCCTAGCCACACTCAACATGGAACTACTGAATGATTAGCAATTCACTTTTGAGGCAGGTCAGCCATAGATTTTACCTTTGTACATTGTTCCATTACGCGTCACGCAACTTAGAGCATTGGTAAAATCTATACGAATAGTGAACATCGAGCCATCGTGATTGAGATTGTGCTGCACCCGGTAATCAGTGGTCAATTTCGTCCTACAGTAGCTAAAGGCTGGAGAGATAGAGTTTTTGACGAGGAAATTTAGAAAGACTAGGGTACCTGTACGTAGGGCGGTCTACTGGTGGAATGAAGAGATTGCTGAGCTCAGGAGTCGCTACATTCAGGCACGCAGGGTGGTGCAACGTGCCAGAACTTCTCCCGATTGGGAGCAATTGCAATGCGACTTTAAGAGGCTAAGGCGTCTCTCACAAAAATGCTCGCTTCAAAGACCTGCGAGACAGCTCTGACACTGATCTATGGGGCAAGGCCTTCGAAATTGTGATGAGCACGGGGGGGCTGCAGCCTCCACAGCCATAAGACCCAGCGTTGATGGGCAACGTGGTTGCGGTACTTTTCCTCAACGGTGGGGTATTCGTGCTCACTGCCTCATCCGCAGGCGTTCCAGAGTTCCCAGAGGTTACTACCGCGGAGGTGCTGCAAGCACTTGGGAAGTTGGGAGACAGGAAAGCCCCCGGTCCGGATGGTATCCCAAATATGACGTTAAAGGCTGCAGTGAGAGCAGATGTTGCAATTTTTCCAACCATCTAGAAAAGACAGAGGCTAGTCTTGTGCTAAAGCCAAAAAAATAACCAGATCATCCCTCTGCGTACCGACCGCTATGCACGCTCGATTCGAAGGGTAAGATACTGGAAAGTATCATAGTCAGACGACTTCAAGTCATTTTGGAGAGACCGAATGCCTTATCTGATCTTCAGTTTGGACTCCGCTGTGGAAAATCCACGGTTGACGTAATTCAAGCAGTGATGGATATTGCACGCAGGGCGACGAGTAGAATCAGATGGACGTCAAAAACGCTTTCAACATGGTAAGCTGGCCCCAGATCATACATGCACTTAGAATGCTTTATACCCCAAGGTACCTAATGCGGGTAATTGAGAATTACTTTGCAGATAGAGTTCTGCTGTATGACACAGATGAAGGCCAGAAGGAGTACAGGGTCACAAAGGGCATGCCACAAGGTTCGGTTCTTGGTCCCACTTTGTGGAACATAATGTTCAATGGCATACTTAGGATGAGCCTCACCGCAGGATCTACTCTGATCGGCTATGCCGACGACATTGCTCTGGTAGTCGACGGAAAAACGAGCGCGCGGATCTAAGCTAATCCTGAGAACGTCGTCGAGTGTAGTCGCATGCGTGGTTAACTCTATTCTATTTTATTACTTACACCAAATTAAATTAAATTAATAAGTGAAACAACAACATGTAAGCGTGTGCAATATCACTAACGCTCCTCAGTTTGAGCGTAGGCACTCCAACTGCGGGTATTTCACCATCTGCTCGCAGTCATAGAAGCAAGCTAAACCCAGCAACAAACAACAACGCAAACAAGAATGCAAACAACATCACAAGCTATAACACAAACAATAAAACCTCATGGAGTTCGCAGTATGCTTCACCTGTGCTGCTCTGTACACTACCTCCCACAACAACATCAACAATCGCTACTGCAACGGTTGCATCAATAGCAACATCAACAACTACCTGTTCAATTTCATCATTGGTCCTAACACTTTTGAAAAGAATAGTCGTGGCTTCATCATTGACATAGCCTTTGCCAGTAGAGCATTAGTTCGCTCAACGGGTTGGCGGGTAAGTGATACGTACACACATAGCGATCATCTGGCTATAGTGATAGATGTTGGTAACCATATGCAAAGTCAAAGGAGCATTTCAAGGGTGCAAGCCAAGTCATGGAACGTTGAAACCCTGGATGAAGAGCTCTTCAAACTGATGCTGGATGCAAATACTGACACAGTCGGCGACATTCATCAGCAGGTAAGTCTAATAGTCCAGCAATACCGCTACGTGCAGGAAAAAGCAAAATCCTCGCCGGAAACCAGCATATTGGTGGAACAGTGAGATCGCCTTATTGAGAAGTGAGTGCCACAAAGCAAGGCGTCGGTACCATAGAAGTATAGGCACTGTGGTGAATGAACGGCTACGTAACGCTTTTAAGATGAAACGCAACGAATTCAAAAAAGCGATTAAAAAGATTAAATCTTCCTGCTTTAAAGAGATATGTGACAAAGTGAATGAAAATCGTTGGGGCGAAGCATATAGGCTGGTAATGCCAAAGATTCGAGGGGGCGAATGTCTAGCCCCAACTAGTCCAAAACTGCTAAAGGGGTTGGTTGAAACGCTTTTCCCTGCACAAATTCAGGAAGGTGGAAACCTATCTGTTGATGAAACGGAAGTACCCGATAGAAGAAGCGCCCGATAGAAGGAGCGCCCAGTGGTTTATCCGATAACCAATTGGGCTTTCGCAGGAAGCGTTCCACTGTTGATGTAATATAGAAGCTCACAGATATAGCAGGTGGAGCAATTGAAGGAGATAGATGGATGTATGGTACAAAAGAGTACTGCGCAGTTATCACTTTTGATGTGAAAAATACTTTCAACTCGGCGTACTGGCCTCATATCATGCGGGCACTAGAAGCAAAAAATGTGAATGATATCGCGGTTCTAATAGTAGCGAAGGAACTGCAGGAAATCCAGAGCATATGCAGAGATACGGCAATGAAATTGAAGAATTGGCTAATCATGGCAAAGCACCAGCGCGCAGGGCAAAAGACAGAAGCGGTGCTTATCACAAGCAGAAAAAAGGTTGAGCTTAACTCCCTTGATGTAGACGGGTTTGCAATAAACTCGCAGCCAACATTGAAATATTTACAAGCTACTTCGGTCAGGTTGCAAATGCGTTATGGTAATCTGACGTCACCTGCTGTATATTGTCCTCCACGATTTGCTATATCTGCGGATGTTTTTAAAAATTTCTTTGATAGCCTTGGAGCACGATTTTTGGCGGCCGGTGACTATAATGCTGAACACACTTATTGGGGGTCACGTTTAGTAAATCCAAAAGGCCGGCAACTTTACAGCACTCTTGTAAATTGTCAAAACAAGCTAGACTTCGTTTCTCCGGGTAGGCCTACATACTGGCCGGCGGATCCAAGAAAAACTCCTGATATCATCGACTTCGGTATCACAAAAAATATACCAAGAAACCTCATATCAGCAGTTACTCACGATGAACTCTCTTCCGATCACTCCCCCGTTGATATCGTTTTACTCGATTTTCCAATATTTGAGGATCGCCCTTATAGACTCATATCTAAGAAAACGAATTGGTTGCAATATAAAAAGTATATTAGTTCTCACATTGAAATTGCACCTGCGATCAACTCTGAAAGCGATATTGACAAATCTGTTAATGAATTAAGTTCCGTATTGGTAGCTGCAGCTGAGGTATCAACGCCAGCTGAGGTATCAACGCCTGGGATTGTTGCTCACAAGTTCAATAGAAAATCGTTCTCAAATAGGGAAATTGAAGAACTGGTTGCTTCTAAACGACGATTGAGAAGAGAATGGCAACAGCACAGATCTCCTACTGCAAAACAAAGGCTAAAGGAAGCAACAAAAAAACTAGCCAAAGCACTTTTAAGCGACCAGCTCGAGGCACAAAGGCGCTGTATCTCTAACCGATCACCCACAAGCACTAGATCTTCACTTTGGAAAGCGCAAAAATCGCTAAAAACTCCTGTGGAGCAGGACTCACCTATTGGAGACAGAAACGGAAGTGTGGGCTCGGTCTGAAGAAGAGAAGGCTAATGTATTTGCCAACCATCTGGAGCACGTGTTTCAACCTACTCTACCTACTAACAAATTTGTGCTTCCTCACCAGACTAATCCACAAATTCAGTAAATATGTCTCCATTAAAACAAGCTCTAGTGAAATTGTATCTATTATAAGGACTCAGCTGAGACCCAAAAAATCTGCTGGTTATAATATCGATTATACGGACTCAACTGAAACCCAAAAAATCTGCTGGTTATGATAGAATTGTGCCAAAAATGATAACTGAACTTCCACAAGCAGCAATAGTTTTCCTCTCGTGTCTTTTCAATGCTATCCTTCGAATTGGGTACTTTCCAAAGCAATGGAAGAAGTCGGTCATTATAATGGTTCCAAAGCTCGGGAAGGATAAGACATGTCCTTCTTCATATAGGCCTATAAGTCTGCTTCCATGTCTTTCTAAGCTATTTGAGAAGGTCCTTAAAGCCAAACTCAATCACCAGTTACAAGCAAATAGTTCAATCCCAGATCATCAATTTGGTTTTAGAGCAAAACATGGAACGATTCAGCAAGTCAACAGAGTGACGTCGGAAATAAGAACTGCCTTTGAACTGCGAGAATATTGCTCAGCAGTATTCCTTGACGTACCCCAAGCGTATGCATCGAGTCCTGGCATGAGGGTCCTGCATATACAAAATCGAGTGTTTACGACCCCAAAATATGCATAGAGGCCTGCAATCCTACATATCAAATCGAGTGTTTGTCGTAAGGCAGAAAAATTTCGTTTCAAATGAATTTAAGATAAAAGCAGGAGTTCCCCAAGGTAGTGTCTTGGGACCAACTCTATACATGTTATTCACTGCCGACATTCCAACAAGTAGTCAAATTGTTACTTCGACTTTCGCTGATGATACAGCCGTAATCAGTCGCTCCCGTTGCCCAGTTAAAGCTTCCGCAAGCTTGGATGCTCATCTTGAAACCCTTCAGGAGTGGTTATCCAACTGGAGGATTAAAGTCAATGAGGGGAAATGTAAGCATATTACATTTACATTGAACCGACGGACTTGTTCTCCAGTAACATTAAATGGTGTTACAATTCCTCAAACCCAAGTGGTAACTTATCTTGGCGTTCACCTGGACAGACGGCTTACCTGGCGGAAGCATATAGAATCTAAAAAGATACATATGAAACTAAGGGCTCAAAGTCTTCACTGGCTAATCAATTCTAAATCTGGACTGAGACTTGAGTACAAGCTGATGCTGTATAACTCTGTTATTAAACCAATTTGGACCTATGGTTCTGAATTGTGGGGTTCCGCGAGCGCGAGTAACATTGAAGTTATACAAAGAGCACAATCCAAGATACTTAGAACAATCACGGGAGCGCCATGGTATATCAGGAATGAAGACCACCTGTCAAAGATGAATGTTCCAAGCGTAAAGCTATTTACATGGATAAATTAGTTCGGCATGTTAATCCCCTAGCCAGAGTCCTTGTCCATACAAGGAACTCATCTCGACTGATCCGTAACGATCGTGCTGCCCTTTTGATTTATTAGAGGCTCGTAGTGCCAAGTGAACTCCTTCCTCTTCATTGTAGGAGGGACACATGTGTATTAGTTTTATAAGATTTGTAACCTTATTGTTAGTCCTATGAATTATGTAGGAAATGCAGTAAATACTAAATATAAAAAGAAAAAAAAAAAAAAAAAAATTGAAATATCTTGATGTGATAGGAGACGCGAGACTAAGCTATAAGTCACACATTAGAAAGGTTTGTGAAAAAGCTGCGCGTGTTAATGCGGCACTATCAAGGATAATGGCCAACATAGGAGGTCCAAGTCAGAGAACAAGAGAACTTCTGGCCAAGGTTATTCAATCAGTGGTGATGTACGTAGCAGCTGTATGGGGCTTATAGTCAAAAGCTATGCGAAGATAGCCAGATCCGCGTTTCGGCTAAGTGCCATCAGAGCACTTGGGTAATATCCAGTATAATACTACAAGATATATTGGCTCTTGAATTAAAAAGAGTCTATGATAGAACCAAAAACATTGGTAGGCGGTTGACGGCAACAGAGCGAAAAAAAGAAAGACAAGTGACTCTACTTAAGTGGCAAAACCGATGGGACACATCAACCAATGGAAGATGGACTCACCGTCTAATTGGAAATGTGCAAACGTGGCTTGAACGTGAACATGGCGAAACAGATTACTATCTGACGCAGTTCCTTACTAGTCACGGCTTCTTCGGAGAGGCCTACATAAGAACGGTCATGATTATGGGGTAGCATGTTCTTTTTGTGGCGCCATCACGCAACACTGGAAAGTAACTTTAGCTCACCACTATAGAAACTTTTAAAACTTCATTAATTAGTTTTTAAGATTCCTCAATTATTGTTAGGCTTTGTGTTGTATGCGAAGTGATTCAATAAAAATAGAACTCAAAAAAAAAAAAAATTGCAGTGGAGGTGCGATCAGAGTCATGAGCTGGCTAAATGGCGCGCATCTGGAATTGGCGTTTAAGAAAACGGAAGCTGATCTCCTGTCTACTCGGTATGTGCGGGAAACATTTACTTTTCGAATAGGTGCCTGCCTCATCACGTCCCAGCCGTCCCTCAAGTATCAGACTCCCTGATATTGACCTCGGCTGTCCTTCAAGGAGCAGCTAGTCTCCATAAATGACTAAGCGGCGAGAGTAAATGGAGCTCTAATCTCGCATAATGGCAAACTTAAGTGGGCCGCGGGCAAGCAGGCGGTAGGAAGTACCAGCGTTTTACGTGCTCACCTATCTGTGAAGACTTAAGAACACGGTGCCAAGCACATGGATTGATAAACGTCAATCAACGTCCCCTTGGATATATATCCGCAGGTCCAAAATTTGAGTAATGTGACTCCCTCCTTGGTGAAGATCGAGGCCCATCTTAAACCTCTGCTGCTCTCTGAGTCACAGCACCCGGTTGTATAACGCAAATCCACATGGAGTTATTACTCGACCCGCATTTGGGTATTAAACCACAGCCACCATGATACTTCCACAATGGGGCCGTACCCGCTGGCCAGGATGGAAACAAGCTCCTGACCACCCGTGGTACCAGAATAGAAAATAGGAAAATGGATCACAAATTATAAATGAAAATAATGTTCCCTCCAGGAATTTGAGTTCTAGGCATCAAGACTTATAGAAGAATTTCCCAGAGGGGGAAAGAAAGCAAGCGGTATCGTCGAAGATCTCCGCCACGTACCTTTCTGCTGTCCTCGTTTTAGCGTTGAGGGGACACAGATAAAGGAGTGTTTTGGTGAACCGCCAACAGTAAAAAATCTGGTGCCAATCAGTAGGAATGTGGCAAGTGGTGAAAACTGCTATAGCGAGAATTATATATACCCTCCATGTAACAGAGCGCAGCAGAGCAGCTGAACGATTACGAGAACCATTCAGCTGCACAATAGGAAAGGGGATCGTAGGTCATAGATTATTGACGTGTAGTTGCAACCAACGCACAAGACAGGAAAAATAGGCGACCCATTAACGTGGGACAGATCGACTTTTGAGCAATTATACTCCTCCTTTTCTCCTGAGGAACTATTTAAAGGCAGTTCCGGGGGGACAATAGGACATAGTGCGATAGTTTTTAGTGGGTTAAAGTCCCACACTCGGCTAGGCTAGGCTTTTCTACCGAAAAAAGAAAGGAAACTAGCTGCCCCATTTATATGGCCAAGAATAAGAAAAGTTTGATTTTGTGATGTGCCGATTCGTGACAAGGCAATGAGAAAACACTTCGTTACGGGGATTTGTACCAAGGCATGAAATGTTTTCCTTTGTGATTTATTAATAGTAAGCACAAAACATGATCTAACTGGAAACTAAACTCGCTTAAACTTAAAAGTTAATCGGTTGAAATCATTGGTATCCTGGGAATCATCATAGTTTCGCCTGCTACTGGAACTGTTAAAAAAAAAGCAACGATCTGTCACTGCATCCGAAGAGTTATATGTTATATGCATCGTTAATCTCGTCTGCGGCTGTATTTGTTGAAGTGACGACAGTTCGCACGCAAAGCCAACTGGAGTTTCTATGCTGCAAATTTTCAATATCTGGATAGGTCTTACCAGTAAGTTCCTCAATTGTTCTAACGCATGATCTGACATGCTAATGCAGCCATAGTTTGTTATGGACCTCGCCTATTTTTAAGACGTACTCTACAAATTCATTGAATGATGGCGTCCATAAAGATGCACGCACATATTCCCAGATAGTTTTTGGGATTGAATATATGGCCAAAATTCTGACTTTCTTAAGCTCACATTAAGAATATTTGCACAAGTACCTTTAGGAACCAAAGGTAAATTCTGTCTCCAGTGAATACAAAAGTCACTCCACCCATTGCCTGAGAGGATCTTAAATCTTTGAGTGTTGTATTGACATTATTAATATGAGACTTGTGTGACATTGTACACTCGTCCCATATTACAAGCGATGCTCTCCGAAGAACATTAGCAGTTGCACAGTTTTTTAATAGAATATGCGCAAGTCTGTTCCAGCGGCAGCTTAAATGTAGAATGAGCTGATCTCCCTCCTCACAGAAGAGTGGCAGCGATGCGATGAGACCGCAACAGCAATTTTATTCTCGCTTCGGATTTTAGGTAAAATTACTGAAGTCAAGAAAGTTTTACCAGTTCCTCCAGGTGCGTCTATTAAAAAAAATTTCTCCTGTGCTATGGCTCACACTGTCAATCTTCCGGAAAATAATTCGTTGCACTCCTGTTAATATTGGTTCGTTTTCTTATTTAAATGTGAGTTTTCGGGGATAGGTTCTGGAAAACCGAAATCTTTTAAACAGTGTCCTCGATAGGAAAAACAATAGTTTCAAGAAGAGTCCATCATTACAATGGTTGACATTAAAATCAATGACATGTTGATAACTGACCTGTCTCGCGTTATGTAAAACATCTTCAAAAACATTTTTAAGGATATTCTTATGTGTAGTAATACCCGTGTTAGACGATAGTCTCGTTGATTCTTATTTGGTTTCCACACTAAGAACGATCACAGCGTCGAAGCGACTCGCGTACTTCTCTACAAACCAAAATTGAGAGAGAGCGAAATGGTCTTTGGCAATACTCTTATGCTTACACAAAAAAGAGCAATAAATAACAAAAACATCACAAAATTCAAGAAGAAGGAGCAAAGGATGACATGCGGAATATTTGCAAAGGTCCGACGGGGCGTCATCGGCATTGTTGTCAGCACATCTGCTCACTTCCCATAACCTGCGTGAGCCGTTAAACAAATTACATAGCTACCAGTATCATGATTCAAAGCTTCTCGTAAAACATTATAATGTAACGTTCTTCATCATTAGCGCTTATAAACATTTCTTTAAAAATATTTTCTTCTTCAACCCGGTTAGTATTATCACTGGAAACAGAGTCAACAGGGAAATAAGCAGGGATTGGAAGACCAAGTTCTTGACATGAAGTATTATGACTTTGAAGAATATACATAGTAGATTATAAAAAAAGTTCGATTATAAGAAATTTCCTGATTGTAGTCTATAAGAAAATCTTCACTCATATCATCTTCGTGTTATGCGGCGTCCAAACAACGATATTGAACATGTTATATTCTTCACAATTTAATGATGTGGACGAATAGAAATCATTATGCACATCGAAACACGTTCGATCGCTACGATGAAGATGGTACACTCATTTTGGGTGATTAGGGACATGAAGTGTAAAACTACTACTACTATGTATGCTTTGGAAATAGCGCGCCAAGGAAACTTAAGAATAGTTTATGAATTATTTCATTGAAGAAGGGAACTAAAATGGCAATACAACGTGTTTTGAATTTCAAAAGAAAATATTCATTTATTCAATGAACTTCATCATAGTTTTATTTTTTTTTTTTTTTTTTTTTTCGATGGGGAAGCATTAAAAGCCGAACGAATCTACTATTCAAAGTGTGGGAATGCACCCACTAAACCCCACCGTCCCAAGTCCTACAGTCCCCCTGGCACTACCGCAAGGCATTACGTCTAGGAGGAAAGAGGGAGCATAACAGCTCAAAGTCTGCTTTTACCCCATGTAAATCAAAACAAATTTACGTTAAAACTTCTTTTCAATATCAAACTAATGACCTATCACGTCTTCGTTCATCTGAACTCGTCGTAATCGTTCAATATGCCGCAGCTCTGTCATGATTTGAGCAGTTCGACACAGTCGGCACTTCACCAAACGCAGATGAGATCATTGATCTGGCAACATCAAATCTTGGGCAATGCAGGAAGACGTGTTCTGCATTTTCGTTTTCGCCTGGACAGTAGGGATCATCATCATATCCCCGCTTATACAGATACTCCTCAAAGCACCCGTGACCGCTCAGGAACTGGGCTAGGTGTTGTTACCCTCTCCAAACTTTCTGTTCACCCATTATTCGACGTTGTTAATGAGCCGATGGGTCCACCTGCCTTTGTCAGAGCTTTGCCATCTCCTCTGCCACTCCACCATACTGAGTGCCCTTTCATCTAGCCTTCTCACTTCACCAGTGCTCCACTTAGCGTCAAACAGCCGACTTATTTCTGCAACAACTATGTCATCAGGCATCATACTCGCCATGACCAGGATTGCATCGCTGGATACCTTTCGAAAAGCAGCACAGACGCGGATGGCACATGATCTGTATACTGCGTTCACTTCTCTCATGTATGAGTGTATTTTACTAGCCTCCATCCAAATCGGCTCAGCATAGAATAGAACCGACGTTACGACACTAGCCAACAGTCGTCGCTTGCGCTCCCGTAGGTCGGCATCTGGCTAAAAACAGCACCTGATACTTTTGATGCTTTAGCAGCTGTTAGCGCCAAATGTTGCTTGAACGTCATTTTTTGACTCCAATTCCACTCCCAAATGCCTCAAAGAGAGCTGTGACACAATTTCGAGGTCGCCAACCGTTACGCTAAGGTGTTCCCTCAGTCTGCGTTTGCTGACAAGCAGTACTTCAGTTTTGTGCTTGGTAAGACGCTGAACCTTTTGGCTCAGCCAGGCATCAACTCTCCTAACAGCAACGTTGCAGTCAAACCTGAGCTCATCAATAAACTTAGCCACCACCAGAATTACCATTCCACAGCAGGGGCCCAAAACTGACACCTGCGGTACAAATCCTGAGACTTCATACTCGAGTTCTCTGCCCTCCGCACAGTAAGTTAACCAACCGTCTTCTGCTAAAATAGTCGGCTACCACTCGGATCAGGTACTGTGGAACGTTGAGCACAATATTTCGAAGCAGACTTATAGGTCTATATGAAGAAGGACATGTCCTATCCTTCCCTAGCTTTGGAACCATTATGATAACCACTTTAGTTTGAGGCATTGTAACACCATTTAACGTTACTGGAAAACAAGTCCGTCGGTTCAATGTAAATGTAATGTGCTTACATTTCCCTAAATGACTTTAATTCTCCAGTTGGATATCCACTCCTGAAGGCTTTTATGATGAGCTTCCAAGCCTGCAGAAGCTTTAATTGGGCAACGGGAGCGGCTGATTACGGCAGTGTCATCAGCAAAAGACGAGTAACAATTTGACTACTTGTTGGAATGTCGGCAGTAAATAACATGTATAGAGTTGGTCCCAAGATACTACCTTGGGGAACTCTCTAATAGGTGAGTCCAGCTCCACAGGAGTTTTTAGCGATTTTTGCGCTTTCCAAAGTGAAAATCTAGTGTTTGGTGGTGATAGGTTATAGATATTGCGCCTTTGTGCCTCGAGCTGGTCACTTAAATGTGCTTTGGCTAGTTTTTTTGTTGCATCTTTTAGCCTTTGTGTAGCAGTAGGAGATGTGTGCTGTTGCCATTCTCTTCTCAATCGTCGTTTAGAAGCAACCATTTCTTCAATTTCCCTATTTGATAAAGATTTTTTGCTGAACTTGTGAGCAACAATCGCAGGCGTTGATACCTCAGCTGCAGCTACCAATACGGCACTTAACTCATTAACAGATTTGTCAATATCAGTTTCAGAGTTGATCGCAAGTGCAATTTCTATGTGAGAACCAATATATTTTTTATATTGCAACCAATTAGTTTTATTAGATATAAGTCTATACGGGTGATCCTCAAATATTGGAAAATCGAGTAAAACGATATCAACGAGGGAGTGATCGGAAGAAAGTTCATAATGAGTAACTGCTGATATGAGGTTTCTTGGTATATTTTTTGTGACACCAAAGTCGATGATATCGGGAGTTTTTCTGAGATCTGCCGGCCAGTATGTAGGCCTACCCGAAGAAACGATGTGTAGCTTGTTTTTACAATTTACAAAAATGTTGTAGCGTTACCAACCTTTGGGATTTACTAAACCAGAACCCCAATACGTGTGTTAAGCATTGTAGTCACCGGCCGCCAAAAATCTTTCACCAAGGCTATAGCAGATATTGAAAATCGTTGACTGGCTCGTTGGCCCAGAGGTTAGTGCGCTGGCTGACATCCCAAGAGTCGCGGGTTCGATTCCCGCTCAAGGCATGTCTGGTCCTGCACTTTTCTAATTTCCTCCTTTCCTTCTTAACTTTCCTCTGAGCTGAAGGCCTCTGTCGCTATTGCACATAATAAATACTAGGTTATAATTTATATTTATAATCTTAGTTCTAATAAATAATAATATTGAAAATCGTAGACGACAATATACAGCAGATTACGTCAGATTACTATAACGCATTTGCAACCTGACCGAAGTTGCTTGTATACAACTAGATGAGTATGGCTCTTGTGGTGGTGGCCAAATTCCTGACAATTTGAGCATTGCACAAGATTTACTCGCTTGTGAGGTTCCTCCACAGTTACCCTATGATGAAGTAAATATTTAATGTTCATTTTTCTTTAAGTGCTGCAACTTTGGGGCCAACTTAATTTTGTACAATGGCTGTGGAATTTTATTTTTATTAAAAATATTGATCACTACTACAAGACAGTGTTCAATGCCCTTAATTACAACTACCAGCCCTTTACTACTTTTAAGGTGATAGGTATAATAGTTTCTTTTAGTCTCCCTAAGGTACTTAGTTACAGAACTGTAGTTTTCTTCCGTATAAATGTGGACCTTAGTTTCTTTTATATTACCCTTGGTAATAGGGACAATATGAAAGTTATTATATTATATTTTTGCGGGCTTAGTTTACGCTTATTGTCGATTTGTATGTAGCGGTCAATGCCTGTCTGCACTGTCGGTTTATTTTCCAGAGTCCCGTTTTGTATTCGCTGATTTTGACTACCAGCTGCTGATACAGTTGTCTTTTTGATTGCTTTAGCTTGCGTAGCAGAATTTTCTCTATTGTTTCATTTGGCCCAATTTGTAGCCATACCCAAACTGGGCAAAGATCCAACCAAGCCGTCCTCGTACAGACCAATCAGCCTATTGCCCTTATTTTCTAAAGTATTTGAACGTCTCCTACTTGACCGAATACAACCAAAAGACATGAACAGAATCATACCTGACCACCAATTCGGGTTTAGACAAAGTCACTCCACAATTCAGCAAGTCCACAGAGTAACTCACAAAATCTTAAAGGACCTTGATGAAAAAAAATTTTGTTGTGGAGTTTTTCTGGACATAGAAAAAGCCTTCGACAAAGTCTGGCACGACGGCCTACTTAGTAAAATTAGGACCGTATTTCCAACTGATCTATTTGAAATCATTAAAAGCTACCTTGACTCTCGCTATTTCTACGTAAAATGTAAGGATGAATCTTCTACGCTAAGACAGATAAGAGCAGGAGTCCCTCAAGGAAGCGTACTTGGTCCTATGTTGTATACTTTATACACATCAGACATTCCAACTCCAGGAGATAGCTCGTCAATGGTGGCTACCTTCGCTGACGATACAGTACTAATGTACTCCCATAAAAATTTTGTTGCAGCAACAACTAAGCTGCAAAATATTCTTGACGAAGCTTGCAATTGGTTTGATAAATGGAAAATAAAAGTAAATGAACTAAAAACGACGCAAGTGATATACACAGCACGGACAGCTTATTAGCCAAGACATTTAAAAATAAAAGGTACTGACATTCCATTAAGCAATGTGGCTAAGTACCTGGGCATGCATATTGATAGTAAACTGACGTGGAAACATCATATCCAAAAAAAGAGAGATCAACTCATATTAAAATTTAAGCAGCTATACCCGCTTCTGAACAGTAGATCTAAGTTAACAGCGTCAACAATCGAAAATACTTCGATCAATAGTTAATGCGGACTGGTTTATATCTAACTATGAATTTCACAATGACCTCGGCATAACTATCACTCAGGAAGAAATCATTAATGCTAGCAGGAGGTACCACAAAACATTAGAGCGACATACCAATCTAGAAATAACAGACCTTCCATCTCACGAATTGTCTAGACGTAGACGCTTAAAACGAAGCAGACCAGTCGATCTGACCTAACTTAGGTTACGGGTGGCTCTGAGAGGCAACTTGCGGTTGTTGGCCTGCCGCAAGTAGCTCTCAAAAATGAGGCCTAAGACACCCAGTAATCCAGACCATTATGCAAGAGACCATTCGAAAATGTTCGATATTGTCCACTGCCTTTTCCCTTCTTATTGTTAAAAATGTACTTAGTGTTTTCTTTTATAATTAAGATATAAGATGTAGGAAAACAATAGTACATATCCAATCGGGGAAAAAAAAAAAAAAAAATTAATGGGACGTATGGTCTCTGTGGATATTCGCGTTCAAAATGTACCAGGGAGCACCTGCTAAGAAACAATGTATTTTTGATTGGGCTCTTTGGATGACTTCAACGTTACTTGGGCTTGCGTTCCCCCGAAGCTGGGAACCGTAGGCTTTATTAAGCTGTTATATAGTAGCTCCTTTAGATCTAGGCTTAGCCCAGATCTTGGGTTTAAGAGCCAGTGAAGGGACTGGGCTTTTAATTTCATAGAAATTTTTTTGGCTTCTATATGCTTCCGCCAGGTGAGTCGTCTGTCCAAATGTACTCCTAGGTAGGTGACTTCAGTACAGTGTGGTACGGTGGTGTTGTTAAAAGTAATGGACGGACAGGCTCTCTTGTTTAAGGTGAATGTTACGTGCTTGCATTTATACGGATTGACTTTTATACGCCAATTGTCTAGCCAGTTCGATACCAGTTTTAAATGATCACTTAGCTCTTTCGTCGCTTTTTTGGGGCAGCGTGAGTGACTGATGATTGCAGTGTCATCCGCAAAGGTTGATGTCATAAGGCGGGGATTTGTAGGTAAGTCAGCAGTAAAAATGACGTATAACAGCGGACCGAGAACACTGCCTTGTGGGACGCCAGCATTAATACGAATAACCTTTTAGTAAGATATGACTCTAGTAGTTGGTGTGAGTTCTGTGGAAGCACGCTTTTTATTTTGTAAATGAGACCAACATGACATACATGGTCAAAAGTTTGAGCAACGTCAATGAATGTAGCTGAACAGTATTCTGGGTGCTCAAAAGCCGTTCTGATACCCATAGTGACACGGTTTCCTTGCTCGATTTTACTGTGTTTTGATCTAAGCCCGAATTGATGTTTGGGGATAATGTTGTTTGCGTTTATATATGGTATGAGCTTCTTAATAAAAATAATAATTTTGATAGCACCGACAGCAAATTTATAGGCCGATATGAGGACACCATTGATTTGTCTTTACCAACTTTAGAGATCATAATTATTACAGACTTCTTCCAAAGTGCTGGAAAGTAGCCCACTTTGAGTATTGCGTTGAAGAGCATTGCAATGAATGATATTGCACAGTTTGGTAGCTCAATAATCATCTTGGGGTGATGAGATCGTGTCCAGGCGCTTTCTTTGGGATTAAATTATAAATTGCTGCTCTTATCTCATTTGAATTAGTTTTAAGCACGCTGCAATTTGCCAATGGAGCGCATGGCTGCTGTGGAAGTTGAAATCCGTTTTTTGGCAAGTTTGGTTGAAAGACGGATTTGAGGTGGTTAGCAAAAGTGAAAGCCTTTTCCTCGTCAGATCTCGCCCAGTTTTCACTTTGATCCCGGATGGGGCTGTCAGCTGCTATTGGTGGATTCATGCGGTCTTGTGCTCTCCAAATCGAAAACTTGGTACTCGTTGATGAAAGGTTTTCAATGTAGTGCCTTTGGATTTTGCGATCTTCAGTCTTAAGAGCATTTCTTAACTGTTTTTTAGCAGTTTTGAGTCTTTGTAACGAAGCGGGCGATCGACTGATCTGCCATTCACGTCTTAGCCGGCGTTTTACTGAGACTAGCCATTCAATTTCCGCACTTGTTAATACGACAGTATTCTTGGAGCCCGGTTGTACATTCGGTGTCGTGGCAACAGCAGCGCTCGCAATGGTTTTGTTGAAATGTTCCAGAGACTTGTCAATGTCTGTTCCGGTATCAAGTTTTGGCCTCATACAAATGTTGGTGCTGAGGTCTTTTTTATACATAAGCCAATCAGTCTTCCATGAGGTAAGTTTAAGGGAAAGATCGCTTTTTGTGGGATACTCCGTTAAGTGAAAAGTGACTGGAGAGTGGATAGCTTGGCGTGAGTTTCCGTTGAAACCACACTACGAGAGATATTACGAGTAACTGCAAAGTCGATTAGGTCAGGAATTTTCCTTGGACCCCCTGGCCAATATGTAGGCCTACCCGGAGAAGCACAGTTGAGTTTGTTGATTGGGTTAATTAAAGTGTTGTAGAGATGTTTTCCTTTAGGATTTGGATCCTAGGGTGTCGAAGAACTACTTGAAGTACGATTCGGAAATCGAGAGTCGGGGTGGACAGGGCCTCAAATTTCCATTTGAAGTTTCGATGACAATCGACGTAGCCTGCATGTAGGGTTGCGCCTTCTTATGAGTATACCCGTTCCGCCATGTGCTTTGCCATCAGGGTGGTGTGTGGCGTAGAAGGAGTAGCCCGGGATCACGAATTTATATCTATTTGTAAGGTGCGTTTCAGAGAGCAATAAAACATCAGTCTCTGTCTCGGATAGGTATTTTATGAGCTCAAGTTTGTGTTTCGATACGGCGTTTGCGTTCCAGGAAGTTAGTTTGAACGAAGGCATTTTAAATACAGAGTTTTTGTAAGATTAGAGTTTGTGTTGCGAACCAGGTCGCAGTGCGGATGCGAATGTAATGTTGGGAGTGGTAGTTAGTGCGTGGGTCTTGCATCATGGCTTTTGTCTTGGGTCGGTTATGGGCAGTTGCAGTCGTTCTGCGCTGATTCATCCGGTTTTTCAGTTCGTTGAGAACTGGACAGCCTCTATAATTAGCAGTGTGATTACCCCAGCAGTTACTACATTTTTTTTTTGATGTTGAGTCTATTTTGTTTACAGTGCATCTTGAAGACTCGTGAAGGTCACCACATGATACACAGACAGAAAGTAGAGTTCAATACGATTTCGTGTGCCCGAATTCCTGACAGTTTGTACACCGCACAGGGTCTTTGCGCTTGTGAGGTTCCTCTACAGTGATTCTGCGGTGAAGCAATTATTGTAAATTGTATATTGGGTGAATATTGTTTCTTTTCTGTGGTTTATTCATATGAGAGAGCTCGACCTTGAACATTGGCTGGGGGATTTTACTACTGTTCAAGATGTTGTTGTTGTTTACTTCTGTACTAGTTGGGAACCCTTTTTCCTCAAACGCATTTTTAATTTCCTTAGTCTCAACTCCAGCTTCTATATCAGCTACTACTCTTAAGTTGGGACGTATAATAGTTTTTGTTGGCATCACTGAGGAATCTCGAATCTATCTTGTAATTATTCTCAGTGTAGATTTGCAGTTTAGTTTCATGTACTTTGGCTTTGGTTAGCGGAACAATGTGAAAATTGTTGTTGTCGATAAGTTGCGCTACGTATGGAACAAGATTGTATTGTAAATTGGGGTAGGCTTGTTATGCTTGACTGCTGGGGCCTCTTCTACGTCTATGGGATCATTATCGCCGCTAAAAGCTTGAAATCTGTTTCCTTTCAAAACGTTGGGTTCGTTGGTTGGGGTAGAAAAGGTATTCGATCTCTTAGATTTGTTACCAGAGTTAGGATTATGCAGACTGAGTTTCCGTTTGATCTGCACATAGCGATCAATTCCAGTCTGTACTGCCGAACCTTTTGTTTTGCGGTCTCCTTCTTGTGCGGGATAACTGTTTCCGTTATTTGACTGCCGACAGGGCTTTGGTGACATATTGAAGAAATTTGACGTGCTACTGTAAGAAGAACAGAGTTAGCACTATAAGTTTTTTCTTTACCGTTTGTGCTGGATGTGTATGCTGCTTGTTTTCTCTGGACTGTAACAAAGATGGGTGCCAAGGTTTTTGCAGTGGCCAATGATGAAATTGAACAGGTAGTTGTTGATGTTGCTATTGATGCAACCGTTGCAGTAGCGGTTGTTGATGTTATTGTGGGAGGTAGTGTACAGTGTTTGTGTTATAGCTTGTGATGTTGTTTGCATTTTTTGCATTCTTGTTTGCGTTGTTGTTTGTTGCTGGGCGGAGCTTGCTTCTAATGACTGCGAGCGGATGATGAAGTACCCGCAGTTGGAGAGCCCACGCTCCAACTGAGGAGCGTCAGTTCCACTCATCAGCGACACTGCACACGTTCACTTGTTGTTGTTCCACTTATTAATCCAATATTGTATTGAGGACAATGCATGCCACAAATTTCAACTTTTTTTGTGACATCTGAAATTGACTTGTAATTAATATAATATAGTCCGGCAATAGTAAATATAGTTGATTTTTAATTAATATAATATAATACGGCAATAATAAATATAATTGACTTGTATAATATAAATAAACTAAATTCGGTAATAATTGATATAAAATAGTGCTTGACTTATATAAACAAATTAAATTATAATAAAAATAAATTGTGCGTTAATTTAATAAAGTGCTATCACAAAATAGTGCTTGGTTAAACATTTGGCCAGAACTCGGATTCTTATATTGCTCACAGATTATTGCAACGCCGACTTTCTTTTCGTGTACAGTCTGTATTAATAGTTCTTGTGCGGCTTCACAATGATTTAGATTTACTTGTACAACCTTCATTTTTTGGCTTTATTGCACGCTTCGATATATATAAGACACTTTCGACTACCTATCTGGTGTTCAGTGTTCGCTCTTCCACTATTTTTACACGCCATACAACAAGGTTTCTTAACACAAGCTTTCGCAAAATGTCCCTTCTCTCCGCATTTAATGCAACATTGGCTTCTATCTTCTAAGTTTTTGCACGAACTTGCCATGTGCCCAATTTCTAAACATCTGAAACACTTTCTTAGGTTAGGCTTTTTTTTTTTTGTGTATCTAGCAGATACCTTGCTTCTTGCACCGGCAGGTTTAACACAGCGGTTTGAGTACGTGCATATGCCGCTTTGATGCTTATGCTGATTGCGGATAGCATCGGCTACATCTTCTTTCGTTGTAGTTTCATCCAGATCACGAACTTCAACTGTATGCTCTTGCGTTAGTGCCCTTATTTGCGCCTGGTCTCCTAATACTTTGCCTATTACTTCACTTCGTTGGTGCTTTCTGTTTGCGATCTTTTCAACTCAAGAAGCATCTCTCCCTTAGCTGTCTTTCTTATTTTTGCGACATTTTTACCTAGCTCGTGAAGAGTTTCATCTTTTTTGACTGCCCTTATCGCTATAAGACAAATCTCCCGTTTTCGCAATAACTATGGAATCGGCTCTCAAAAGTGGTTTGAGATTTGCTTTCTTCTTGGCATTATTTTCTTGTACTCTTCTTTTAACAGCGCCATCTCTTTCCTCCTCCTTTATTATTATTTATAACATATCTACAATTTAAAGAAATTATAAATATAGTCTATTCACAAAGTTGATTAACAAAGGATTTCCATCTGTCTCTATTGCGTGCTAATGCGCGAAGTTCGCTCATAGATATTCTTGTTTCAGCCGCAACAGTTCGTCTCCACGTCAATTTCGGTCTTCCTCTGGACCTCGTTCCTTGAGGGTTCCATTCCAATATGGCATGGGGTATTTCGTCGTTATTTTTGCGAAGCCAGACGTACTTTCGTTTCCGTATCACAATTTCAATTTGGTCTTGCTCACAGATTTGCCAGAGTCGCTGATTGCTAATAGTTCTTAGCCACCAGATTCGCAGAATAGTGCGTAGACTTCGGTTGATGAACGTTTGTAATTTCCTCATGTTTGTAGTTGTAATATGCCAAGTCTCACAGCCATATAGCAAGACAGATTTTAAATAAACATTTTAAATATTTTTATTTTCGTCTTCTGGTGGTAGTTAGCTCTCCAGAAGTTTCTTAGTCTCCCAAATGCGGTCTTGGCTTTTTGAATTCTTTATTCTATATCGATATGGGTTCCCCCGTTTGTTGTTATTTGACTACCAAGATATTCAAAACGCTCAACCTCCTTGATGTCGTTACCTTCGATTAAAAGATGGGTGCTAGTAGTGGTATTTAATCGCACGCTCTTGGTCTTCATGCAGTTAATATTCAATCCCACTTGTTTAGACTCCACAGTGAGTTTGTCTAGTTGGGTTTGTATATCCGAACAGCGATTCGTTAGCAGTGCTACATCGTCGGCGTATTCCAGGTCGCTTAATTTTCTTCTGCAGCTTCAAGGACTAAATCCAGGACGTTGATTATCAACAGCGGAGATAGCGCAAATCCTTGCTTAACACCGCTATTATATGCAAAAGACTCGCTTAGCTGTCCGTTGTGTAGAACACAGCTAGTGGAGTCTTCGTAGGTGGCCTTGATGATATTGACGAATTTTTACGGGACTCCTCTAGCGCTTAGCGCTAAATTTAAAGAGTCGTAAAGGCTATGTATAGTGGAGCAATAAATTCTGCAGAGTGTTCAATCAATATGCGTACTGTGCTGATAAGATCAGTGCACGATTTATCTGGACGAAACTCGGCTTGATTTTTCCTAATAAGCTTGTTTACGTGTTCTGCAATTCTACCCAGTATGATTTCATTCAGTACCTTCATAACCTCTCCAATTGGAGCACTTTTTCTTGTTGCCTTTTTTGGGGATTTTATTAATTATGGACTCTTTCCACGTCCTGGGCAGAAAGTATACATAGAGCTACTAAGAGTACTATTTCGGAGAGTTTGGCTATAAATTCCTGTTTTGTAGCATTGTCAGTTAATTTCCTTACGTCAAATCTTTGTGATGGAGCAGGTCTGTTCCTATGACGATACCGCAGTGCTTCTAAGCGGATCTCGGCGCATATTAAGTAGTGGTCACTGTTAACAGCACTCCGCTTGATGCGAACGTCGCATAACATATTACACGTCAGTCGGGACATGCAGATATGATCAATCTGTGAGGAAAAGCTTGCATTGGGTGAGTTCCAAGTTACTTTGTGGTTGTCCTTATGAGCGAACCTCCTATTTTAAAGTCGTGATTGTTGTAGAGCTCTATAAGTAATTCACCATTTTCATTCCGGTGGGTACAGATCCCATGAACTCGCAAAATTGATTAATAACCGGTGTTATTTGCTCCTATTTGTGCGTTAAAGTTCCCCATTAGTAGTATGATATCTCGATGCGGTATTTCTTCCAGAATTCCATTTACCATGCTATAGAAGTTGTCTTTATCACCTATATCACTGTCTTCAGTTGGTGCATATATCTGTACAATTGAAACATTCTGTTCTTTAGCTCGTAGGCGTGCGCTGATTATCCTTTCATTCCAAGCCTTCCATGACATCATTGCATTCTCCTTTCATACCGTTTTGAAAGAGGTTTCTTCTTTCTCCACTTGATTCGTACTTGCTACCACCTTTCTCATCGATTCTACATGAGATGTTTTACTCTTTTTAGGGGAGTCTTAAGACGCGTTTGCTTATCATCATGTGGCCTTTTTGGTGTTCGACGACCCAGGGCCTGCTTGCACATCCTCCAGAACAGCCGACACTGGGGATTTTGCACCCTGCACCGTAATCTTTTCATCTCCCATTTTCTTCATGTTTGTCTGTGTGTAGAAGCTTAATTAAGGGGCGGCTTCCACTCGACGACTCGACTTCCACGAGAATTTCCCAAGGGTATGTAACCTTTTAAGTTACCGCTTCCGTTCTCGCCGCTATATATGTATATAAGACTGTAGGTTCACGAGGAACAATCCGAATTTATGGTTCGCACAAGTAAGTCGCGCATTCCACTGGCTCGGAATTAGTGACGACACCGACAAGTTCGACCTTGTCATATTGCATTTAGAAGTCGAAGACTTAGTTACGCGCCCACCTACAGAAGACAAATCAACGCATCAAAAATCGTCTGCTCGACAAATTCGCAGAATCTGCAGAGTCCAAGTTGCGCCGTCTTTTGCAAGGTGGCAGAACCACTGGCTTAAATCCGTCTGAAATTCTTGCTGACATGCGATGACTTTCTCCAGAACCGGGCAACGAAAAAATCATTCTCACTCTTTTCCTGTCTAAGATGCCACAACGATTCGGCCGCTTCTTACTGTTTGGGATGAAACCGATTTAGATAAACTGGCAAAAGTTGCTGACAAAATGCTTGAAGCTTGTGGCGCTTCTTTCGCTATCGGATCGAAACATTTGGTTTCTGAGGATCCATCTGTGAGTGTTGTTGCTTCTTCTGGTCCATCTAAGGAAGGATAGTATTCGTGCACTCTCCCAGAAATTTGATGCTCTGCAGAAGGAGGTAAAAAGCCTCCAATCAATGGTTGTGTCTTTCAATCGTTCTCGTAACGGCCAGCGCAGCTCATCACAGGAACCAGCGACGGGAGGCAACCCTGGGCTGCAAAAAGATGCGGAACCAAGACACCTCTGTTTTTATCATCATAAATTCGGCGACCGTACACAGAAGTGTCGTCCACCTTGTTCCCGAGCACAGCCGTTAAACTAGCAAAGCCGTCGCTCGATACGCTGATCAGTGACGGTACGCCCACCATCTGCTACTCCACAGTTCAGACCTCCATCATAGTCGAAGTAGTTGGCAACAAAATGATCGGCGAGAGTGCTTGCGGTTAATAGTACATAAAACTAATTATATTGAAACCATAACATATCACATTGTGTATCGTTATGCGGTTTCTCATTGATTCCGGATCTGTGGTCTCTGTCATACCACGATCGTAAGTTAAACAGACGATTAAACAAGGCGATCTAATGTTGTTCGCAGCCAACCAGACATCCCCACATATGGAACTGAAATTGGACCTTCGCCGCAAATTCTCATGGGCGTTCATCATCGCTAATGTTCATACGTCTATAATATTGGGTGTATGCATATGATTCCGCCCTTTCCGATAGTTTCGCTAGTATCGCCGCTTACACTTGCACACTAAAATACTAATACTTGCATTCGATAGTGCCTTCTATCAGCTGTTAAACACAGTGTATAACAGCTGATAGAAGCATAAACAACAAATATTTCTAATTCATTGAAAATGTCGAGTTTTATCCCAAGTAAACATCATTTGCGGGAGGTTTTATTGCACTATTTTGTTGCAAAGAAAAGTGCAGCGGAAACTTATCGTTTGCTTGCTGATGTTTACGGTGAGCATGCTCCATCGAATACAACTTGCAAAGAATGGTTTCGACGATTTAAAAATGATGATTTTTGACATTGAGGACAGAGAACATGGAAAACCACCCAAAAAATTTGAAGATGCTGAATTGGAAGATTTATTGACCGAAGATTGTTGTCAAACACAATCAGAATTGGCAACAACATTAAATGTTGATCAATCAACTATTTCAAGACGTTTGCAAGCAATGGGAATGGTTCAAAAAGTCAATAACTGGGTGCCACATGAATTGAAAGACCGAGACATCGAACGTCGCAAAACCATTTGTGAAATGCTGCTTCAAAGACAAAAAAGAAAAGGTTTTTTGCATCGGATAATCACGGGAGATGAAAAATGGATATATTACGAGAATCCTAAACGCAAAAAATCTTGGCTGAAGCCAGGTGAGGCCGGCCCATCACAGCCAAAGAAAAATATTCATTGTACCAAGGTTATGCTCTGTATTTGGTGGGATCAGAAAGGTGTTGTGCACTATGAGTTGCTGAAACCGTCTGATACTATCACTGGCGATGTTTACAGACGACAACTAATGCGGTTGAAGGTAGCTATAGAAGAAAAACGACCGGAATGGGTGAAATAGGCATGACAAATTAATTCTTCAACATGACAACGCCAGACCGCATACGGCAAATGTTGTGAAAACATATTTAAATGGACAAGACTGGGAAGTGCTACCCCACCCGCCATATTCACCAGATATAGCCCCTTCAGATTTTCATTTATTTCGAAGGATGCAGTCTGATCTTACGGGAGAGCGATTCACTTCTTATGAAGATATCAAAATTTGGCTTCATAATTGGATTGCCTCAAAAGACCAGGACTTCTTTATGCAAGGAATCCGTAAATTGCCTGAAAGATGGGCAAAGGTTGTAGCTGCAGATGGGGCATACTTTGAATAAATAAATTTTCCTTTTTCTAAACAAGCAAATTTGTTTTGTTTTCACAAAAAAGGGCGGAATCATATGCATACACCCAATAGGAGCAGACTTTTTATCTAAATTTCAGTTGCTGATTGATCTAAAAAACCAATGACTAGTTGACTCAGTAACTGGTCTTACCACACCGGCATGCCTTGCGCAGGAGAAAAAGATGGCAGTTTCCACGATTCAAGTTTCTTCTAAATGTTATGATCTCCTGACCGAATTTGTGGACGTAACAAAACCTTCGTTTAAGACGACTAGCCAGCATCAAGCTCTCCACCACATCGATACGAACGGTACGACCGTTGTTGACCGACCACGACGTTTAGCTGGAGAAAAACTGGTGGTAGCTAAAAAAGAAGTCACTTTCCTGATAGAGCAGGGTATATGTCGGCCGTCAAAAAGTCCATGGGCAAGTCTTCTGCACATGGTAACCAAAGAGGACAGAGCGTGGCGAGCATATGGCGATTACTGCAAACTCAACGCGATAGGGATAGGGATAGGTAGCGGTCCGCTACCCTATCGCTCACATTCATGATTTCATCGAGCAACTATATAAAAAAAAAAGTTTTTTCAATGCTCGACCTAGTAAAAGCTTATTATCAAATTCCTATGGCAGAAGACACAATTCAAAAAACAGCTGTGTGTACACCTTTCGGCATAATCGAATTTCTGTTTATGCGTTCGGATTGAAGAATGGAATTTTATGAATTTTATGGACAATATTTTCCGGGGACTGGAATTCGTCATGTCGTGTCAAACTCTATCAGAGAACATGAAGACCATCTTCGCACTATTCTACATTTACTGCGGGAGCATGGCCTCAGTATCAACGTAAATAAATGTCAACTTATGAAATCAGAAATTACTTTTTTAGGTTTCACTATTAACGAACACGGCATCAAATCACCAATCAACCGCATAGACGCCATCCGTAATTACACTCGCTCTGAGACCATCAGCCAACTAGGCCGATTTCTCGGCGTAGTCAATTATTACCGCAGATTTTTGCCTCACTCTTCGCATAAAGAAGCATCAATATCAGAATTGTTGAGAGATGTCAAGAAGAATGAACAGCTCAAAATTACTTGACACCTGAGCTCTTCAAATTTTTTGAAGATCTAAAAAATAGTGTCTCCAATGCTCCACTCCTTGTTTTTCCATCGTCAAACGCAGAACTTCAACTAGCTTGTGATGCCTCAGACCTGGCTATCGGGGCAGTTTTGGAGCAACGAATGAATGGTATGTGGCAACCGCTGGGGTTTTTCTCCAAATATTAAGCACCGCCGAGAAAAATTACTGCACGTACGTCCGAGAACTAATCGTAATATTCGAAGCCATCAAATATTTCAAATACCTAGTCGACGGACACAACTTCATAAATAGAACTAACCACAAACCACTCCAGCTCCGGCATTTGGGTTATATTTCTCAATTTTCCACAACTATCATGCACGTAAAGGATTCTTATAACATGGGCGCAGATACCTTTTCGAGATTGTGCTCTCTCAGTATGCCAACAGCGGTATCATTGTCCGGAAGATCTCCTCCAGGGGAAAACGTCACTCAAACTGCAGAGAGTTCGCTAAGACGACAGTACGTCGCTCTACTGTGACGTACGTTCTTGACGTTTTACGCAAAAAGATTTTTCTTTTGTTCACAATCTTTCGCATCCAAGTGGTCGAGCAACGGTGAAGCAAGTCAGTTAGAAGTTTGTCTGGCCTTCAATGAACAAAAGACTTCATTAATTGGTGTAGGAACGGTCTTCCTTGCCAGCACTCGAAGGTTCACAAACATAATCATCTTCAACCAGAGAAAATACAACTTCCAAGCGGCAGAATCGATCACGTCCATCTAGATATCGTAGTGATGCCATTACACCAAAGCTTCGTTATTGCCTGACAATAATTGACCGTTTTTCGAGATGGCCAGAGGTTGTACCGCTTAGCAATAACACTGCCGAGACTGTAGCCACAGTATTCTGTACTCACTGAGTCTCAAGTTTCGGGACTCCAAAAACCATAACAACTGATCAAGGTTCTCAGTTTGAGTCCGCAGTCTTCAAAGAACTGGCTCACCTCATCGGCAGCGAGCACGTACGGGTTATCATCCACAATCAAACGGAATGGTTGAACGTTGGCATAGATCGTTCAAAGCATCACTGATGTGCAACAGCGGTACGCCATGGCCACAGCTACTTCCAAGAGTATTACTGGGACTGCGTAAATGCTTTAAAGAGCATTTGGGATCGTCTGCAGCAGAAACGTTGTATGGAGCACCGATCCGACTACCCAACGAATTCTTCGAAGAACAAGATAAGGCCGTAGATCCTGGCGTTTTCACCAACACATTTCGACAGCACATGCAAAAAATTCGGCCAACGTCAACAGCGCACCATATCAAAGAGAAGATGTTTCTGCTCAAAGGCATTGATCAATGTTCCCACGTTTTCTTGCGCACTGATGCTGTCAAACAACCGCTTGAACCTGCATGTACCGGCCCCTACGAAGTCATCAAGCGTCAAACTGACCGCGTTTACGTAATACGGATCAACAATAAAGAAGTAGCTGTGTCGGCTGATCGCCTCAAGCCAGCATTTTTTGTTAAAGACGCTCAAGATGTGGACTTGAAGCAACGTCAAACAAGCGTTCCCAAGACGTAAGAGAAACAATTTCGTGTGCGCGAATATTAATTCGTGACGATGTCACTGGAGGGGGAATAATGAGGCGTCATGACCGACGCCTGTCGGAAATGAGTTGCGATACCATTCCTGCAGCGATCAATGTCTATCGAAATCGAAAGACGAAGTGGCTGGCAATGGTCGAAGTGGTTGGCAATAAAATGATGGTCGGCGAAAGTGCTTGCGGTTAATAGTATAATATTGGGACTATGCATTAATTTTAAAGGTTGCACACAGATGGCGTTATTTACAACAGTATCGCATCTGGCAATACTGTAACTATATTCATGTCAAAGCCTCATCATTAGGCTTTGTTTACCAGTATCTGTCATTTCGCTGAAGTGTACACAACATAGTTTTTTTGTGCTCCGAGTATGTCAACTTTCGTGCCGTCAAAACGCAATTTGCGGGAAGCCTTGCTTTTTTGCTTCAATTTGAAGAAAAATACCACCCAAGCCCGTCAATTGCTGTTGGATGCCTACCCGAACCATACTCCATCGATTTCAACCTGTGAGTACTGGTTTCGACGCTTCAAAAGTGGTGTTTTTGATACCGAGGACAAGGAGCGACCTGGCCAGCCCAAAAGGTTCGAAGACGCAGAATTGGAGGCATTGCTGGACCAAGACCCGTGCCAAACGCAAGAAGAGCTCGCCGAAAAGTTGGACGTTGACCAAGCAACCATTTCATGCTCTGTATTTGGTGGGATCAGAAGGGTGTGGTGTACTATGAGCTGCTCCAACCCAACGAAACCATCTCTGGGGAAGTCCACCGACGTCAATTGATGCGTTTGAGCCGAGCATTGCTTGAAAAACGGTCGGAAACGGTCGAAAGACACGACAAGGTTATTTTGCAGCATGACAACGCTCGGCCGCATGTTGCACAGGTCGTCAAAACATACCTTGGAACGCTCAACTGGGAAGTGCTACCCCACCCGCCGTACAGCCCAGACATTGCTCCTTCGGATTACCACTTGTTCCGGGAGATGCAGCGTAAGCTGGCTGGACACCACTTCTCTTCATATGAAGAGACCAAAAAATGGATCGATTCATTCATAGCCGCCCAGAAGCCGGAATTTTGGAGAAACGGAATCCGGAAATTGAAAGAAAGATGGGAAAAGGTTGTGGCTAGCGACGGACAGTACTTTGAATGATGTATCAATCCATTTTGAAATCGAAATAAAGCCCCATTTTTGGTGAAAAAACCTTTAAAATTAATGCATAGTCCTAATACATAAAACTAATTATATTGGAACCATGATTAATATATCGTCAATGCAAAATTAAAAGGCAAAAAATCTAAATTTTTTACTTTTTACGTATATGGCATTGCGAGTTCATTGATATTTCAAATTTATTTTCAAATAACTAAAAATAATAATTAAAAATTTTGTTGTGAATGAAGCTTCGCTCTACACGGGTGTCCCACGATACTTTTGTCTTTTTTTTTATAGACTTCGCAAGTCCGACCCGCATCAACACCCTCTAGACCATGCTCTAGAGATCCCTTAAATATTTCATCAAAATTGACTTAGCGGTTTCGGAGTCTATAAGGAACAGACATACAAACATCCACTTTTATCAATATAGAAGATTTAATTGATTTTGACAAATAACTCTCAACTTAAAAGTATTAAAAGCAGGGGTGAAAACTGTTCCGATTTTTGGTCCCACTGAAAACTCATTCGGGAGTTTTTGAACACCCCTTCGTTTGGTTTGGATAATTGGTTATTTTTTTCCATAAGAAAATTTTTTTAAATGAAACCATTGAATGGATAGATTATACTTTTTCAAAGTAATCTGCATAATATTTTTAAAAACATTTAATTTGTTTAACTAGTAATTCATCATTTTACGATATTCTGTCAGTCGACAAAACCAATCGAGCAAAGGGATGCAAACTCGTTTTATATGTATTGTAATATTGAATTTATCGAATAGATCAATAAATTGTGTTGTATATTAAAGTATTGTAATAAAACTAGTAACAAAAGGCGGGATTTGAGCATTCCATTGGATTAGCATCGCATCCAAGACGTTTCCGTTGTATTTTTTCTTTTCCCAATTCATTTCTCCGTAATAAATCAATGGCCATAAAGCAAGCCACAGGCTTTTTACAACATATTTAATACGTTTTATTTAGTAATCTCTTTAGTTGCAAAAAAAAAAAAATAAAAAACAGCTGATAAGCAGCATCTACAGAAAGGCACAGAATTAATGCACAGTAGAGTTCTCGTGCAAATTGTTACATTTGGTGGGAAGAAAATTTTAAAGTTTTTCTTTTACACTTTTACTTTTAAAATAGATTTGACTTCTTAATTCTGTAAAATACTAGCCACATTGACGTAACAATAAGCAATAAAGAAAATGTTACGAAAAATGAGCTTCATGGACACGCAACTGATGGAGCTAAACTGCGCTAAATGACGTTTCATCGTATCAGACCTCACTTAGTTTCTTATACGATAGACAATAATTCATTGGCGCGTGTTTCTACTTTCAGTGACCTTGGAGTGATTTTTGGCCGCACATTCTTTGTGTGCACTAACTCGTTGCCTTCAACGAGAACTAAAAATTAAAAGTTTTCCATTTCACGAACGAAATTTGAAATAGTCGATGAGCAACGCATCCAAACACAACAAGCAAGATTTGAGGAACGATTTGATGTGTGTATTCCTATCCTTTTTTTTGTAAACGTAGTAGTACTGCATTTGGTGTTGGTAAAGCTAGGCAGTTATCCTAAATATAATCCGGCTTTCTACTCAGCGTTCATATTGGTTGCGCGCGAGTGAGTGTGCCTTAATAGTTATTATTTTTAAAATATTTATTGTAATGTAATAATTTCTAAATAATTGTCAATAAATGTAATCAAGGCATTGGACAAAAGCAAAATTAAGCAACAAACATTGCAGCCGCATTGCGTGAATGTGGTAAGTGAAAATATTCGGTGTGATAGCGAAGGCGAACATAATATGTATGTATGCATGTGTTTTTACTTTACAGACATATTTTTATAAGTACATATGTATATGTATGTATGTAAGCATTTCGTCGCAACGCCTTGCAAATTCCATATGTGCATTTTTAAAGGTTTATGGAAATAAAAAAAAAAATAAAAACTTTAATCAACACGTTTTCCAAGAAAATAAAATTTGTGTGACATGGATTTTACAAAAGATAAAGCAATATCTTAAATGCGTACATATTTAATTTCTTGATTGTAACTATATAATTGTTAGATTCGCTGTAAGGCATTCGTAATGATTGGTTGTTTTCGAAACAATACGTCATTTAGGCAATCTAAACCAAATTTACGACCACAACGACTAACCGCATTTCATGTTTGTCATTATTTCGAAAAGTACCATGTGATCCAATTTATTACATATTAGCGCAACCGCTAATGTGAAACAAAGTAATTTCTGTACTCTAATCGATGCATTGAAATGAAAAAAAATAGTAATTACTTGTTTTGAAATTCATTTGTTGGTGTTTTTAAAGCGTTTATCGTATAATGAAAATCTGGTATTTAACTCTTGCTTCCCGCTGCCGCTGCTTATTTTGGAGAAACGGGCAGACGCAAAAAATGTAGTCGTTTGCTAAATGAACAACAATGCAATAATTTAGTCTTTTAATTTTTTCAAAACAATCTGTAGTACATTCTGCGCAGCACTTGAATTACTTTTGAAAAAATCTGACGAATTAAATACCTTCATTTAAAAATTGACATATTCGGGCATGGACCAGAATTCCAACTTAATTGCAATTCTCGTTGTGCCGGTAATCTCTTTAGACGGTTTCGCTACGTGTAAAACGGTCGATAATCAAACAGCTATTCCGTCGAACATCAAAGTTCAAACAATTTTGGTCGAAATTGAAATAGACCTCAAAACCGTCGGGCGAATTCTGGGACATGCCCGATTATCTGAGGTTTTTGATATACACTGGCTCCAACGAATAATCGGACAAGGGTTGTGATTATAATTTTTATAATAAAATGGGTAAATTTCTTATAAAAACGAAATTTTTTTAGTGTATATTTATTGTTCAACATCTGATCTTTAATAACAACAACAAAAACAAAAACAATAAAGCAAGAATAACGGAAAAATTCATGATAATAACAAAAAAGTCATTTCTAAGTGCGCAACGAATAATCGGACACTAAACTTAACTTAAAAAAAAAAATTATAAAAATTAAAAATTAATATTTTGTCGCATAGCCTTTAGCTTTCAAGAGTGCTTGTAATCTTCTTGGCATAGATGCTACCAATTTTTTGCATAATTCAGGCTGAATAGAATGCCATGCCTGCATCAATCCATCTTTTAAGTCTGCCAATGAGTTGAATTTTTTTCGGTACACTCGCCTACCAAGTTCTTCCCACAGATGTTCAATTGCATTGAGATCCGGACTCTCTGGGCAGGTGTCTGCAGCAGTTTGGGGCAGTTATAGATCAACCAAAGCTTTGCTACTTCCGAAGTATGCTTGGGATCATTTTTCTTGGTAAAATGCAAAGTTACCTAGAATGTTTAGCTATTCTGCACTTTGCTTAACATTCTGTTTTAAAATGTTGAGGTAGACAAATTTATCCATTCTACCATCTATGAAATGCAAATTACCCACCCCCGCACTGGACATACAGCCCCAAACCATTATAGAGCCTCCACCATGCTTAAAAGTGGGCTTGGTGTTTTTGGGTAAAAAGTCTTCGATTGGCTTCCTCCAAACATACACCTTGCCATCTGATCCATGCAAATTAAATTTGCTTTCATCAGTAAAAAGAAACTTTAAATTAAAAGTTAGAATTGTTTTTAAGATAAAAAGTAATGATTTTACCGTATTCCAAAAATCTTCCTGCTTCAACAAATATTCTTTCGCAAATTTCACTCTTAAAGCTTTGTTCTTCTGGCTTATAAATGGTTTCTTCTTTGCCACTCTTCCATGATAATCCTCTTTGTGTAATGAGTTGCGACTTGTATTTATGCAAACATCTTTTCCACTCATGTTTTTCACAGAAGTTTGCAAATCCCTGGCGGTTTTAAAGGGATCTTGTTTTACTTCCCTCAGAATTGATCGCTCCTCTCTTATACTAAATTTTTTACCCAGCCCCTTTCTACTTTTGTAATGCAATCTTTGCTCATTTTGATATCTGTTTATGGTATCGTGGACAGTAGATTTCCTTTTTCCAACAATTTCAGCAATTTCTCTTAGTGTTTTCCCTTCACCATTTAATTTTACAATCAATTACCTTATTTTGAACGATGCTTGTTTACCATTTGGAGCCATTTCAAAATAATACACCTATCCCCCGATTTACACGGTACTCGTTTTACACGTTTTCGCTCTTACACGGTTTTCCAAATAAGTTTTTTTTTTTTGTTTTTATCGCACTCTACTAAATGCTACTGTGTTTGAACACGTGCGCTGTGTACACATCTCACGGGGATTCCCGAGCTTATGTGCTGACTTGCTGCACATGCACACTGTGTCTCTGTATTTCTTCGCATAAAATTAAAGTTTTATCTACGGAAAATTGTATTTGAGTGAAAAAAATGCCTGAAAGGACTTATGTCTCAAAATTTTATAAATCGGCTAGTGGTCATAAAGCAGCAAAAGATCGCATAACAATTCTTTTCTGTAGCAATGCTTCAGGAGATTATATTATGAAACCATTAGTGATTAACAAATCAAAAATGCCCCGTGCCTTTAAAGGAGTAATCATCAATAATCTTCCCGTTTATTGGAGGGCTAATAAGAAAGCGTGGGTTACTGCTGCAATGTTTACTGAATGGTTTCATGAATGTTTTATCCCAGATGCCAAAAAATATTTAGGTTCAAAGGGATTGCCTTTTAAAGTGCTTTTGTTAATTGACAATGCGCCGGATCACCCACAAGATCTAGAATATGAGAACCTTGAAGTAAAATTTTTACCAAAAAATACAACTTCATTATTACAACCATTGGACCAAGGCATAATTTCTACTTTTAAAGCTTTGTACATAAAACGAGCCTTTACATATATTTTGGAACAAATGGAGAAAAATGAAGCATATCGCCTTATCATACACTGCGATTAAGCAAACAACACACTCAATAGCTGTTGGAAAAAATTGCAAAAAATTGTGCACCTAAAAATACTGAAAAAAATCACAACTGTTAAATAGCAAAATTATGCATTTTCTGCAAGCTTTTCGATTTACACGGTTTTGACTTGAAAATTTTTACTTTTCGATTTACACGTTTTTCCCAGGAACGTATCTACCGTGTAAATCGGGGGATAGGTGTACTTCTAAATGGCAACTTCTTGTTATAAAATGCAAATATGAAGTAAAAGCAAACATCAAAAATCAACAAAGAGTACATTTCTTCAGAATAACGGTAGTTTCTTCTGTCATTCTTCATTTGTCCGATTATTCGTTGCGCACTTAGAAATGACTTTTTTGTTATTATCATGAATTTTTTCGTTATTCTTGCTTTATTGTTTTTGTTGTTGTTATTAAAGGTCAGATGTTGAACAATAAATATACACTAAAAAAAATTTCGTTTTTATAAGAAATTTACCCATTTTATTATAAAAATTATAATCACAACCCTTGTCCGATTATTCGTTGGAGCCAGTGTATGTTTAACACTGGATTTTAAAATACGTGTCTAAATTTTATATGCAATATTTGATCCACCCAATTTCTCGACAACTGTATCGCATATCAGATCTAAAACTGTCCTATGTCGAAGGATGCCATACCATACACAAAATTTCATTGCAAACAGATTAACGGTATGGTGGCGCATAAGACACTAACAAACATGTAAATTTAATCTATATAATTAAACGGCAAACATTGCATTTGTGAATCCTCTCCTGCTTACACCACTGAACCGATTTTCACAAAAAAAAAAAAAAAAAAAATAAATACCAATTGAAAGGTATTCTTCGCAAGATGTGAACAATCTTAAGTTTATCAAAATTGGTTTATTTGCTTAGGTAAGAAAAGGTGTTACAGATAACCTCTTTCCAACAACAACAACAACACACAACCGTTGATGTAGTGAATGCAGTAGAACGGGAGAATAGAGAGGTTTATGTGCGGTTGTGTAAAGCCATGTTATTGTTGTTCTATTTTCGTTGTATACACAACGTAGAGGAATGAAATAGTCAAAGCAGATATAAGTAAGACGTATGTGTGGGTGTGTATGGGCATGATAGCGCGTTTAATAGGCCCCCGACACAATCATGCATTACCATAAATCATTTATCATAGATGTGCGGGCAACAATGCCGATGACGACGCCGTCGGCACTTTGCAAATATTTCGGATGTCATCCGCTCACGAGCTGACGTCTGTTCATTCCAAAATATTTCATAAAAATGAGCACTTGCCTATAATTACTAACTTATACTTATACCGGAATTTGTCAAAAAAACGCAAAATTTTTATTTTTCATCAATATTTATTGGATCACCTTCAAAATAGGCTTCATTCGAAGCGATATGCATTTGCCAACGATTTTTCCAATCTTCAAAACATTTTTTATAGGCGCTCTCCGGTATGGTTTTCAGCTCCTTCAGAGAATTTTTTTTTTTGATGGAGTCTATCTAGTCACGCCGGGTTCCCCGAAGCAGCAATTTGAGTTTGAGGAACAGGTAAAAGTGACACGGAGCTTAGTCAGGTAAATAGGGCGGCTGGTCGATGATATTTATCGCGTTTTTTGCCTTATAATCATTGATAATCGTGGCCCGATGAGATGGCAAGTTATGATGATGCAAAATCCACGAATTATCGGCCCACAATTCCGGCCGTTTACGACGGATTATGTCACGCAAACGCCTCAAAACGGTTAAATAGAAGTCCTTATTGACCGTCTGGCCTTCCGGAACGAACACATGGTGAAC
The DNA here is from genome assembly GCA_037043295.1 of Amiota minor. Taxonomy (NCBI): domain Eukaryota; kingdom Metazoa; phylum Arthropoda; class Insecta; order Diptera; family Drosophilidae; genus Amiota; species Amiota minor. The sequence continues at coordinate 64,205 of JBAMAW010002312.1, forward strand.
CACTCAACGGATATAAAAAAAACCATCTGCATCACCTTGATTTTTGAACGACTTTTTCTCAGCGACCTTCTGCCGATACTCTTTTTGGAGAGAATTCAGCTCAATCGGAACGAGCCGAGAGCCGACGCTATGCATGCCCAATGGTTGACCAAAATTAAACGAGCTGTTTCACAATTGATGTTGAGTTCACGTGCTATCTTTCTAACACTAGCATGACGATTTTTTTAACTTTTTTGACGTTACCGTCAGTGCCAGAGGTCGATGGCCGTCTGGAACGAGGCAAGTCTTCGACGATCTCCCGACGTCTTTAAAGGCTTTGTACCACTCGTAAGCCTGAGTTTTCGATAAAACAGACTCACCTAATACCTTCTCCAGCATGCGAATCGATTCGGCGCACGAAATTTCGTTCAAAATACAGAATTTTAGACAAACTCCTTGTTAAATATTTTTTTTTCCAGTATAACATTAGTCGGGAACTACTGAGGTGGACTGATTAAACCAGCTGCTGTAAACAAACTGGTTGACAGTTCGCGCTCATTTTTGGTATAATAATACCAACATACAGAAAAAAAAACCTAAAAAATACTTAACGCAGGGCAATTTAAATGACAAATTCCAGGTACTTTAATGTCAGAATTATTAACATTTCCCGCGTGTTTGTGCATGTTTAAATTTTGTGCATAATTTCCTTGCGTTTATTTGTAATTATATTTGTAACAATTTATCTATACAATTTTATATTTTTGACGCCGCTCAGTCAGTGTTTTTGTGTGTTATAAATCAGCATAATCGGCATTCTTAATATTTCCCGAGTGTTTTGTGTCTGGATTGCGAAAATTTTTGCGAGTTTTATTTAATTTTTTTTTTTTTTCATAATTTTAACATTGCTTTTATAAAGATGTCGAGTTATTTTATTTACGGTTATTTCATTACACGATCGTGGTGCGAAGTTTTTTGAGGATTTACGATTCTATAATGGGGTGGTGTATCCTACTTTTGTGAAAGCATGCCACGCGCGGGGGTTTGCATCAAATGACAACGAATGGCGTGATAGTTTAAATGAAGAAAAAAAAATTAATTCTCCAAAACAATTGCGAGAGGTAGTTGGTTTTATTTGTGGTTTTGAATTTTCCAGCGAATGTGTTAATTTTATGGAATGAATTCAAAGATGATATGAGTGAACATTTGCTTATAGACCTACAGTGAGGATATTTCTTATAATCGAACTCTTCTAATAATCGATGATACTCTTCATACTCATAATATAAGAGTCATGTCAAGAGCTTGGTATTCCAATCCCTGTTTATTTCCCTATTGATTCTGTTTTCAGTGATAGCACTAACTGCGTTAAAGAAGAAAATATTTTTGAAGATATGTTTAATAGCGATAATGAAGAACAACGTAATATTATAGATAGTGTTTTACGAGAAGTTTTGAATTATGATACTGCTCACGCAGGTTGTGGGAAAACTTCGAACTCAATTTCCAGTCATTCCAGCTTTTGCGAATCCCAAGGTCACACGATTAAAAACGTTGGAATTTTGTTGAGGCAGCCTCTGTTTAGTCACGGACAATTGTATGTTGCCGCCAATAGAGTTCTATCATTCAATGGATTGCGATTTTATATTTCTGAGACATCAGATCAGGGCCCTCTTTATCACGTGATAATAAAGGCTTCACAAAGAACATTGTTTACAGAGAAGTTATTAGCACTTAAAAAACAAGTATTTTGTTTTTTCTAGAATGCGGTCGATGTGTTAGCCGCTGGTTCCCCTAGTACACTTTAACTATAATATTAAAGGAAATAAACACACGTTTGTCAATTGTTAGTACAGTTTAATTATAATATTAAAAGAAATAAACTCACATTTGTCAATTGTTAATACAATAACACTAAATACACTTGTGATTAGGTACTTGGATTTTAGTAGTTAAAGTTCAATACCTTTGTTTAAATTGTAATCAACTGGATATTGTAGCACCTGTGCTATTTCGATTAAGTATTTTTGAATGAATATTTAGTATTTAATTATTTAATCGGACCACTACGGGGGATACCTCCCATACAAACCACCCATTTGAATTCATGTTCTTATTAGAAAAACTTTTTTTTTTTTTGTCCTATCGAACTGAAACTTGGACACTATCAGTTTCCAAGATAGGCCCAGGACATTTGTCACAACCAGCCGAATCGGACCCCTAGGGGTATCATTTGAATACTACAATGAAACATTCACTGCGTCATGTGAAGAGTATTTCATCTTCGGCATAGTCGAAGATAACCTTCTTTCTAGTTTGTAAAGGTATGTATAATTACAATATCCTTTTTTTTTTTAATAATAATAATAATTGTCATAATTAAATTAAGCTATATTTTAAATGTTTATAATTTAATTTTCTACTTTTAGTTTTATTTCAGTTACTTTGGTAACTAAATAAAAATTTATTTTGTACTTTTTTCTTTACAATTCTCGAATTTTGGAGTTCACCCTACTTTTTTGTTCATGTGTGTACACGTTATTTACTATTACAATACTAGCTTTTTTTATTAGACTGTTATGAACTTGCCTTTGCAGAAATCAAATTAAAATTTTATTATGACTCAAATTATTGTTTTTTTTTTTTTTGAAATATTTTCAATACTTTTTGTTTAATTTCAGAAGACGAACTTATCCTTCAACACAACTGAGTACCTGAAAAAAAAAATGTTCTAAGAAATACTTAAAGTCGTCTGAGATAGTATAAAAAACATTCCATTTCCGCATATATATGTACCTCGACCAATGTTTTTAAGGCCATGCTTTCTTACTTACTTTAATCAATAACGTTTCCTAAAATGTATTCTATTACGCAAGATGAAAAAGCTTTTACAGCGAAGCAAAATGAACAAGGAAACTATTTTTATAAAGTTGGAGGTAAATGAAAAATTTTAAATAAATTTTGAATTATATATATAATATATATCTCAATTGTGAAATATTTTACAGCTAAAGTACCAGCCCGTTTGATACTGTACTTTTTATCCTGGTCAGGATTTCTTGTATCTTTTATGATGCGAAACGATATTAACTTTGCATTGGTAGCAATGACAGAAACCGAGTCTTTAAATTTAACTAAGGTAAGGTAGGCTTTCCAATTACAATGAATTTTGTTTGTAAATTGTATGACGAGATAAGTTATAGTAATCCGGTTGTTCTAACTTTATATAAAAAAAAAAATGATCCATCATTAAAGCTTACAATTCTTACATAAGTAGAAATGCTAAGTTAAAGAGTCTTTGAAGATTAAATATGTATACCTTTCACACCAGTGTGAACAGATATTATTACCTTGCTCTATTGCTAGTAACGCATAGAACCAGGAGTCGAATGCAACATAAAGAATTTATGGAAGTAATCAGCTTAACGAGAAAAGACATAGAAGCCAACACCATTCATGCGAGTTGCATTTAAAGTTGGGTTCTAGGTTTAAAGGAAATAATATATTGAAACCAAACAGTTTTTGCATCTAATTGTGGCTGGTGTTGCGATCTGTGTTGTTTCGTTAATCCGAAACAAACGTAAAATAATTTGCGATTTAAGTCAATTGTACGAAATTAACGTCAAAATTATCTATGGAAAGTAGGTAAGTGGTGGGATCATTTACATACATCAAATATGGTCAAACGTCACAGTTAGCGATGGAACTATTTTGATTAAATATAGAACACAGAAAAACAAAATACATACAACATTTCAATACTGAGGCTGAAATATATGTATTGAAGCTTTACAATCCCGTAATCCTAGGTCGCCTCGGCATATGCGACGTTAAACTTCTTTTTACTTGTTTTGTTTTTAATATTCATTTTTTGAAGTCGGTTTTCTATTTTATTAAAATTATTGTTTATTTATTGAGTTTTAGTGAATTAAATTCGATAACTCTCGAGTTCTACAAGAATAGGAAAAGGTGAACATACATATCAATATACAGAGTGGAATATAGAACCTTTCCCTTATCAGAATTTGCGTTGGTGAAACTGGGACCAATCTAAGAGTATACTCTTTCCCACAAAATAAAAAAAAAAAATCAAAATCGCTCCACAATTTACAGAGAAATCAGCGACAAACATAAAACATGTACAATCTAACATATAACTTCCTTCTTTTTGAAGTCGTTTAAAAAAAGCTTAGACATATTTATTTGCATACAGAAATGCATTCGCTGTGTATGTTTGTGTTGAAAAAAAAGCAAAGCATACACAAACATTCGGCTCGAACGTTCGATCATCTCATTTGTTTTTGTTGTTATTGTATCATAGACATTCATTGTAGATTGGTAAAGAGCACTCGGACGATAACTTCCAAAATTCATTTTCAGTTATTGTCTAGTAGAGCTACTACTTTTATTAAAAAATTTAAATGCATTTTCCAAATCGAAGTTGTATACACCAAGTAAGTACATTGTTATCAGAGTTTAAACAAAAGAGTATGAAACACATCAGGCGGCGATGATTCAGTTGCCTTGCATATCTTTAAAGCGAAACTAGTTTAAAACTCTAATATCATCAGGACATTCTTTTGTCAACTGTAAATGTTAATCTTTGTAATGTATCTGCTGATGTGAAAAATCTGAATTTCTTGTCTTTCATTTTCAGAATGGGACCTCACTAGACAAATACCAGTGGTCATCAACTTCAAAATCTGTGATTGTTAGTTCTTTTTATTGGTGTTATGTGTTATCCCAAGTGATTGGCGGTGTGGCAACTCAATATTTTGGAACGAAAAAAGTTTTTGGGTTTTCGCAATTAGCCACAGCTTTCAGCAGCTTATTGTTACCAACAGCTGCAGATGTACATTATTCAGTCGTTGTATCTCTCAGATCAATACAAGGATTTGCTTCAGGTTTGACTTGGCCGGCGATGTATGCTGTAGTAGGACATTGGATACCCGTTACGGAACGATCACGTTTTATGTCAAGTTTTCAAGGATTCAGCATAGGAATAGGACTAACTTATCCACTCTGTGGATTTCTTATTGACAATTATGGCTGGCGATATGTGTTTTACACTACTGGAAGTTTAGGTGTAATTTGGTGCTTTATATGGTATTTATTAGCATTTAACACTCCTCAGGAACATCCTCGTATAACAAAAAGAGAATTGGAGTATATTAAGTTTAATGTTAGTGCTGAGGCCAAAGATGCCTTAGATATGAGAGTACCTTGGAAAGAGATATTTAGATCAAAAGCCGCTTGGGCCATAGGTATAACAACGTTTGGACGCATTTGGATCCACTATATATTTATTGTTAGTGGACCAAACTTTATAAAAAACATACTTCATTTTGAGTATAAAATAAATGGATTTTTATCTGGAATGCCGTTCATTTGCTCGTATATTTCATCCGTATTATTTTGCTATATAGCAGATAAATTGACTCATCATCAAAAATTGAACTTAACAAGTATTCGAAAAATATTTACAGCTTTATCTCAAGTAGTTCCGGGGCTGCTTTTATACTGGATTGGATATGTAAGTGATATTGGCTTCCTTTTGGTTGTGTGGTTTATTGCCGTGACGTTAATAACAGCATCTTATGCTGGTGCAATGGCGAATATTGTGGATATTGCACCAAATCTAGCTGGTCCAGTTTTAGCATTTTGTCAGACAATACATATGTCAGCCGCTTTTCTTTCACCACTAGTCGCCGGAATTATAGTAACAGAAGCTACTTCAATAGAACAATGGCGTGTCGTTTTTGGCCTTTCAACAATTATTGCAATTCTTACATATATTGTTTATCAAGTGTATGGAACAGCCGAAATTCAAACTTGGAATTTCATGCAATCTGTAGATAAAAGTGGTTCTGAGGAAGAAAGTCAAATTCTAAACAAACAAACCATAGACATCATTCCAAAAGGAAATATGTAAACAAGTGGTCAAATGGGTTAGGTTTTGTTATTAAGGGCTAAAATTTCATAATTATCAAATAAACTATATAAACTTTTACAATTACCGCTTGTCATTGTTGCGCTCAGGAATTAATAAAACTTTCATCGGCTTCATATGAATGTTTACATAGTGTAATGTTTTTTTTTTTTTTTTTGCATATATCTCACACACGTTTAACTAAAGTGTAGCAACTATAAAAACACGACTTTTGAGTAATGAAAGAAATTTGATGATTTATATTGTGTAAAGATAATAATACTTCTATAATTATCCAATTTGTGAGTAAATTGAAACGTAAATCGCGTTTTTCTCGAAATGTTGTTTTTGATTTTGATGAATATATACTACATCGTGTAAATACTCGAGCATACTTCTCATAAGACTTCGTTTAGATAAAAATTTCGGGTTGAAATATGTTGCCAGTGAAGCTTGATACGATAATAATTCCTGAAAAAGTGATTAAATCTTTTTAAATTACAATCTTTGGTTATAAAGAATCTGTATAGAAAATTTTTTTTCGAAAGTTTTCTCAAACACATTTAAATTGACGTAATTGAAGCCGATATATCTAATATTTAATATTAGTGGGTTAAAAAACTTGTTAGACACAAATCATATATTGCATTTTTTTAAGTTGAAAGTAGGCTTAGCATATATATTATTTTCTAAATCGTCAAATAAGTTCAACAATTGTTTCTTTTATTTGTACTTAATGACATAATTTTTGTACATTATCGATAATAATAAAAAATATTTTTTTTTTATTTAAAAAAAAAAATTGTGCAAACAAGAGACATCTTTCACTTGGGTGCCGATACAAAGAGGTATATGTTAACGTAAATGGTCATTTATGTGAGACCTATATTCTATGGACTTCGAAACTGTTCGATTGATTTTGGCGAAATTTAAAGGAAAACTGGCATAGTGGTTTTGTGAAGTTTGATATGGACCGGATCACTAGAATAGTCGTAATTTACGGATGAAATTCTTTACTTTAAATTCATTCAAGAAGTTTTAATCAAATAGCTACAACTTTTAAAACCTTTTATCTAACTTTCGTTGTATGTTACTGAGTAGCAAAATCTTGTAAGCTGAATTAGAACCACTTATTGACATACGATTGAGCTGCAATATTGCAGACACTTTTAAATCTGGTGAGAATACAATATTCAATAATTTTTTTTTTTTCCAAAAAGCCCCGGAAAAGTCGGATGTGTGTTACACAAACTGTGCATAACGGACACTCAAACTGTAACAAAGGAAATAAGGCGCGTTACAAAATTATGGAGCCACCTAAAAAATTTGATTGCTTAAAAACGACAGACTGTAGGATATCATTATGTACGAAAATGTGTGGAATGCAAAATAACAAACTTATAACGGTATTTGGTAAAAATTGTTAGTGTAAAGTTTTAAGCAAATAAAAAAAAAAGAGCTTTTTTGCTGTTGCAATTCTAAAGAACCGATTGGGTTTTATTTTTATTTTGAAATGAATAACATGATTTTATTTATGTAATTGAATTTAATTTAATTAACTAAGCTTTCTTTTTGCTGATATCGTCTGGAAAATACGATTCTTCACACTGCCAATGAGATTTTTAAGCAAATTTGGTTCCAATTGGTCCCATTCTCTTATTATTGTCCTTTTCAACTCTTCAATGGAATCATATTGCTTTTGATTATTGTAAATCCTTTGAACTAGTATTCCCCATATGTTTTCCATAGGATTTAGGTCTGGGGAATAAGCCGGCCAATCCATAACAACAATGGATTTTCCAGAAAACCAAGACATGGTTTCGCGACTCACGTGAATTCTGGCATAATCTTGTTGGAATGTCAATTCTGTATCCGAATTTTATCTAATAAATGGCACTAGGCTCATTCCGAGGACATTAATGTAGACGCTGCTCTTCATTTTCGAGGATACAAATTGAATTTCTAGACAGCCTAATGCAGGAAAAGCCGCCCAAGTCATAAGGCTTTCTCCTCCAAAGTTTCGCTTTGAAAACACCAACGGGTCCTTTCTAATATCATGCCAATATCCTCGGAAACCGTCTGGACCATCCAGGTTCCACTTTTTTTCATCAGAAAATATGACCTTTAAGAAGAAAAGTTATTAAAAACCATCACACAGCGGTGGTGCATTTTTCGCTTACGGATTCCTAGTTTCGGGCCATATTTTCTTTTGCGAATCCCAACCTAGCCTGCTTATGGCGTTGTAATAGTCTCGGAGTAGTCTTCATTATAGCGTACGTAATGTTTTCGCTACGCTTTAAAATCCTGGAAATAGTCGAACGATGGACTGGAACGTCAACAATCTTTTGTAAGTTCGGCAAACTTTTGGTTGAGTTACTCGCAGCCCTCGAAATTTTACGTTCTTCGCGATGGTCTAATTTTCTTTTTCTTCCCTCAGAATTTCTTAGCCCGTAGCCCACCGGATCTTTCAAAAATTCCATAAGTACGTGATGACTTCGATGAATTTTCCTGGCAATTATCCGAAATCCCATATTGTGCTCTCTAAAAGCCAATATTCTTCCTTTCTCAATATTTGTCAATCTTTTTCCATGCGGCATAATCAAATTTCACAATTTTTTTATTTTACTTTATCAAACAACTGATAATCACTTATTAAAATAGTTTACAAACAAATAAATTGCAATTGGTTCTACAGAAATGCAACAGTAAAAAAAGCTCTTTTTTTGATTTGCTTAAAACTTTACACTAATTTTTACCAAATACCGTTATAAGTTTGTTATTTTGCCTTCCACACATTTTCGTAGTACGTTGTGGTACCTTACAGTCTTTCGTTTTTAAGAAATCAAAAATTTTTAGGTGGTTCTATAATTTTGCAACGCTTCTTAGTTATCCTAAGAAAGGAAACATCCAGGTATGGATTTATTCTACTAAATATGAAATAAAGTAATGTAAAAACGTTATCTTCGACTATGCCGAAGATTAAATCCTCTGCACGGGATTTGTATGGGAGGTACCCGTCTGATGGTCCGATTTGGCTGGTCTAACATTCGCCCTGCGCCTGTCTTGGAAACTGATAGTGTCCAAGTTTCAGTTCGATAGGACAAAAAACAAAAAAGTTTTTCTGGGAGGTACCCCCGTAGTAGACCGATTCGGCTGGTTCCGACAAATGTCCTGCGCATGTCAAACAATCCCAATGGAGTGCTTATTGTATTATTTATTTTCATCACTGCATGCTGATAAAATGCATATTATGTTGTTTCGCATGCGCTTTAGCCACAACATCCTGAGTCCATTTGTCGAAATAGAGTCGTTCGCTAGATCCCTCACTTCCCACAGAGGAGAGGAGTTTCAATGACTTTCTTGCGACTCAGCAAACCAAGTGATCAAGGTTTTTTCCAAGTTTTCATACTTGCCCGTCTTTGGTAGGTTTTTGGCAATATCCGATACCTGTTTTAACGTAGCTGTGTCTAGTGCACTGTGTAGTATTTTGTGAGATCTGCCTTGATCCCATTCACATGCAATAACACGGCCACCTGAGTGAACCATAATTCCGGGTATGTTTGCATGAATTGTGGAAAACAGATTGAATAGGGGGGCACCACTATTTTGTTTGAAAAATGAAACATTTTTTGTGTGAGTGTTGAATTGTAATGCGCGTCACTTTTATGAATATTTGTTGATATTGATAACTTTTATAAGTAATTTTTTTAAACTTCGGGGTCACTAATTTATGTCTTCGTGCCATTTAGTTATTGTAACATAGTTTATTTAATATGATATTGTAATAAGAGATTTATTCTAAATCGCTTAAAAGTAATACCGATTGAATTGCGTCTTAGTTGTTAGTTAAAATATCATTCTTAATCCAGTGTTAGTAAATCTGAATATTATATGCTGCAGTGTGCACACGATATAACATGTTGACAACAGAGAACGCATCCGCTGCCACATCATTCCTCTATTGAAACGAAAACAACAAACAAACACAAAAACATGCTTGCTTTCGTTGGTAACACATATATAAAATAATAATTAGGGTCTTCATGAAAGCGAATAAATCGCACAAACGCTCAAATGTGTAACAGTTGATATTTTGTATAACAGTTCCCAGTGGACAAAACTCTCGTAAATGATACGTTTGCGAGAGTTTTCCTGATGTTTTGTGGACAAAATTTCATCATCATCTGAAAATGATAAGCGAATGAATCATCACTCAGTTTGTGGCAGCAAAAACTTATAGTTGTAAATGATACTTTTATGATAGTTTTTATGTTTTTTCTAATATCGCATTCGGTCCGCTTGCGATAGTTTTTATGTGTCTTTGCTAATATTGCTGTGTGTTTGGCGCTGTTTAAGCGCAATCCGGCGGAGTTCTTGCGTCGTTTCGTGACCGTCGACGAAACATGGATTCACTGGTACACACCAGAGACGAATCACCGAGCGATATTGCTCTTTTTCCAATTTGTTTGAAACTGGCCGACACGCTCGCTTTCAAAGGCTATCGAAACAATACTAATGTTGACTGAAACTTTGGCAGTAGGCTAATAAAAGAATGTACACTGCACTCTTTTGTAATAGCAGCGCCATCGGGCTAAGTACTTGTTGATTGATCCTCGGATGTTCAACCGACAACCGTTTTTTTACGGCAAAACGCTCGTTTCTGAGCCCGTTTGCGCCAGTTAAGTGAACGTCTGCATAACATATGCTGCTTGGCCCACTGGGTTGCTCCATATATAAAAAATTTGTGCGTTCGTATAAATTTGTGTGACGATTGATGCTCACAAATCGAAGCTTTGCCAATTTGTCGCATTAATTATGAATTGGCAACTCAGTCAGCCATAAACAATAAAAAAAGTGGTTGAGTTACAATTTTAATACAAAGAGCAAATATGAAATGGAATTTAAAAAAAATAGTACGTAGGCGTGTCAACCCGACGTATCGATGGTGTGAAAAGGTGACAAGAAATTTTGTCATGAAGGTGGCGGAATGTGTGAAGGACTCGCCCGAGTCTTTCGAAGTAAGTTTGTAGTGAAAATAGGTTTTGAAAAAGTATTGAATGTTTTGCATGCTTTAAGCTTCATAAATGCGAAACGTGCATAACTGAGCATATAGCAGATCTCTTAAGTTTTCAAATTTTTCTTTGTTAAATTAGTCTCTTAAGTTATTTTCTAAGCTATTTCGTTTAAGAATTAAGCAAAGAATAAAATAAAATTACTTTTGTAGAATTTGATTGGGTATTAATATATTTTCAGCGCCTTAAAGTTAATTTTGTAAACATTTGCACTGAGCACGTTACTGTATATCCACATGCATACTTCCACACCGCTCTATCACTTTTATATTTATTTTCAGCTCCTTTAAGATGTTGAAGCATTCTTCAAGAATCCCAAAGCAGTTTTCGATGCGGATGCGGCATTGCAAACTCAGATCACGGAAATTTCATCCAAAAGGTAATCAACTAGTGGTCAGCTTGTAGGCACTATCTTCTGCTAACCATTCTGAGCCATTGAAATATTCAGATGACTTCACTTCTAAAGCGCAGTTATTGAGCGCAGTCGCGAACGCTGCCAGGGTATCCAAGTACCAAATGCATTATTATTTTTTTGTGGTACACACAGCTTGCACTTTCAGACTGTAAATTTATTTCCTGGAGTAGTGTGATTCGGGATCATGTGTGGGTTTTTCCGACAATGTAATTTTGGTGCCATCCAAGTAGCCTATGCATTTTGGAAGTTCATGTGAAGTGTCCATTGCTAGTGTCCGACGTTGGCATGCATCAGACTAAAGTAAATAGTTGTTTCTCACTTTCAGAAATGCTGCAGAAACTCTTTTTGTAATTATTTTCAATGTTCCACCAACTCCAATTCCAAAAATGCCGCTGTTTTAGCAACGGATGCTTCTTCCCCACTCGATCTTAACCGGTAGAGGACAATTATTAGTTCTACGATTGCACGAAACTGCATACTGGACCGCGGGCCATTAAAAGCTGCATCGTCGAAGTTGCCTAAAATGTCCGATATGAAATACCGCGATTTTGTCACAGAGTGATGTGTATGTGAAGCACCATATCTGCAAGCAGAAGCAACTGCTGTCGTATGCAAAGATTCCTCCATGATTTCATCTTCCAAATTACTTGTTTCTTCTGGAAAATTATAAACTGAATGGAGATATACCTATGTATGTATATACTTTTATTAACTATCACCGACGTAATGAACAGTTGCATCATATCTAAACGCCAAACGTTCATAGGGAATTGCAACGTTTGCTCGTCTATTTTTTAACCTCTCGCCTAATGGATTGTTCCGGGGCCGTAAGTGATCTCACTCGAGAAATTCTCACTTTCTCTGCCTTCAAACGTTGGCTACGTTCTTCTTCCGACACATTGTTTCGAAGATTATAAAGTCAAGTTGCACTCCGCATCCGACCGAGTTTTGACGTGTTGCTTGCATTTTTTCTTATAATTTGATCTAGAGTTGTCACGACATTATGTAGAAATTTTGTCTATCGCTCACCTGCATAACGTTATTTGTTTGTTATTGCAACGATTCACAACCTTTTCTGGAGCAGGGACCACTATTACACTTACCCTCACTTGACAAAAAACAAACTAAAGCGATCCTCCACTTACCTTATTATAATAACAAACCAAATATGAAACACAAACAAAGCAGGCGTACTCAGAGAAGAAAAATACAACAATAATAACAACCAAAGCATTAAAAACGAAAAAATTTACAAAACTTTTTATGCTTGGTCTGGCAGTGGTTTTCAAAACACTTTCCACTTAAAAATATTATATTAAAAGCTAAAAACTCTCTTCATTCATTTGTAATTTACAAAAAAAATATTAAAATCGGCTTAGTATAGTGAGCGCTAGATAAAACAATGTTAAAAATTTGGTAAAAAAAAATGCCTGTATCTCGACAACAGCGCCACGTACTGGGTCCAACTGGAACATAAACCATCTTGGTGACCCCCATAAGTAAAAAAACAAAAAAAAAAAAAAAATTATTCAGCCGTTTCCAATTGATCAGCTTTCATACAGATTACGACACTCATTTTTATATATAAAGATTTTACCATCGTAGTTGCCAGAAATGTTCAATAATATCAAATTATTTACTGCAATTGATTACTTTGCTTTTTTCGCTTCTTTTTGGCATTTTTTAATATTTGTTTACATTCAACATCCACTTGTTCACACGAGAACAGCTGTTTTGATAAATTTTTGCGATTTGTGCAGTACACAATGAACGGGGTCTATGTATGACGAAAACAAAAGACAATGCAATTTGAACGGCAGCTACGACTACACCGTTGAACGCTGTAAATCGGTTATATCATGAACCGACCTATTCTCCAAATTAATTCAACACTTAACAGAGCTATAAGTGGCTGCTAATCCCATTTTTGACACATTAGGAAAGCTCTTGATTTCAACTGAAATATGGAGGTAACAAAAACCTCCTCGTCAGATTTTTTTTTTTTTTTTTTTTTGTTCCCGATTGGATATGTACTATTGTTTTCCTACATCTTATATCTTAAATATAAAAGAAAACACTAAGTACACTTTTAACAATAAGAGGGGAAAAGGCAGTGGACAAAATCAAACATTTTCGAATTGTCTCTTGAATAATGATACTGGGTGTCTTAGGCCTCATTTTTGAGAGCTACTTGCGGCAGGCCAACCGCAAGATGCCTCTCAGCGCCACCCGTAACCTAAGTTAGGTCAGATCGACTGGTCTGCTTCGTTTTAAGCGTCTACGTCTAGACAATTCGTGAGATGGAAGGTCTGTTATTTCTAGATTGGTGTGTCGCTCTAATGTTTTGTGGTACCTCCTGCTAGCATTAATGATTTCTTCCTGAATCATATTTACGCCGAGGTCTTTGTGAATTTCATAGTTAGTGATAAACCAGTTCGCATTAACTATTGATCGAAGTATTTTTGATTGTTGACGCTGAATGATGTTAATGTTAGTTTTCTTGGCTGTACCCCATAATTGCATGCCGTACGTCCATATAGGCTTAATTACGCTATTGTATATAACCAATTTCCCATTGGTTGTTAACTTAGATCTACTGTTAAGAAGCGGGTATAGCTGCTTAAATTTTAATATGAGCTGATCTCTCTTTTTTTGGATATGATGTTTCCACGTCAGTTTACTGTCAATATGCATATGCCCAGGTACTTTGCCACATTACTTAATGGAATGTCAGTACCTTTTATTTTTAATTGTCTTGGCTGATAAGCTGTCCGTGTTGTGTATATCACTTGCGTCGTTTTTAGTTCATTCACTTTTATTTTCCATTTATCAAACCAATTGCAAGCTTTGTCAAGAATATTCTGCAGTTTAGTTGTTGCTACAACTAAATTTTTATGGGAGTACATTAGTACTGTATCGTCAGCGAAGGTAGCCACCATTGCCGAGCTATCTCCTGGAGTCGGGATGTCTGATGTGTATAAAGTATACAACATAGGACCAAGCACGCTTCCCTGAGGGACTCCTGCTCTTATCTGTCTTAGCGTAGAAGATTCATCCTTACATTTAACGTAGAAATAGCGAGAGTCAAGGTAGCTTTTAATGATTTCAAATAGATCAGTTGGAAATACGGTCCTAATTTTACTCAGTAGGCCGTCGTGCCAGACTTTGTCGAAGGCCTTTTCTATGTCCAGAAAAACACCAACACAGAACTTTTTTTCATCAAGGTCCTTTAAAATTTTGTGAGTTTACTCTGTGGACTTGCTGAATTGTGGAGTGACTTTGTCTAAACCCGAATTGGTGGTCAGGTATGATTCTGTTCACATCTAGTATTGGTTGTATTCGGTCAAGTAGGAGACGTTCAAATACTTTAGAAAGTAAGGGCAATAGGCTGATTGGTCTGTACGAGGACGCCTTGGTTGGATCTTTGCCCAGTTTGGGTATGGCTATTATTTCAGCAACCTTCCATAAAGATGGGTAGTGCTTTAGTCTTAATATCGCATTGAACAAATTCCTAATAAATACGATTGCCTTCGCAGGGAGCTCTTTGAGTAACTTTCCAGTTATTTGGTCATAACCAGGCGTTTTTCTCTGACTAGTGCGCTTTTCAATACAGTGCCTAACTTCATTGCTTGAAATCATTTTTGTACAGTATTGTGGAGATGGAGTCCTGTTGTACAAATTGGTGTTACTATTAGATTGATTGGTAGTAAAAGCCCTTTCATAATAGTCAGCCAGTAGTGAAGCTTTGTCATAATTGGTTCTAGCCCAAGTACCATCCGATTTCAAAAGTGGCGGCTGGTGGAAGGTGCGATTTGTGAAGTGCTTAGCAGCCTTCCATAATGAGTAGTTAGTGTCAGATGTCGGCGATAATGTTTTTGTATAATTTACAAATTGTTCATTTTTAAAATTCCTTAGACTGATTTTCAAATCTTTGATTCCTTTGTTAAGTTTTGCTTTGTCATTTGGATCTCTCGTCCTTTGCCAGATCTTACGCAGTTTGTTTTTGTTCGCGACTTGAATTTTTATTGAGCGGGGGAAAATATAGTTGTCCTCTTTTGGATTAAGATCAGGCGTTGCTCTATTAGCTGCTTCGTTTATAATGTCATTCAAGTATATCACTGACTTTTCAATATCGTCAGGTTCTTTAAGAGGTACATTTATTGTGAGGCTATTGTCAATAAATTCTCTGTACGTCTCCCAGTCAGTTCTGAAGTTATACATTTTGCACGCGGTTTGATCTTTTTTTATTGCGCAACTATATTCAACTTGTATTGGTGAATGATCGGAAGAAAGTTCAAGTCGGGAATCAATTTTGAAATGTGTTATACTCATGTTTTTTAATGCACAAGAAGTCTATTAAATCCGGTATTTTAGTCCGATCTGTTGGCCAATATCGTCAGATAAAATAATAATAATCTACAACTTACAATCAACTTAAAGTACGCTAGACGTTCTCTTTCCGAATAGGAGACTGCTACATAATTTCTCAACCATCCATCAAATACCTGTGTGTTTGATTGGACGCGAGACTAAGCTTTAAGAAGTATCTTGCCAGTATAAGTGAAAAAACGGCTAAGGGGCTTTATCACTCATTATCATAAATGTAGGCGCTCCAAGAGCTTGTATAAGAAAGCAAGGGTGGTTGCCTCCATCTTCCTGTATCCGGCGCTAGTATGGGCAGACGCAATACTGAAGAAGTCATACATGGCATGTATTCGGTTGATCCGCTGACTGAGTGCTCTGTGTGTTATAAGAGGTTTCCGAACCGTGACAGATGTCGGTGTCGAGGTGATAGCATCGATACCTCCGATTGACTAAAGGCACGTGAACTTAAGAGAATTAACGATGCTGGCGCTGGAGCATCCAAAGAAGTAGAACGTGTCATCTACGTTCTGCAATCCGAGAATGACATAGAAGATGCGAAACGTCAAATAAAGGGCGTTGGACGTTTTACCTTATTCAAAGCCTGGATGTATGGATAACGCGGAAACATGGTGAAGTGGAATTCAACATGACGCAGATGCTTAGCGGGCACGGCTGTTTCAAATTTTATTTGCACCGCTTTAAGCACGAGGAGGACCTTTTTTTTTGGCAAACCGATGGCATAGGGTTCGGATCCAGCTTTGGAAATATATTAATTTACGTGAATTGTTTGGATTTCTGATGATCACCCGTAAGAAGAGAGTGAAGTGGTTCAGGTGGAGGGAGAATTTCTTCTAATTTGACTTTTCCTTGTAAGCAACACATGCCTTCCGATTCGTCCTTGAATTTCAACGCCAAGCAATGTTCACACACTACTGACATAGTACCTATTGATACTATACGATCGTCCTTGTAAGAAACCGAAGGAACGTAATTCATGGCAGAATTTTCTTTATTTACCAATGAATTAGTAACTAGTGCTGATGATTCTCTCTCACTCTCAGCTCTCTATCTATCCCGAAGCTGGACTGAGGCGACCCTCACGTTCCGTTGAAGTTGCAAATAAAAATACAGTTAAAAAAAAAAATTATTGCAGTTATGAGCGAAAACATCCTGGATCGTCAAGAGTTCGTATAAACAACAAAAATGCAATATTTTACTACCAAGTGACACGTGGATCAACGATCAAGAGTTTCATATTCCGAATTTCGATTGCATTGTAAAATACAAAAGACCAGATGTTCGTGCTGGAGGAGTAACAATTCATAAAAATATTATATTTGGAGAAGGGTATTCAAAAAATAATGGCAGTTATTTACATATCGCCGGCTAGTTCAGTTCAAGACGTAACGTTGTTCATCCATACATCACTTTTGGAGTTTAGTGAGGTGGGTTCTGCTCTAATAGGACAAAATTACCACAAACTTCGACTTATTTTGGCTGGCAATTTCAATGTAAATTTTGCTGAAGAAAAATCAGAACCATTTTCGCAAAGTTTAATTTTACAATGAGCAATAGTCCTTCACAATCCACAACAATATAGACAGTTTTTTCCCGATTTTTGAATAACATCGAATCAAAGCATTAATTTCTTACTTAAGTTACCATAAACCAATCGTGTCTATGATACAATACGGTGCGTACAATAAAAAAGTACACATATTTGTTTTTATTACATTATTGTATTTGTTATTTTAAGAAATTATATACGAGAGTTTTTAATAAATAAAATAATAATTAAAATGAATCAAAAAAGAAAATCAAACCATAAATTTTTCAATAAATAAAAATAATAATTAAAAATTTTGTTCTGTATGGAGCTGCGCTCTTTCATTTTTTGTTTGTTGCCATACAAGTGGTTGGTGGTCTGTTAAAAGGTCAAAAGTCCGTCCGTAAAGATTCTTTCTCTGTTACTGAATACTTTCTCTCGTGCTCATTTAAAGTTCTAGCATATTGGATGGTTATCCTGTGAAAAGATGGGTCTATTGCAAAGTCACTAGCATCAGTTGATAATTGAAATTTTTGTTGAAATCTGTGTATTTAATCAATGGTTTTTTAGGGTTCCGGATCCAAAGGGAACCCTATTGCCCGTCCGTCCGTCCTCGGGTCATATCTCATAAACCGTAATAGCTAGAGATTTAAAATTTTCACACAATGTGAAGTTCTATTCGGGCATCAGCAACAAATACTAAAACTAAAATATTTTTAAAAATTTAAAGGGGGGTTCCATAACCCCATTCTGGTACGGAAACATCCGTGTTTAGGAACGCTGGTTTTTTTGGTTTATGTTTTGTTTCTTTTCTTTGTCATTTATTCCTATGTTAGATCTCGCTCACTTAAAGCTTTCAATAGCTTTAAGCTTTAAGTGAGCTTTCATGTTTCTGTATTCATTTTTGTAAGCTCACTATACATACTTAAGATCACGTGATGTTTTTTCAGTTCCTTTATGTTAACGAACACATGAAGGTGCTAAATTTGTGTAGTTCATAACTAATAAATAATTCATACAGTCCACCGTCGACATTTGAGTTGTCTTGTTTTTTTTCGGGATTATTATTTCAATTCATTTCGTAACATTTTGGTCCTTCGAGCCGGATCTCAAGGAATATTACAATTGGTGTGCCAAACAAAGTGAATTAAATAATAATGGTTCTTCCACACACGGTGTTAACTAAGAAACGTGGCTATTTAAAAGCAAATATAACTCGCACATATGACGCGTCAAAAGATCTCGATGGGAGATCAACTTCAGAGCCTTTACTGCGAAATCGCTTAGCCAAGCTGGAAGAAAGCTACAAGGAGCTTGTAGAATGCAGTAAAGGTCTCTTTGAATACAGTGATGCTGAAGACTTTGTCGATCCGTCCGTCGATATGGCAGAGTATGAGGAGAAATATTTCGAGGCACATGCAGCGTTAACTACTGCTTTAAAAGGCTATGAAGCGGATAGTCAAGCTGAGGAAAAGGACAACTCCATCGCAAACCTTATCTCCCAACAGGCGGAGATTCTGGAAAGATTTCAGAGTGCCTCGATGAACAGTGAGGTTCATTATGAGAGAATTAAAATCCCTATATTCTCGGGTAACTATGAAGATTGGCCGTCCTTTTGTGATCTATTTTCTGACGCAATCGCGGCAAAGGCTAACCTCACTGCTTCGCAAAAGTTTCATTACCTGAAGTCATACTTAACGGGAGATGCATTGAATCTCATAAAACACATGCAAATCACTGGCGACAACTATCCTCAGGCATGGGAACGTCTTCGAGAAAGGTATGATAAAAAGCCACTGATCATTCGATCTTTTGTGCAAAATTTCCTAAGTCTACCGCACACAAGCACATCAAATGTAACCATTCTGCGGAAGATACATGATGGAGCTGACGAGGTGTTGAGGGGATTGACGGCACTCAATTGCACAAGTCGTGATCCGTTCCTAATTCACATATTAGTGAAAAAGCTGGATGATGAAACCAGACAGGCTTGGGCGGAGAAGTCGGAAGGTGAATTTGACACCATTGGTAGTTTCTTGGCATTCTTGTCAAGGCGATGTGATGCTTTAGAGACGCTACAGCCACCACTTGGTACACGAAGTCGACGAGCTATCGCGATCAGCCATGCGAACACAGAGCAGAAGAAACCTTGCAAAGTCTGTAATGCGGCACATGCCATGTACGCATGTAGGGCTTTCAAGGCATTGGATGTTGAAGCCCGCAGAAAGGTATCACAAGAACACAATTTATGCTATAACTGCTTAAGTGATACCCATAGAGCAAATCAATGCAATTCAACATACCGTTGTCGAAAGTGTAAGGGCAAACACCATACCCTTCTTCATATGGAACAAGCCGCCTCTGTTGACCGCACTTTAACTGCTAATCACAATTTGGATTGCAACATACAATCGTCATCATTTGAGAGAGAGCCACTTCCAGCTGCGCTCAATAATTTTTCGCACGCTACTTCAAGTACGTTATTACCAACAATCGTTGCCAACGTAGTGGACGCTCATGGCAAGCTGTTGAAATGCCGTATGCTGCTCGATTCCGGTTCTACGAAATCATTCATAACTGAATCTTTTGTTCACCGTGCTGGCTTCTCTCGTCAACATGCTCGCTTTTCAGTGTTTGGATTCTCTGTCAATAATGTTGGAGTTACTCGTGGACGAGTTCATATCAATATAAAATCATGTGTATCTAACCATTCATACAAATTAGATGCACTGATTATGTTAAAATTGACATCGTCGCTACCGGCGGAATTGGTCGACATATCCAGCGCTACATGGACTCAAATAAAACGATTAAGATTAGCAGATCCTTCCTTTAATGTACCAGGACCAGTTGATATCATCATTGGGTCGGATCAGCTTTGGAATATCTACACAGGCGAGCGATTACAATTCGGTGACAAACTACCTATTGCACTTAATTCCATTTTTGGTTGGGTGATCGCAGGGTCTTGCCATGGTATCGCTGGAGATGTTACGATTGCGCATACATACACTACCGAGCAAGACACGGATACTCTGATACGTACCTTTATGGAGATGGAATCTGTTCAACCGAACACTACGACAGTTAATGCGTCAGAACCTGCTGAAAATCACTTTATTAATACTCACACCAGAGATAAAGCCGGTACGTATGTTTTGCAATATCCATTTAAAGACAAGACCGTACCTATTGATGCTACATTGAAGCAAGCAACTAAAAGATTTTACAGTCTAGAACGAAGATTTAACAGAGATCCAAATGTTAAACAACAATACGTAAAATTTATGGAAGAATACTTGAAGCTCGGACACATGCAACTAATACCTCACAACGAAGTGGATATCAATGATTCAGAATGCTTCTATTTGGCACATCACGCAGTATTTAAGAATGACAGCACCTCAACCAAATGCCGCGTGGTATTTGATGGTTCCTGCAAAGACGAATCAGGATATTCACTTAACGACCGACTACACATTGGCCCACCTATTCAGAGAGACTTGTTTGGGGTGACAATACGTTTTCGACAACATCGATTCGTTTTCACGACCGACATCGAGAAAATGTTCAGGGGAATCAAAATAGCTCCAATTCATACCAACTTCCAACGCATTGTTTGGCGACCAGACGAACACTTACGGCTGCAGCATTATCGCTTGATGACAGTGACTTATGGTTTATCCCCGTCACCATTCCTAGCAGTTCGTGTTCTGCAACAACTTGCACATGATTACAAAGACACTCACAAAGCAGCAGCAAAGGTTTTGGCTAACGACACATACGTTGATGACATCGCTACTGGTTGCAATTCAATAGAAGAACTCATTGAACTTAAAAATGAAATAATAGATTTATTGTCGAAAGCAAACTTCAATTTGAGGAAATGGTGTTCAAATTGCTGGCCGTTGCTAGACTCCTTGCCGGTGGATGTTCGTGAACATAACCCAGTAGATATTAATCATATATCTGACACTGAAATCCAAAAAATACTTGGGTTAAATTGGAACCCAGCCACCGACGAATTATTTTTAAAATTCAATGATTTATCCTTTAACAAAGCACCAACTAAACGAGTCATACTTTCAGAATTGTCGAAAATTTTTGATCCATTGGGAATTGTTTCTCCAACTATAATCCAGCTTAAGGCAATATTTCAGGAGACCTGGTGTCATACTCTAAATTGGGACGACGAGCTTCCTGAAGCTTTATGTACTCGGTGGCATATCTACATGCAAGACCTACCTCAGTTGGCAAAGATTCGTGTCCCACGATACATTGCTTGTTCTACGCTACCAATAGAACTACATGTTTTCGCTGACGCATCAGCAATTGCCTGCGCTGCGGTTGTATATAGCCGAATTTCAACGGACGATGGATATATTGTCAGATTACTTGCTTCACGTACACGAGTGGCCCCTTTGAAACCCATATCGATCCCACGGCTGGAATTAAACGCTGCAGTATTGGCAACAAGATTGCTGAATCTCGTCAAATCAGCCCTTACCATACCCATCTCCGGGATTCATTGTTGGACAGATTCAGAGATCGTGCTTCATTGGCTAGCTTCTCCACCGAGGAAATGGACAACGTTTGTTTGTAACAGAACGGCTGAAATTCTTGACACTTGCGCCAGAAACGTTTGGCATCACGTGCGCTCGCAAGATAACCCGGCAGATTGTGCTTCGCGCGGACTTTCTGCATCAAAGCTTATAACACATGATCTTTGGTGGTCAGGACCTCGCTGGCTATCACAATCACAACACTTTTGTCCTAAATCGAAATTAGACGCAGTAAACCCTTCCGACGCTTCTATTTTGAGGGATACGAAAAGGGAATATGTACACATCGCAACGCCGGAAGCAAACGGATTTGTGGAACTGATTGAGAGACTATCATCTTGGACTCGACTGATAAGAACCGTAGCCTTCTGTCTGCGTTTTATTAACACCTGTCGCAAATGCCATAACTATGCACAACAATCGTCATTTTTAACATCATGTGAACTGAATATGGCCAGATCCTCAATTCTACGCATTGTTCAAAAAACAGAATTCGCATCAGATTATAAATCGTTGATGAAGGGCCATCAGTTGAACACTAAGTCTAAACTAAAAGACTACTACCGTTTATTGATGACACAGGACTATTGCGTGTGGGTGGTCGCATTCAGCACTCTTTGGTCAACGTTGATGTTAAACATCCAATTATTCTGCCAAAGACGTCACCTATATCACTGCTTCTTATTCGACATATTCATGAAGTCCATCTTCATTCTGGAGTAGAGTCTACATTCGTGTTCACGCGCCAACAGTATTGGATTCTCGGCGCGCGGAACATTATTCGAAGTGTTGTTCACCGATGTAAAAAATGTTTCATGTTGAGGCAAGCTTCAGGCGTACCAGTTATAACCAACTTGCCTTCACCACGAGTTCAACCACATCGAGATTTTCTTCATTGCGGCCTCGACTATGCGGGCCCATTTACTATAAAAGAGACCAAGGGACGAAATCCAAAACACAGCAAGGCATATTTTGCAATTTTTGTGTGCCTATCAACTAGAGCTATTCACATCGAATTGGTGAGTGATTTATCGACTAACACATTTATTGCTGCGCTTCACCGATTCAGCAGTATTCGTGGAAAACCGACTGATATATATTCTGACAACGGCACCACATTCCATGGCAGTAAGAGAGCACTAAATGAGTTTCAACAACTGGCATTAAAGCAGGCAAAGGATGAACACGTTGCAAATATAATATCAGCAGAAGGTATTACATGGCACTTCATACCACCTTCTTCACCACATTTCGGTGGTATTTGGGAAGCTGGTGTGAAATCTATAAAATTACACCTTCGTCGCGTTATTGGCAGTAACGTGTTGATATTTGAAGAGTATCAAACACTCCTAACACAAATCAGTGCTGTGTTGAACTCTCGGCCCATTTGCGCCGCTGGAGACGATCAATTGGACCCGCTGACCCCTGCACATTTTTTTGATTGGAGAAGCCTACTCTACTATACCCGAGCCATCGTTATTAGACACGAATCCAAATCGACTGCTGCGCTGGAAACAGATACAAGCGAAAGTACAAGGTTTTTGGAAACGTTGGCACATGGAATACCTTACTTCTCTACAACAGCGGACAATATGGCAAACTGATTCACCAAATGTAACTCCAGGTACTCTTGTTGTTTTGAAAGAACCGAACCTACCACCATCCCGATGGGTAATTGGACGTGTTGAAGAAGTGTTTACAGGTGACGACAACAAGGTTCGAGTGTGTCACTTAAAACTGCCAAAGGAATTCTTAAACGCCCAGTTGCAAAGCTTGCCGTATTACCATTGTGCTGAACAATCGTTCAGGTGGGGCGGTATGTTTAGGAACGCTGGTTTTTTTGGTTTATGTTTTGTTTCTTTTCTTTGTCATTTATTCCTATGTTAGATCTCGCTCACTTAAAGCTTTCAATAGCTTTAAGCTTTAAGTGAGCTTTCATGTTTCTGTATTCATTTTTGTAAGCTCACTATACATACTTAAGATCACGTGATGTTTTTTCAGTTCCTTTATGTTAACGAACACATGAAGGTGCTAAATTTGTGTAGTTCATAACTAATAAATAATTCATACAGTCCACCGTCGACATTTGAGTTGTCTTGTTTTTTTTTTTTCGGGATTATTATTTCAATTCATTTCGTAACAATCCGTGTACGAGTCTGACTCGCATTTGGCCCACTTTTTAATTTATAAAATGTATCCGTATACAAGGGATTATCTTTTTTTTTTGGCATCTTGTTTTAAAAATTGGGTCATTCCTATCTTTTATGAATTTTCTGTAGTATCCTGTTATTCCCAAAAATGATTCGATTTGTTTACGAGTTCGTGGAAGTTTTAACTTTTCAATAGTTTCGATTGTTTGAGTTATGTTTAATACCTGAAGTAGTTAAAATGTGTCCTAGGTACTCTGTTGATGTGGCAAAAAATTTACATTTGTCGACTTGAATATATATTATTGTATGCTTTCGTAAGGTATTGAAAATAATTTGAATATTGTTTTTGTGTTCTAGCACTGTTGTACTGAAAATTAATATATCACGTAATACTGATTTCCTTAACGTCTGAAAAGTTGCTGGGGCATTTTTTAAGCCGAAGGTCATAGGAATGAACTCGAATGTCCTAATGGTTTGATAACGCTGTTTTCTTTCTATCTTTTTCCCTGATAGTTATTTGGTGAAATCTTTTAGCTAGGTCCAAAGTAGTAAAATATTGAGCATTCCCCAATTTTTCTAGGATATTCTCAATATTAGGTATCGCAAATTTATCGTTGGAAGTGACTTCGTTTAAAGCCCTATAGTCAATCACTAATATACACTTTTTCTGTCCTGAATTATAATGGGTATATGGGTAAGTGCTTTCTACAATTCTATTCCATGTTCTATCATTTCCCTCATTTGTTTATTTACATCTTCTTCGTGAATTAGACGATACCTGTAAATCTTTGAGTAGACTAGTTGGTCTGTCGTCGTTACAATTTCATATTGTACAATTTCATGTGTATGTGTCAACTTTTGTTCTTCTTGAAAAAATAAATAATGGTTTTGTTCTGGAAGTGTTGCTAAATGATCTTTATCTTTTTTATTCATATCGTTTCTGTCTAGCTTTTGCAAAGTGATCTCTGTTACTTGAGTGATTTATATTGAGTGGATTGCATCGAAATTGAATGGATTGAATGTATTGCTTGTATTTGAGCTTATTGCCATTTATGCTTACATATTCTTCTTTCAAATTTATAATAGTATAGAGATGTTTTAACAAGTTGTATCATAATAATCCGTCAAATATCTTGTTGCTAAAGTTAGCAATTCAATTTGTTTCTGTTCGTTAAATTCTACTGGCATCGGAGTGATAATTTCCTCATCTATGCATAATTTTCCACTCATAGTATTAAAGATTATTGGTTGGCTGGGTATTGTTGGAATAAGTTTTTATCAAGTAAAGAAGTGCTTGATCCCGTATCTATTAATAATTAATAATTTTTTAAATGAGCAATATCAACCGCGTTTTAAAAATAATAATAAACAGCAATTCGTTAAAAACCCAAACATGAAACTCAATATAACGATCAGTCTGGACAAATTCACCAAAATACCCAGAGATATCAATCAGAAAAAATTTATCAAAATAACCAGAGATATCAACCAGGAGAATATAATGAAAATAACGGAAGATATTTATCAATCGGTGCACCACCAAAACAACAAGAGACGATATATACCTAGAAACAATAATTACGAAAACTCACAACAAAGTAGACAGAGTTATCAACTAGTTCGATAGGACAAAAAACAAAAAAGTTTTTCTAATAAGAACCTGAATTTAAATGAGTTGTTTGTATGGTAGGTACCCCTCTAGTAGACCGATTCAGCTGGTTCCGACAAATGTCTTGCGCCTGTCTTGGAAACTAATGGTGTCCAAGTTAAAGTTCGATACGAAAAAAACCAAAAAATTTTTTCTAATAAAAACATGAACCCATTTGGGTTGTTGTATGGGAGAAACCCCCTACTAATCCGATTGGGCTGGTTTTGACAAATGTCCAGGGTCTGTCTTGGAAACTGATAGTGTCCAAGTTTCAGTTCGATAAGGCGAAAACCAAAAAGGTTTTTCTAATAAAAACATGACTTCAAATGGGTTGTTTGTATGGGAGGTACCGCCTCTAGTGGTCCGATTTGGCTGGTTCCAATAAATGCACTGCGCCAGGCTTGGAAGCTGATATTGTTCAAGTTTCACTTTGAAACGACGCACACCAAAAAAGTTTTTCTAATAAGAACTTGAATTCAAATGGGTTGTTATTATGGTACGTACCCCCTAGTAGTCCGATTGGGCTGGTTACGACAAATGTCCTTCAGCTGTCTTGGAACCTGATAGTGTCCAAGTTTCAGTTCGATAGGACAAAAACCAAAAAAGTTTTTTTAATAAGAACTTGAATTAAAATTGGTTGTTTGTATGGGTGGTCTGACAAAAGTACTGCGTATGGTAAAAAGAAAGATTCGTGCAAGTTTTCTAGCTCAAAAATTGAGGGACTGTTTTCCATACAGACAGGCGAACAGACATAGGGACATACAGACAGACGGACATGACTTAATCAATTCGTGTAATCGAGTTGAACAAGAATATATATACTTCATCTATTTTGTATTTTGTCTCCTTCTGCCTGTTAGAAACTTCATGACAAACTTATAATACTATTCACTGCGTGAAGAGTATAATTATTGAAGGAAATAAAAATGATCGCTGCACAATCAGGTTACAAATTTGGCTTTAAAATTTAAACTTTCTATGTTCAAAACTATTTAAAAATAAATTTTAATTACAAAGCGCAATATGACTACAACCACCACTAGTAACAGCTAATGATATGCTCACTTATTGCAACCGTAGTCCTCTTTCTGGATGTAAGAATACCTGATGAGGATAAAATTCTTAATGTGGTAAAAATAATGAAATAGTACTTGTGGAAGCTTATGCAAAGGATACATATAATCAATTTTAATACCCAATTAAAGGTATGACAAGGTTCTTTGTATTACACATTATTGTCTACCCAATTACGAATACAAAAATCATCCCTTGCGAATAAGTAAATACGCGCATCCTTGTTATTATTATTTGTTTTTTATACCCATCACGCAGTGAATGTAGTATTTCAAGTTTATCACGAAGTTTGTCACAGGCAGAAAGAGGTGATAGAGACCCCATAAAGTATATATATTATTGATCAGCAAGAACTTTCTTTGCAGTACATTTGTCGGAACCAGCCGAATCGGACCACTGTGGGGGTACCTCCCATATGAACCATCCATTACAATTACGTTCTTATTAGAAAAACTTTTTTGTTTTTCGCTTTAAAGAACTGAAATTAACCACCTCAAAACGCGTAATTTCAAAATCCTAGAGTTACTGGATCGTATGGCTTCCATACATACTCAAACCCAAATTTAAATTTTCATTAGAAAAACTTTTCTTGCCAAGAGGCAAGAGCCCAACAAATATTTCCGTCTCAGTGTTGAAATGCTCTATGTGTACTGACTATACCCTAAATATAAGTCAAATCCATAATTAAATATTTATGAAAGCTCTATCACAGAGTGTTGGCAAAACCGTTTTCTAGGGGTTGCGTCAAGAGCTTATATACTTCGGCATATGCGAAGTTAAGCTTATTTTTACTTCTTATGTAATATTTTATTATCGTGTGAACTGCCAGTACCATGTATCATGTGTTCGACTACTTGAGAAAATGATAATATGTAATGCTCCCAAAGATTTAAATTAATTTAATTCACAAATATATAAACCAAAATATCTATTTGTTTAAATACATTTTAATTCAGATAAACGTTAGCATATTAAGTTAAGGTTAAATTATACCACATTACAAAGATCGTCGCTGCACCCTTTCGAATTTCATATGCGCATTTTTATAAGGAGACGTGTGAAAAACGTGTTATTTAATAAATTATTATTATTTTTTTGTACAATATTTTCCAAAACCTAAATGTGCAAGGCGCGGCGACGATGTGTTCCTTTATATGTGTGCAATTGCTGTTGCGAAAGATTAATCAGAGAACTTATTAACAGAGAGAGAGACTTGTCCATTTGCAGTGATGCGCAACCTCTTGCAAGTAGTGGGCCTCATTAGTCACCTATTTGGTCTCGCGGGCCACACTTAAAAAGTATGAAATAAAAAAATAAAAAATTTATCACAGTTTTCTATTTATTATTTTAATTATTTATTTTTATAGTTTGTATATTTTGTCAAGGGTATGACTGTCAATGCTTTTCATTCATCAATTTGTCAATTTGTACTGGAAAATTTGAACTTACGATGCGCAAACTATATTTCAGATTACTGTCAGTTATGCGATTCATTGATTTCGACTTAACAATTTTCATTCATGAATAAAACTGTTCGCATAAGTATCAAGAGCAGACTGGCTCGTTGGCCCAGTGGTTAGGGCGCTGGCTGACATCTCAAGAGTCGCAGGTTCGACTCTCGCTCAAGGCATGTCTGGTACTGCACTTTTCTAATTCCCTCCTTTCCTTCTTAACTTTCACCTGAGCTGAAGGCCTCTGTTGCTATTGCTCATAATAAATACTATGTTATAATTTGTATTTATAATCTTAGTTCTAATATAAATACAAGACAAAAAAAAAAGTATCACCAGCAATTATTATAGATATACTAGGGGAACCCGCGCTACTAACTTCTCTGTAAACAACGTTCTTTGTGAAAACTCTACTTTTACTTGATAAATAGCCCTGATCTGATGTCTCAGAAATATAAAATCGCAATCCATTGCAAGATCGAACTCTTCTGGCGGCAACATACAATTGTCCGTGAGTAAACGCAGGCTGTCCTCAACAAAGTTTTTGTTTGACCTTGGGATTTATTTATAGTCATCGCAAAAGCTGGAATGAATGGAAACTGAGTACTTTGAAATTTTAACGGTGAAAGAGTTCCCGAATAAGTCAAATGAATACGGGAAATTCAAATTCGAATATTACGCGCTACACGTGTTAACACCTCACAATCTATTTAGTTTAGGTGCATTCGATTTACGCGCATGCTAGTTCCGTTAACTGGTGCGTTTCCTGTATTTAAATTCCGTGTTCATAATACAATACAGTTTTTTTTTTTTAAATCAATTTATGGGGAGGCAGACCCCTAAACTCAATAGGGAAATTATTATTAAGACTTCTAAATTTATAAAAGAACAATCATCATTTCTTGGAACCAAAATAACTGAACTCAAAATGTCAGCAATAAAATAGTTTCCGGAATAGAATTTCATTTTTCGAGTTAAAGTGACATTACGAAAGTTTCGAAATTCAGGTCACGTTGTAATACAATTTTCTATGAGGGTAACACGTGAACCATGAGGAACAACTGGCAGAATTTGTCTAAAATTACCGCATAACAAAATAGTTTTCCCCCCAAATAACTTGTTTCTATTCTCTCCCAAACTCAAATCTCTCAGCAATCTATCAATTAATTTCATAGCATAATGAAATTTCGTCGATTATAATCAGTGACGCAGAATTGAGGAAGCTACTTGACTACTGTTAGGACTGATATTTGAAACTGAATTTTCTAATAATAGAATTGGTAATTTGAACACATTGTGTAAGGTCATCCCACCGATCAAAAGAGTAGAAGCGATGCCGGTGAAAGCTGTGGATATACAACGCTGATTTAGTGAATTTAATTTACGAATGATTGATGTTTGGACATAAGTTTCTGGAATTTCAATATGCAGAAATTCATTTGCAGAAGCAACGTTTGTATTCAATTCAAAGAATGCTAATAATTTGGGTGTTTGAGGAATAGCTTCGGCCTGTTCCACATTTCCTTCTCTAAAGTAAGTATTTTGCCTTTCAGTCAGGTGGCAATCAAGCCGATCAATTCTATAAGATGATAATGCATTGGGAATTCAAATATCCTCCAAACTGCCTCAGTGGATAATTTTTAGAACAATTTCCTTCTCGCATGCACACTGAATTAGGATTAAGAACACCGCAGGGACATGAATCATATGACTTTTTAGTATGTTATGTAAATTTGGATGGGTATGAGGGTCAGGAATTTCAGCAGAAACAATTTTATCAATAATTTCAATATTATCAACTCTATCATCATTTTCCAAAGTCTACAAACTATGTGCATGAGGAGACCACGTTTTGAAATTCAATTGTGTAAATAATAGCATCAACTATACCGTATATCTGCTTTTTAACTATCAAGTTCATTAGTTCATTTAATTTAATTTTGAAAACGCGAACAACAATATGAGGTCATAGTTATGAATAAAGAAGGTTTTCCTTTTCGCTGTAATACACATTGCATCCAGGTAATTATGGAACATATTTCTTAGAGAACCTATGATTGTGGAAGGCGAAATTAGTTTGTGACCAACTCTAGAAACAATACCAATTGGATTTGCATTTGCAAAAGTTGAAGAAGAGCATGAGGTTACTACTGCGGAGCTCTTTAATGCGCTGAGTAAGCAAGGGGATAAGAAAGCTCCAGGGCCTGACGGCATCCCTAACATCGCTTTGAAGGCTGCGATGGAAACGGATCCTGCTATATTAGCGAGAGTGTACTCCATATGCCTTGCTGAAAGTATCTTTCGTAACATATGTAAAATATAGAGGCTTGTTTTGTTGCTAAAACCCAACAAGCAACTAGACCTTCCATCCGCGTACAGGCCGTTTTGCATGCTGTGCAGTAGTAACCTTAGACGTTAAGAATGCCTTCAACACGGCAAGCTGGCAACGTATCATGCAAGCCCTTCACAGTATTGGTACTCCAAGATACCTAACGCGGATAATATCCAATTATTTTGCAGATAGGGTGTTGCTGTACAATGCTGACGGCGTGAAGAAATACAGAGTGTGGTGTTCCTCAGTGCTCCGGCGAAACCCTGATTGGATACACTGATGACATCGCTCTAGTGGTCGTGGGAAAAACTATAGAGCGAATACAAGTCCTGTGCAGTTTACCTAGAGCCAAAGTCCAGTCCTGGCTTAATCAAGCTTAAAAAAACGGAAGCGGTCCTCCTGTCCACACGGAAAGTACCAAAGTCTTTCGTGTTTCGTATAGGGAATGTTTATATAACCTCCTAGCCTTCTTTTAGGTATCTGGGTTAATTGATGCTATGCTGACCTTAAAGGACCACCTGGTCAAAGTAAGCAATAAGGCATTTAAAGTTAGTGGTGCCTTACCCCGCATAGTGGCAAACATTAGTGGGCCCCGAGCAAATAAGCGGAGGCTATTAGCCACAATAATGCTGTATGCAGCGCTATGGGCTCATATATGGTGGGTATCCGCTCGACGTATCGGCAGAGCGCACTGCGTGTTGCAAGTGACTTTCGCACGGTGTCGGATGTGGCGTCCATGATACCTATTGACATAATGGCACACAGGTGCAGGTGGAGCATCTAAAGATAAAGAGCGTCGGTGCAGCATGCCCGAAGATGCCCAACACTTTCTTTTCTGTTGCTCTCGATTTACTGTGGAGAGAGCACATATTGAAGAATGTTTTCGCAAAGCACCCACAGTTGGACATTTGGTGCGACATAAGTGTCAATTTCCGGAGAAATGGCAAACAGTGAAAATTGCTATGTTTGCCATAATGAGTACTATCCGCACACTGAAACACGGCAGACCCGCTGAGCGATTGCGTGAGCAAAGTAATCTTTGGCATTCGGTCTGTCAGACTGATTTTTAGTTTGATGACATATAGGAAAGACCTACTGACAAACAGTACATGAGGAGACCCACAAAACATGGGATAGACAGACGTTAAGCAGTGATGCTCCACATTTTCCCTTCCGAAGAAATATGTAAATACAGTTCCGGGGGGGACATTAGGACATGTTTCGTAGTTTTTAGCGGGTTAAAGTCCTGCACTCGGTTGTACATTGATGAGGCTTTCGATGCTTTTCTACCGATATCAACACCAAAAAAAAAAGAACAGCCGCTGATGTTGTGAGCGCAGTAGAATGATAAAATGCGCAAAAGCAACAGAAGAGCCAGTACTCTTGTATTTTTTAAAAAGTAAAGGAAAGATAAAAAAGGTTTTACTGATTGTGTTGCGATGTAAATTAAAAAATCTATTATTCGCTTTGTGTCTACTGTGCTTGCTCCATTATTTTGTTTGTTCCTTTTGCTTTCATTCTCGTTATTCGTATTTATTAGGAATTTGTTCAATGCGATATTAAGACTAACGCACTACCCATCTTTATGGAAGGTTGCTGAAATAATAGCCATACCCAAACTGGGCAAAGATCCAACCAAGGCGTCCTCGTACAGACCAATCAGCCTATTGCCCTTACTTTCTAAAGTATTTGAACGTCTCCTACTTGACCGAATACAACCAATACTAGACGTGAACAGAATCATACCTGACCACCAATTCGGGTTTAGACAAAGTCACTCCACAATTCAGCAAGTCCACAGAGTAACTCACAAAATTTTAAAGGACCTTGATGAAAAAAAGTTCTGTGTTGGCGTTTTTCTGGACATAGAAAAAGCCATCTGGCACGACGGCCTACTTAGTAAAATTAGGACCGTATTTCCAATTGATCTATTTGAAATCATTTAAAGCTACCTTGACCTACCTTGATGAATCTTCTACGCTAAAACAGATAAGAGCGGGAGTCCCTCAAGGAAGCGTGCTTAGTCCTATGTTGTATACTTTATATACATCAGACATTCCAACTCCAGGAGATAGTTCGTCAATGGTGGCTACCTTCGCTGACGATACAGTACTAATGTACTCCCATTAAAATTTAGTTGTAGCAACAACTAAACTGCAGAATATTCTTGACGACGCTTGCAATTGGTTTGATAAATGGAAAATAAAAGTGAATGAACTAAAAACGACGCAAGTGATATACACAACACGGACAGCTTATCAGCCAAGACAATTAAATATAAAAGGCATTGACATTCCATTAAACAATGTGGCAAAGTACCTGGGCATGCATATTGATAGTAAACTGACGTGGAAACATCATATCCAAAAAAAGAGAGATCAACTCATATTAAAATTTAAGCAGCTATACCCGCTTCTGAACAGTAGATCTAAGTTAACAACCAATGGAAAATTAGTAATATATAATAGTGTAATTAAGCCTATATGGACGTACGGCATGCAATTATGGGGTACAGCCAAGAAAACTAACATTAACATTATTCAGCGTCAACAATCGAAAATACTTCGATCAATAGTTAATGCGGACTGGTTTATATCTAAGTTGGAAATTCACAAAGACCTCGGCATAACTATGATTCAGGAAGAAATCATTAATGCTAGCATGCGGTACCACAAAACATTAGAGCGACATACCAATCTAGAAATAACAGACCTTCCATCTAACGAATTGTCTAGACGTAGACGCTTAAAACGAAGCAGACCAGTCGATCTGACCTAACTTAAGTTACGGGTGGCTCTGAGAGGCATCTTGCGGTTGTTGGCCTGCCGCAAGTAGCTCTTAAAAATGAGGCCTAAGACACCCAGTAATCTAGACCATTATGCAAGAGACCATTCGAAAATGTTCGATATTGTCCACTGCCTTTCGTGTTGGCGACACTCAGTTGACAACATGGAGAGATTGTATGAATGCTTTGTTGTGTGCATTTTTCCCTCGGGCGGATCCTGGGGAAACTCTACCTTTGGTGGAGGATCCTTGTGATCCGCTCGAGGCTGGTGAATTGGAGGTGGCTTTTTCGATGTTAAAGTCGAGAAAGTCACCTGGTATGGATGGATTGACCGGAGAGATGTGTAAAAGCATCTTTAAGGCCATTCCTGAGTACATGAATGCGTTATATGGGAAGTGTGTATCGGTTGGGTATTTTCCCAAAGCGTGGAAGTGTGCTAAAGTGATAGTGCTTCTGAAGTCGCCTGATAGAATTAGGAGTAATCTTCGTTCTTTTCGGGGCATCAGTCTCTTGCCGGTACTTGGTAAAGTGCTGGAATGAGTTCTGGTAGAAAGGCTTCAGGAGAGAGTGAATGAGCAAATGTCTGATTTGCAATTTGGGTTTAAAAAAGGTAAATGCGTCGAGGATGCTTGGGGCTATGTGTCTGACTGTGTTCAGGCAAGTAGCTCCAAGTATGTGCTAGGTGTGTTTGTGGACTTTATGGGTGCGTTCGACTATCTAAGTTGGGATTGTGTGCTGAGAAAATTGAGAGATTGTGGAAGTCGGGAAATGGCTCTTTGGAAGAGTTATTTCTCTGACAGGCGTGCTTGTGCGGTTGGTTTGAATGAGTGTGTCAGTGTGGATGTGGTTCGTGGTTGCCCACAGGGTTCTATCTGTGGTCCATTTATTTGGAACCTCATGATGGATTCCTTGTTAAGGCAGCTCGGACAAGTATATAAGTGTTGTGCGTATGCGGATGATCTGCTCATCTTGATTGAGGGACAATCGCGTTTAGAAATTGAACGCAAGGGCCAGGAGTCCATGCGTTCTGTTTCTGAATGGAGCAGTAGTGTTGGTGTCAGTGTGGCGGTGGATAAGACTGTGACAATGTTGCTTAAGGGCAAATTGGCACCAAGTCGGAGTCCTATCGACAGGCTTGATTCCGGCAGCCTTCGGTATGTAACTGAGATTAAATACCTTTGTATAACCGTGGGTGAGAGAATGAATTTCATTCCTCATATTGCTCGTCTCAGAGACCGATTGTTTGGTGTGGTTGGTAAAGTGCGCCGTATTTTGCGGAGTGAATGGGGTCTCAGCAGGCGTGCTGTTCGTACCATTTATGGAGGTCTATTTGTTGCTTGTGCAGCATATGGATCTTCGGTGTGGTACAAAACGGCATCGACTGTTGTAGGCAGGAAGAAAGTGTTATCATGCCAAAGGGCTATGATATTGGGATGTTTGCCGGTATGTCGCACTGTCTCCACTAAGGCTTTGCAGATTTTGCTTGGTGTGGTTCCTCTTGATCTTGAGGTGAGGCGAAGAGCCATTGATTTCAAGATCAGGAGAGGATTACCATTGCTGCAGGATGAATGGTTGTATGGTATGGATGTGGAGAGCTTAGGGCGAAATGTGTGTAAGAGAATGTTGAATGAGTGTGTCCTGTCTGACTGGCAAATCAGATGGGACAGTTCTGTGTGTGGGCGGGTGACATACAGGTTCATTCAGGATGTCACATTTGTTGGCAGTCGACCGGACTTTGGTTTTAACCTTTGGCTCGGATTCCTGTTGACTGGTCATGGTTCCCTTAATGCTTTTTTGCATTCAAGGGGCCTAAATGACAGTGCGGAATGCCCTTGTGGCTCGACGGACGAGGCATGGCAACATGTTCTCTGTGAATGTTCTCTGTATGACGATTTAAGGGATTTGAATGAGTTTGGTATTTTGAGCGTTAATGGGGGTTTTGATTTTAGTGAGGTGCTCTCCAATAGGGATAGAGTTAGGAGATTAAATGGGTTTGCACGTGCAGTATTTTTGAGACGTCGTCCGATCTTAGCCTGAGACTGTCCGATATGTGTGTGTGTGAATGTTGTTGGTTAGTGTTCCCCCCGGGGTAACCATTCCCTGAGCTTCATGGAGCTCTACTGGTAGTAACTTGGTTACGCTGCCTGACCAGAGGTATTTTCTGGTACCACGAGCGTCTGGCTTGTAGCGGTCTCAGCCTACTACCCTTTCGCCTAAAGTCCTTGTGACAGTGGGGACATATGCTCGCCTGATTTTTATCAAATGAATGCTGCCAAATTGGCGGAAGAGGTAGGAATAGACCTCGCTCCCAACAGTGAGGAAGCTGTACCCATGAGTATAGCTTTATACTGTGCCATCTGTGGGCTACCAACCTGCATGCTATTCCAGAGAGCTATGTTCAAATTTGGGCCACCAACCCATGAACTTTTTGGAGTTCGAATTTGGTAGTACCTCGGGTACGAAGTCTGACCAGAGGCTATTTTCTGGTACCACGGGTGGTCAGGAGCCCACGGAACTTGTTTCCGTCCTGGCCAGCGGGTACGGCCCCCTTGTGGGAGTATCGTGGTGGCTGTGGTTTAATACCCAAATGCGGGTAGAGTAATAACTCGACGTGGAGTTGCGTTATACAACCGGGTGCTGTGACCCAGAGAGCAGCAGAGGTTTAAGATGGGCCTCGCTCCCCACCAAGGAAAGAGTCATATTTACCAAAATAAATATGACTTAAATTTGGGACCTGCGGATATATATCCAAGGGGACGTTGATTGACGTTTATCAATCCATGTGCTTGGCACCGTGTTCTTAAGTATTCTTACAGACAGGCGAGCACGTAAAACTCCGGTACTTCATTGTCCACTGCCTTTTCCCCTCTTATTGTTAAAAATGTATTTAGTGTTTTCTTTTATATTTAAGATATAAGATGTAGGAAAACAATAGTACATATCCAATCGGGAAAAAAAAAAATTCTCGTTCCGACTTGAAATTAGTACCTTAGTTTGTCATAAGCTCAGTCGAATGCAAGTAATAGAAACGATAGGTAGTGAACGAGAGACAAGCGGGCACAGATGTAAGTAAGCAACAAACGCATGCATGTATTAGAATAACGTTATAAACATTAATAGATTTTAGTGATCATTTTTGTACACTGGAATAAATAAAGCAAGAAATAATAAAAAATTGAATTGCTTCTTTTTCTTCAGATTGGACGCTCAAAGTACGTGATCGAAGAAGTCTTTACCGGCGCTGCACTTTGCGCCAACAGTCTAAAATATCTTTGCATTCCTAGATGTTGGCATTCTAAAATATCTTTGCATTCCAAGATATTGGCATTCTAAAATATCTTTGCATTCTAAGATATTGGCATTTGGAGAAAATATACTTCGTGTATTTAATCGGACTTCATTTTAATCGGACTTTACAATACGTAAGTTTTAAGTTTTCTTTAGAATTGATTATAACAATTGAGCACTAGCTTAGTGGCTATGGGCATTAGTGAAATCGGTCAAACTGGAATCTGTACCACGCCACTACAGGTGACAGTTTCAAGTTCCGTACTTCAGAGCGCTGTTATAAATCAAAATTAAAATGGAAACAGAGAATGAAAGAAATGATACGGAACAAGTAACGTTAACGGGGCCGCGTCAGAGCCCGATAACAATTTACCACTCAATGAACTTGGAGAAGATCGATGTCCCAGAAGTAGCCAAGACCAGCACGTGCCTGTCCCGCTTAGCGAAACTTTTCATGGCAAGCACCATTACGCTTTCACAAGTACACGAGATGTTGAACCGACATAGGCAAACACTGTGTTAACATCAGCACAGATTGCTGCAGAGATTTGCCAATCTTTTCTGGTAAGCCTGGAGAGTGGTTACTGTTCATCAGCAACTATAAACAGTCAACTGAAAGATGCGGATATAGTAACGAAGAGAACCTTATTAGGTTCCACAAATGTCTGAAGGGGCCTGCGTTGGAAGCGGTACGTGGAAAACTGATGATTCCCGCTACAGTACCATATGCAATTGGTACATTAATTGAAATTTTAACAAAGTCAGGTCTTCGTGATGAGGTACTACGTGCAGCGTAGATGGAGGTCGAGCACACGCTCAATTCCAGACCGCTAACGCATGTGCCTTTGGATAAAATTGATTATGAGGTGCTCACACCGAATCACTTTTTGTTTGGTAGCTCCAGTAGTTTTCGCGAACGAGGTTGCATGGAACGTACAGGACCAAAGGATTTCGAGTCTGATCTCAACTAGCTGATCGGTTTTGGAAAAAGTGGCTCCGGGAATACTTGCCCACATTAACTAGGCATATAAAGTGGTTTTAGCCATCTTCTGTCCCAATTGATTGGTGACGTCGTGATCGTGGTGGACGGCAATAATAAGCGCAATTCATGGCCGCAACGTATGGCGCTAAATGTGTTCGAGCAGTCTTACTGATTGGACGTTATCTCGCAGAAAATAAATTTTATTTTATTTTCTACTTATCAAAGCCTAACAGCACCAATAATGACAGCGAGAAATGCTTACTACTCGTTTGTCGCTAATGATACCACGAACAAAATCAAAGGTTCTTTATTAACCGTTCAGCCGCCAGTAGATAGAGAACGATCTTGTTATCCTGTTCTGCCTTCTAGTACAATAAGCACTAGTCACTCACTCCCATGGAGTGCCCAGTGCCCTTCCCCTCAACCACCTTTACATTCAAGCCCAGAAGCATCTGTGTTTAACGCTACAAACGAAAGGTCTAAGTGATCACTTGGCTAGATAATTGGCGTATAAAAGTCAATCTGGATAAATGTAAACACGTAACATTTACCTTAATTAAGAGAGACTGTCCGTCCATCATTTTTAACAATACCACCGTAGCACACTCTACTGAAGTCACCTACCTAGGAGTACATTGGGACAGGCGACTCACCTGGCGAAAACATATAGAAGCCAAAAAAATTTGTATGAAATTGAAAGCCCAGTCCAATCCAAGATCTGGGCTAAGCCTCGATATTTATCTCACCACTTTAGAAATTTTTAAAACTTCATTACTTAGTTGTTAAGATTTCTCAATTATTGTTAGGCTTTGTGTTGTATGCAAAGTGATTCAATAAATAGTAAAGAACGCAAAAAAAAAACAAACAAGCTTTTACTTCAACAGCTAGTGTAGTTTCAGGAACAACAACAGTGTTCTCAGCTACTGCTTCGATTGCGTCATTCAGTTACTGTAACAATAACAAACACCCAAACATTTAATAGCGATATTAACAACCCAAAACAAGAACAAGCAAGCAATAGAAAAAATTCTGCTACGCAAGCTAAGCAATCAAAAAGACAACTGTATCACCAGCAGGTAGTCAATCATCGCATACAAAACGGGACTCTGGAAAGTAAAGCGGCAGTGCAGACAGGCATTGACCGCTACATACAAATCCACAATAAGCGTAAACTAAGCCCGCGAAAAAATAATAATGCTAAGAAAACGATTTTGGAAAGTAATAGATTTCAACTACTTGCAGAAAAAGATGAACCTGCTAAAAACGATGACAACAACTCATCACAACCTAAAACCGCAAAACCTCTCCCAATATATGTTCGTGAAGAAAGCTCGAACAGGCTTGTAGATGCTATCCAAAGAATAGTTGGCAATAATAACTTTCATATTGTCCCTATTACCAAGGGTAATATAAAAGAAACTAAGGTCCAAATTTATACGGAAGCAAACTACAGTTCTGTAACTAAGTACCTTAGGGAGACTAAAAGAAACTATTATACCTATCAGCTTAAAAGTAGTAAAGGGCTGGTAGTTGTAATTAAGGGCATTGAAGCCTCTGTTAATTATAGCGATATTAAGATTGCACTGGGTTTGATGTCAAAGTAGTGATTAATATTTAAAAAAAAAAATAAAATTCCACTTACTGCTAAACAAAATAACTAGCCAAAGCATTTTTAAACGACCAACTCGAGGCACTAGAAACACTAGATTTTCACTTTGGAAAGCGCAAAAATTGCTAAAAACTCCTGTGGAGCTGGATTCACCTATTAGAGACAGAAACGGAAGTTGGGCTCAGCCTGATGAAGAGAAGGCTAATGCATTTGCCAACCATCTGGAGCACATGTTTCAACCTAATCTACCTACTAACAAATTTGTGCTTCCTCACCAATCACAAATTCAGCTAATATGTCTCCATTAAAAACAAGCTCTAGTGAAATTGTATCTATTATAAGGACTCAATTGAAACACAAAAAATCTGCTGGTTATGATAGAATCGTACCAAAAATGATAACTGAACTTCCAAACGCAGCAATAGTTTTTCTCTCGTGTCTTTTCAATGCTATCCTTCGAATTGGATACTTCCCAAAGCAATGGAAGAAATCGGTTATTATAATGGTTCCAAAGCTAGGGAAGGATAGGACATGTCCTTCTTCATATAGACCTATAAGTCTGCTTCCATGTCTTTCTAAGCTATTTGAGAAGATTCTTAAAGCCAAACTCAATCACCAGTTACAAGCAAGTAGATCATCAATTTGGGTTTCGAGCAAAACATGGAACGATTGAGCAAGTCAACAGAGTTACTTCGGAAATAAGAACTGCCTTTGAACTGCGAGAATATTGCTCAGCAGTATTCCTTTATGTAAGCGTTGATCGAGTATGGCATGAGGGTTTGATGTACAAAATGATATGTTTACTACTCTAAAATATGCAAAGAGTCCTGTAATCCTACATATCAAATCGAGTGTTTGTAGTAAGGCAGAAAAATTTCATTACAAATGAATTTAAGATAAAAGCAAGAGTTCCCCGAGGTAGTGTCTTTGGACCAACTCTATACATATTTTCACTGCCGACATTCCAACAAGTAGTCAAATGGTTACTTCGACTTTTGCTGATGACAGTGCTGTAATCAGTCGCTCCCAGCTAAAGCTTCTGCAGGCTTGGATGCTCATCTTAAAAGCCTTCAGGAGTGGTTATGTCATAAGCTAAGTCGAATGCAAGCAAGAGAAACGATAGGTAGTGAACGAGAGACAAGCGGGCACAGATGTAAGTAAACAACAAACACATGCATGTACTAGAATCTATATATATAAAAGAAAGTCGTGTTAGTTACACTATTTATAACTCAAGAATGGCTGAACCGATTTGGCTGAAAATTGGTGGGGAGGTAGCTTAGAACCAGGAGACGGACATAGGATAGGATAGGGTTTTTTTTCGTCCGTCCATCTGTCCGTCCTCGGGTCATGTCCTAAAAACCAAAATAGCTAGAGGGTTGAAATTTTCAGAGAATGTGTAGTTCTATCTGGGCATCAGCAACAAATACTAAAACTAAAATATTTTCGAAAATTTAAAGGGGTCCCGATACAAGAAACATTTTGGTTTGTATGGCAGCTATACGATCCAGTAATCCCACTATCTTGAAATTTGGATGGTTGGTGGGTATACATCAGAAACTTATATTGTCGAAATTTCAGTTTGATCGGACCATACAAAGCCCCATTAATATTCAGGTTCTTATTGGAAAAACTTTTCTGTTTTTTGTTCTATCGAACTGAAATTTAGACACTATAAGTTTTTTACATAGGTGCGGTAAATTTGTTGGAATCAGTCAAATCGGACCACTAGGAAGAGTACCTCCCATACAAACCCCTCCGTGTACGAGTCTCACTTGCACTTGGCCCATTTCTTTTTTTTTTAATAACTGGGCACGCACAGGGGACGTAGCAACGCACGCCGGGTAAGGCTAGTAACGTTATAAGCTTTACTAGATTTTAGCGATCATCTTTGTACGCTGGAATAAATAAAGCAAGAAATAATAATAAATTGAATTGCTTGTTTTTCTTCAAATTGGACGCTCAAAGAACGTGGTTGATCGAAGTCTCTACCGGCGCCGCACTACACGCCAACAGATTGTGTTTACTTGACGAAAGAACGTACGAACAAGTGGCCGAATGACGAAAAAAAATAAAATAACTCTTTTGCATTGAAACAATATAACACTACAATATTCCGTATTATTGCTTGACCATCTAGTTCCTAGTTGTCGAACCTCTCCATTTTCGGGCTTATAAGCTTATAAGTATTTTGTACAGAACGAAAACTTGTTCGTACGCTCTTCGTAAAAACAGACATCAGTAAAGCATTTTCTTTCCATTTTTCCAAACAGCAGCAACAACAACACCAACAAAGTATCAACACAAGCAACCCACGCACTTCCCATCTCAACAGACGCTCGCTCGGTCTTCGGCCACTTGTACGTATGCTCTTCATAAAAACACACACCAGTAAAGCATTTTTTATCTCTCTCTTACATTCATTCTCTACGCTGCATTGTCTTGTGCGTCTCCCCGCTACGTCACTGAAGCATCATCACATTTTGATTTACGTCACATCTCAGCCATATTTTTTGGATTTACAACCCTTCCCTAAAAAGGTTCCACTTCAAAAACTGACACTGCAAAATGGCTGATATATGACAACATATGTTGGGGATACATGTAACAATAGCAAAGAAAAAATCGAAAATCGCAACACATGGACTGCAAAAAAAAAAAGTCCCGATATTTTTTGAGCAAACCTCGTATAGGCTTTATTGGCATCTCAAACCGATATGAGAAGTTGTATTTAGTAATTAGTTAATATTTTTTG
Organism: Amiota minor; assembly: GCA_037043295.1. Classification (NCBI taxonomy): domain Eukaryota; kingdom Metazoa; phylum Arthropoda; class Insecta; order Diptera; family Drosophilidae; genus Amiota; species Amiota minor. Next base: position 106,147 of record JBAMAW010002312.1, read on the forward strand.
GCCAATAAAATAATAACAAGAGAAGAAAGATCATAATTTCCCATAAATTGGAGAATTTAGGTTTATAAGCGACTTTTTAGTTCTGTAATTTTAAAACTCAAGAATTTAATACACAAAAAAAAAACAATATCTTATAAGTTCCACCCCATTTGTCTTCTTCACATATTTATCATTTAACTTAAATTAGTTATAAAATTATTAATTTAATATTCACGTAATGCTATCAAATTAAATTCTTGAATAAAAATTTTACATAACGTAAATAAATATACCAAATACATTTGTTAGTTGTCAATAATTGGGCTCACAATACATATATAAGTAATCATCCACGAGTAATCTTCAAAGTACATGAAATGAAAGCTGATAACGACAAACGTTCTCTAAAGGGAATTACTTACCTTCATGACAACGTATTGTAAGCAATACGTACTTACATCACATAATTACCGCCGTTAAACGTGTTAAGCTCTTCAAATGCAACAACCATAACGACGGCACTAACAACAACACACAACAGATTAAGTCATAATACCAATCTCTTTGTTTTTCAAATAACCCCTTTGTATTTCTGATAAAAATACTGCCCTATTAAAACAAGGCTAGTAGTTCTGACGTTGGAAAACGTATCCAAACAGAAATACAAAAAGAAAAGTGGACAAGGCTGATTGTAAACATTGATCTTAATCATCACACAAATTATCGGTCCGTTGTAAAACAGATACTAAAATTAATTGGGGTCGTCACGAGATTGCATAAACTGCAAAACAACCGTTGTATAAACAAAGTGACAATTAGTCTCTACAAAAAAATTTGAACATTTGCGTAAAATTGTGCCACGATTGAGTTGACTAAATTGCATAAAATACGGTTGTTTATGCAGTTTTTGCAAACTCGTGAGGACCCCAAATATGTAATAGATGTGCGCAATGATTACAAAAAAAGTACATTTTACGGCTGTACTTTGATATGCGGACTTTATTTACTCACTTATTTAAAATGATTAAAAGTATTACTCGTACTTCGCGTCTGCAGTATAAGTAATAATATTCACTTTTTTATGTACGCTTTGGCAACGATTATGTGCGTATTGCGTACGAATTTTAAAGTACATAAATTTTTCCATATAGTATATGCACGTAAACAGATAAATGTTTGCAATGTCAAAAATAGCAGTAAAACTTCACTTTAACAGTAAATTTAAACGGTAAAGAAATGTATATCGAAAAAAAAAAGAGTTTTCAAATAAAAATTGATACGTGTCATAGATCTCATAACTAAGAAACTTACTGTTGGATGTATGTATGCTCATATATTAATTTGGTTGGTTGAGAAAATTGTTCCAACTCAAATTGACAATACTATTAGTGCTGAACTACCCGACCAGAATAAGATTTAGAATTATTAGAAATTATAAAAAAAAATATGATTCACGGACCATGTAGGCTACACAACCTACATTCGCCATGCACGAAAGAACTGCTAAAAGATACACAAACTGGTGGTGATACTTATCCGCTATATAGACGGCGAAAACCAGGTGATGGAGGACATGCAACAACTATCAAAACCAATAACTGTGATGTCGTCAATAATAATAACCAATGGATTGTGCCATACTCTGTTACATTATCGAAATCATTTAATACGCTATATCACGAAATCTCGCACTTGAATGAACCGAGGAAGAAACTTTGCAGAAAATAACGTAGCGCAAGATATTCTTCTACAACTCGCATATTTTCTACATATACATAGGGACGAGTATATATTGTACTATTCATCCAAATAATTCTGAATGCTCTTATCTACGAATGCTGCTTCACGTGATCAAAGGCCCAATATCATTCCAAGCAATTAAAACCATTGATGGTCAGGAGTACCAGACATACAGAAGACTGTTTCAAACTTGGTATGCTTGAAAATTATCAACATTGGGACAACGCATTGATTGAAGCATCTGAAACACGTCATGCTTACCACATACGAACTCTGTTCGCCATAATTTTGGACTACCTGTGCGCCTTCAAATCCGAAAGGTCTATGGGAAAAACACAAAGAGAGTATGAGCGAAGACATACTTCTTCGAGCACGCAGAGACAGCCCCAGCCTCGATGTACAGTATTCGGAACACATTTTCCAAAAAAAAAAAACCCTTTAACAGTTGGGGCTATTTTCACTGCAACGTAACAACAACAATGTTGTTGATAGTAATTTCGAATCAATAATGACAATCAATCGAATATTTCTGGTTCAATTACAGAGTATAAGTCCATTGATACAGTTAGAGAAGATCAAGATGTTCAATATCCAGTCGAATTTCTTAATTCATTAGAGCCACCTGGAATGCCACCGCACAAACTCACGTTAAAAATTGGTTCACCAATAATGCTCTTTTGGACTCGCAATATGCCAAACTTATGCAACGGTACTAGACTTTCCGTGAAAAAAACTGATGCCAAATATAATTGAAAACCGATAATTAACAGCAAATAAAAAGCATAACAATGATTCCCATGATTCGCCACTCACATTCAAATGACTAAAGTTTCCTGTGCGTCGTACTTTCGCTTTGACAAAGCTAAATGGCAGTCGCTACGCGTTGATGGAGTAAATTTATTGTACAAAATCCATATTTTTCACAAAGTCCACTATTTGTTGTCGCTCAAGCGTTGGGATTCCAAATCAGAAAACAAAAAATATTGTTTATCCACTCGCATTTGGCTATATAGTATTATCAATTTTCATTACTTCTAAATTTACGAGTATTGTTCATTCGCGTAAATTATGAATTAAAATAAAATATATAATTACCGCTAATCTTTAATTAATAACAAAAATTATAATAATACATACTTCAAATTTGGCTTCTCTTCAGTTGTCGAATAAATCTTTCGCCTTTTTACATACTTCATTTTAACACATCCTATACCAATCGTTCACTTTTCGCTCAAAAGAGAAAGACGCAATACAATTTTAACAAGAAAAATGACTACAAACATCACAGAGTAACTTTACATCGGCGGTGTAGGTAGCAATGTGCGCCTGGCAACGATATGAATATATTACATACTAGCGTTCTAGTTCTAGCCAGACTCGTACACGGAGAGTTCCGTATCAATTTGGGGTTTGTATGGGAGGTATTCCTTCCAACAAATGTACCGCGCCTATAGTAAAACCTTATAGTGTCTAAATTTAAGTTCGATAGAACAAAAAACAAAAGAGTCTTTCTAATAAGAACCTGAATTTTATTGGTGGGTTTGTATGGGAGGTACCCTCCCTAATCATCCGATTAAACTGAAATTTCGACAATATTAGTTTCTGATGTATATCCAGCAACCATCCAAATTTTAAGATCGTGGGATTACTGGATCGTATAACTGCCATACAAACCAAAATGTTTATTATATGGGGACCCCTTTAAGTTTTCGAAAATATTTTGATTTTAGTTTGTGTTGCTGATGCCCGGATAGAACTACTCATTCTGTCTAGCTATTAGGCTTATGAGATATGACCTGAGGATGGACGGTATCATATACCTGTCTCCTTGTTCTTAGCTACCTCCAGTTTTCAGCCAAATCGGTTCAGCCGTTCTTGAGTTATAAATAGTGTAACTAACATGACTATATTATATATATATAAATATATATTTTAGTTGGTAGAAAAGTAGCTCCGAAAATGAGAATTATGTTTCACAACAACACAATTTTTTTTCATATAACAAAGCAACCATGACCTTTTTCTCACATTATCGTATGCTACCCATTTTTCATCGCCAGTTATCAATTTGGATAGAAAAGGTTGCAAATCATTCCGTTTCAGTAACATTTCGCAAAATGAAATGCGATCAATAAGATTTTATTCTGTCAAATTGTGTGGTACCAAAACATCCAGCTTATTTGCATAGCCCGTCGTTTTTATTTGGTCTAAAACTGTCGTATAGTGGATACCAAGATCCTTAGCGATGTCACGAGTACTTATGTGCCGGTAATTCCTCACCTTTTCAATGGTTTGGTCAACTTTTTCGGTGCAAGGCCGACCAGACCGAGGCGCGTTTTTCACATCTAAATTTCCCGAACGAAATCGAGCAAACAATTTTCGAACTGATCTTTCAGAAAAAGTACCTTCTCCATGATATGCACAAATTTTTTTATGAGCTTTCGCTGCATAGAAATACAATATATTGGAACGTATTTTCTCTGTTTCGCAAAAACAGCAGATTTAATACATACTTGTTCATTGTTTTAGCAGAATGGTTTCACCAAGGTTGCCATCTTTTCATTCATTCCCAGATCGGATAGTTACTTTTCCAGCAACCCAATATATACATACTTATATACTTATACTCTTGATGGGAGTGAATAGTATTATATTATTCATTATTATTCATTATTATTCTTGATCAGCTCGAATAGACGAATTGATTAAGCCATGTCCTTCTGTCCATCTGTATGTATGTATACTCGTCCCTCAGTTTTTGAGCTAGAGAGCTGAAATTTTGCACGAACCTTTCTGTTTACTATACGCAGGACATTTGTCAGAAGCAGCCCAATTGGTCCACTATGGGGAAAAAAACTTACTTGTTTTTTGTGTTATCAATTTGATATTTCGGTCTCAGTGTTGAAATGCTATATGTGCACTGACTATACCTTAAATATAAGTTAAATCAATAACCAAATATTTCTAAATGCTCTATCACAAAGTGTAGGAAAAACGTTTAGCTGGGGCTACGTTAAGAGTATATCAACTTAGGCAGTTAAACTTCTTTTTAATTTTATAAAATATTAAAAAAACGAATTTATTAAGTGTCTTAATTTTATATTATTAACGTAACTAACTGCTACCCCCTAGTGGTCCGATTCGGTTAGATCCGACATGGCTTTATCAACTCATCTCTTTGAGCTGATTAAGAATATATATACTTTATGTGGTTCCCTATGTCTCCTTTTGCTTGTTACAAACTTCATGACAAACTTGTAATACTATTCACTCCGTGAAGAGTATAGTAAAATAAATAAATAATATCACTTACAAATTCATTAAAACAAGGTGATATGACAAACATCATGTCCCATTATCTACGCTTCAACTCAGACTTCAACTAAATTTAATCGTCGTACCACAATTTGTTGGCAGAGTTAATTAAATTAAAAGCAATATTCACAGTTCGATGAATGCAAGTGCGAGAATCCAGTACAAACAAAAACTAAATGAATTTCTGTTGTACGATGTATGTAAATATGTAAATCTAAAGGGTGAGATAGACATTTTATTGTATAAATTATGCGAATGTCAACGCACGCGCATCTGATATAAAAAACGCCCACAGTAGTGTATGCTGTATGTTGATTGGTTGTTTTGATTATGGATTTGCGCCCTTTTAGTTCGACATATTCCGATTGGTCGTCAAAGTGTAATATCAATTTAAGCTATTTTTTCTTCGACACAGTTTTGCATTATTTTAGCGTCCTTCACAGTTTTTGTTTACAATTGGCATGTTTCATGCAGTTTCCTGTATTCGTTGGCTGAACAGTACGAAAAGTTGCGCTTAATTATATACATATACAAAGACTGATATGAAAGTTGTAATCACAAAAGTACGCTTGCATTACTTACATAATATAACGAAATATAACGGTTTAGTGCACGTTATCAACTCGCAGATAGTTAATATATATTAAAAAAGACATTATTTAAAAGGTAACCTAAACGATATCTAATGTGAATTTTAGAGTGGAAATTGATAATTATTTTTTCGAATTTCCGGAATCTAATTTTGATTTTTCAAAGTTACTGATCTTACTGATATAGAAATTGTAATATTTATGGAAACTAAATTGATCTATTACTTTTCCAATAATTTTTCAAATTTATTGTGTTAATTCTATCAAATCAGTTTGTGAAGTACAATATAACTCAAAAGGTACTGTATCAAGTATTTATTTAGCTACCAGCCTAGTTTTGTAAAAGCATATTGTGAAATGGTGTTATTTAAGTCATAAAGTCCTATCGTTTCAAATCTTGAAAACTGAATTAGAACCACTTTAGATCTGCTTACAATACAATACAAAAAAATTTTTGGAAAATGCACCGGAACTTGGAATTGCTGGATACAGTTTTTCATATAAAGCCTAGAGACATCAAACAAGTCGTCTCTGTCACAAATTTCAGATATGTCAATAAACTTTAAATGAAAAGTATTTGAATCGTTTAATATTTGCAAAAGTATGTCAAGTGTTGCACAATGTATTACAGTTTTTAGGGTTCCGGACCCAAAGGGTACCAAAAGGAGCCCTATTAAAAGAGACTTCGTTGTCCGTCCGTCCGTCCTCGGGTCATATCTAATAAGCCGCAATAACTAGAGAGTAGAAATTTTCACAGAATGTGTAGTTCTATCCGGGCATCAGCAGAAAATATTAAAACTAAAATATTTTCGAAAACGTATAGAGGTCCCCATACAAGAAACATTTTGGTTTGTATGGCAACTTTACTATCCAGTAATCTCACGATCTTCACATTTGGAAGGTTGGTGGTCAGATACTTATATTGTCGAAATTTCAGTTTGATCGGATGACTAGGGAGGGATCTCTTAGTATCTAATTTTAGACAAAAACAACATTGCTTGGAAACTTTTAGTATCTTAACTTTAGTCCGATGGGACAAAAAACAAAAAACTTTTTCTAATAGGAACCTGAATTTAAATGGATGGTTTGTATGGGAGGTACACCCCTAGTGATTCCAACAAACGTACTGCGTACTGGAAACTTTCTATTAATTGTTCATTCCAAATGTAAAAAAACACTTTAAAAAAAGCTGTGCCGTTAAAATTTTTTTACAGGTTAAACTCATTATGTATGAAGCTATGAAGAACAAATTTTGCATTAAATATAATTTAATTAAGATTCATTCGGTTTCTTAAATCAAAATCGCAAATAAGTTTTAAGTCTGCCGTTGACAAAATGGTATAAAATAAAAAAAAAATTAAATTCATAATACAAAAGTTCCAAATTGTGAAATAAAAATTACCAAACAACCACCCAAACTTCAAGGTCGTGGGATTACTGGTCATATAGCTGCCATATAAATCAAAATGTTTCTTATATGGGGACCCCTTTAAGTTTTCGAAAATATTTTAGTTTTAGTATTTATTGCTGATGCCCGACTAGAAACTACACATTCTGTGCCAATTTCAACACTCTAGCTATTGGGGTTTATGAGATATGACCCGAAGACGGACGGATGGACGGACAGCGAAGTCTTTGCAATAGGGTTCCGTTTGGTACCCTTTGGGTCCGGAACCCTAAAGAATTGATTAAGGGTGAGTCAGACTCGCACACGGAGGAATCCGTATAAAATGGGTGGTTTCTATTCGAGTGGTTCCTAGTGGTTCAATCAAACTGAAATTTAGACACTATAAAAAGTTTCAACTTTACTAATAACATATCATTTTCACCCTCTTGAGCCCGGAACCCCAATGAAACAGATTATACAAGGTAAATTCAATTAAAATGCTTTTCATTTAAAAATACTAATCGTCAAGTAATTTAAGTCAATTAAAAATTTATGGTGCTATTTACGGAAACGAAAAACCAACACAGTACGCTATGTGCTTAAAATTTTTTTAACAAAGAATTTTTGAAACACACCCTTGGAAAATTCAGGTTGCAGCAGTAAAAATAATAACTCAATTTGACGAACATCCTACCCTATTCCATCCAATGATTTAATTTTGTTTTATTCCCATGAAATATGAGATACTATACAGAACGTTACGAGCTGCATAACGCTTTATGTAAACAAACTACTTAACTTAATTTAAAATAACAGAATATCGAATTGTGGCAAATACACGTGACTTTTTGTTCACACTTTAATTCTCTATTTTGCTTCATGTTACATTTGTTATTATTATGGAAAACCAAGAACAATAAAATACGGTACGAAATTCAGTTTGATTGCCACAAAACCTTGCGTCTGTCTATTGCTATGTTAGTCTCCATTTCGGGATATCAATCTGAAAATGTTTCATATCCAATAAAATTAAATATATTTGTTTTCAAAAAACTTATTGGTGACAGGTATAATATACTATTGTGCAATACTTATTGAAAAATTACAGTATGCGTCGAAAATCATTATTCTGCTCTTCTTCCGTTTTTCAATGTTATACCCCAAGGTTCTTCACTCTCAGTTATACTCTTCCTAATAGCATATAATAAGCTGAATCGAACCATATCACTGCATAAGCAACTCAATTCTGGTGCTTATGCTGACGATTATCGCATTAAAAAAATCAATAAAACTAATACTTTCAATATTGACCCATGACTGACATTCACGCTTGCGTGATTACTACAGTGTCAAATTCTTTGCGTCACCACCTTTAACAAAAATGTCCACATAGAAAACCTTTTGTTACCCCTTTAACAAAAAAAAAAAAAAAAAAACTCAACATTATTAAATGCCTTTCCCTTACGCTCATATTTGTCATAATTTCCATCATGGCTTATACATTTATGGTAAGGCTCTCGATTAAATAAGAACCATTACCACTCTACTTGAATTAATTTAATTAACTGATTGAAATAAACTAAAAGTAGGAAATTAAATTAAAAGCATTTAAAATAAAGCTTAATTTAATTAATTAATTACTTAATTAGTTACGGTAAATTAGTGTCACTAAAAGTAGATGATAAATTAACGAAAAGTAAAAAAAAAAAACAACGCAATAAAAATAATTGTAATTGTAATAATAAAGAAAACAAAACCTTAAGACAGGAAACTAAAATAAAATAAAAAATGTATTTGCAAGATATGTCCTACTCACAGTCAACTGTTGTCAAGGTCATGAATCGAACTGGCGAAGAACCATTCAGTATATGTGAACCAATAATATAATAATACAATTATATAAAACTCGGAAACGTTCATGTAGGGTATAATTGGTTGTGCATCTTTCATTCAGGACTACAGGACAAAATTTCTAATAGAACAACTGTGGTTACATAAGTTGAGCTGATTTAGGAGAACGGGGTTAAGGCGCACCTTAGGCGCCTATGGAAAATATAGTCTACGAAACCAAAAAAAAAAACAAAACCCCAAGAAACCTGTTAGCAGCAGTTGACTGGTAAATTAAATAATCCTATTCTCCATGCCAAAGATTCCCCAACAGACATTTCCGTAGCAAATAAAAAATGCGACTAAAGTCACTTCTACCATACACCCTACAATAAATAGCTATTTTTGGCGACATGAATATTATCAAAACTAGCTTTGGCCAGCCACGCTTTGCTGTGTTCTTTCAAACAACAAATATAAATAAGTAACAATAGGCCATGTGTAGTCAAACTCATACACGGAGGGTTCCGTACCAGATTGGGTTTATGTGGTAGGTAATCCCCGTATTGGTCCGATTTGACTGATTCGAACAAATGTATCAATAGTCCAAAAAACAAAAAAGTTTTTCTAATAAGAACCTGAATTTTAATGGTGGGCTTGTATGGGAGGTACCCCTCCTAGTTGGCCGATTTAGCTGATTCCAACAGATGTGCAGCACCTATATCAAAAACCCATAGTATCTAAATTTCAGTTCGATAGAAAAAAAAGCAAAAAAGTTTTTCTAATAAGAACTGAAATTTTGACAATATTAGTTTCTGACGTAAGGCAACCTTCCAAATTTCAAGTTCGTGGGATTACTGGTTTATGAGATATGACCCCAGGACGGAAGGACGGACGGACAACGAAGTCTCTTCAATAGGGTTCCTTTTGGTACCCTTTGGGTCCGGAGCACTAAAAATGAATGAAGTTTTGGAAACATAATGATAATGACTAACAAATAAACATGATGATGATAATGATCAACAAACAAAAAGAAAAACAACAATTAAATTTTTAAAAGTGTTTAAGTCTACGAAATTCGTAAATATTTTGTCTGCTTACACTATTTCATTCTGCTCTCTAAATATTTACTATTATTATACTGAAGCTATTTAGGCGAAGCCAACTAAAAAATATTCTTG
>JBAMAW010002313.1:0-25140 GCA_037043295.1 Amiota minor
ATATTTTTGCTACTATTTGTGATGCAAAATTTTGGCCGGAGCATATTATTGTCCATGAATTTAAACCTCGACGTAAGAAACTTCAACCATCTGCTAGTGTGCCTTCCACAAGTTCAATTCCACTTTCGAACTCTATTTAAAAAAACTAATTTTGCCTTCTGATAATCTTTCTATTCAATATCAAACTGTTAGAGGTCTCCTTACTAAACTTAACATGTTGTATAGGGATAGTTTCTCGTTTGAAGCTGATGTTATAGCGTTTTCTGAGACTTGGCTTAACTCTGGTAATCTTAGCAATGACATTTTTTGAGCACACTCTGTTAAATTTAGGGCAGATCGCCCTATTCGCCGTGGTGACGTTGTCGTCATCGCTGTTGCATCTCGCGTGCGATCTGAACTTGTTAATTTGAACTGTTCACCTAATATTGAGTTTATTTGTGTGAAATGATTGTTGCCTTATGAATCTGTTTTCATATCATGTTCTTATATTCCGCCTAATTCCAATTTGGAAATTTATTTCGAGCCGGATCTCAAGGAATATTACAATTGGTGTGCCAAACAAAGTGAATTAAATAATAATGGTTCTTCCACACACGGTGTTATCTAAGAAATGTTACCATTCATTTTGTAACAAGTCTCAACGCAGCTTGTATTCAAAACTGCTTCCGTGCTTGCGGTTTTAATAAAGATACCAACGAAAATTTAATTCAAGACGAGCAATTGAATATAGATCATCTATGGAATCGGTTAATTGAGAACTCTGAAAGTGTTGGTCTTTTTGATGATTACGTGACTGTTGATAATGACGTGGCTGTATCCGGTATGTTGACAGACAACGATATTTTGGAAGAAGTTACTGTTATTAATAATGAAAGTGATGACGATGATAGCGCCGATGAAGAAATTCTTATAACGAATAAACAAGCTAAATCGGTCATTCAACAAATTCGATATTATTTTTCAAATCATGACGTCCAAAAAAATGTTTTTGATTGCTTAATAAAGTTGGAAAATTCAATTGAAGAGATAGGTGAAAAGAACCTCAAGCAATCAAAAATTACAAACTTTTTTAAATCTTAGTCTTTCTCTTTGTAATTATTTTATGTTTCTGTTTTTATTTTTCTATTAAATTAATATTATGTAAGATGTAAATACATATGTAAATGGAGTTATTATGTTCTAATAAAGTTAAAAAATAGATGAAAATCAACTGAAATGTAAAAGCCCCGTTAATTCGTATTTTTCTCTTTTTAATCTCGATAAATCGAAACCTCGATAATTCGTAGAAAATGCTGGTCCCTTGCAATTAGTAATTATCGCAATTCGACTGTATGACATAAAAAGGCATTACGATACAAAACATGAACAACAATATAAAAACTTAACAGGATATCTCCGGATAGATAAGTTTAATCAAATGGAAGAAAACTTGGGAAACAACAGGCTATTTTTAAAAATCAAGCTATGTATTTTATCAATACGGCAGTAAAGGCTAGTTTTATTGTTAGTCAAACACGGGAGAAAAAAAATAAACCCTTTGCGGATGGAGATATGATAAAAGAATGTCTGACTGCCGTTGCAGAAATAGCATTTCCTGATAAAATAAATATTATTTCAAACATTAGTTTATCAAGATACACATTGCAAGGAGAATTGAAGACTTGTCCGAGAACATAGCAACAACGCTTCGTGAACGCATTGCAAAATTCGAATACTGTTCTTTGGCACTTGATGAGAGTTGCGATACAGCACAACTGGCTATATTTGTACGTGGTATTGACACCAAATTTAAGTATTACCGAAGAATTGTGTTCACTGATTCCTATGCAAGAGACTACAACCGGCAAACCCCTGTACGAAGAACTAAAGTTTGTGTTGGAAAATTTTTAAATTATATTAGAAAAGATTATTGGTATATCGATAGATGAAGCACGAGCAATGTCAAGCATGGAGGTAGGAGTATCGGGAAGGCTATTTCAAGACATTAAGAAGGTCACAGGAAAGGTAATATTCGTTAACCATTGCATAATTCACCAGGAAAATTTGTGTGCGAAAAGATTGAGTTTGCCACAAGTCACAGTACCAATAATTAAACTAATCAATTTTATGAAGTCGCGCGCGTTAAATCACCGTGAATTTAAAGAATTCCTGAAAGAATTAGAAACTGAATATGACGACGTGGTTTTTAATACCGAAGTACGTTGGCTTAATAGAGGTGCTATGCTAAAAAAGTATTCATCTTAAAAAGCGAAATACAATTGTTCTTGGGTATGAAGGGATATGCCTTTCCTCATTTTGGTAATAAAGAATGGATGTGCGATTTTAGGTTTCTTATCGACCTGACTCATCTTAATGATCTTAATGTGGAACTTCAAGGCAATGGCAGTTTATTCACAATTTGTATGATAAAATTCAAGGCTTTGAGCGCAAATTAAAATTGTGGAAACAGCATCTTTTCTCACTTAGGAAAAGAAAACGTTACTACTTCTCAAAAATGCGCACAATATATAGACATTTTAATCAACGAATTTCAATTACGATTCCAAATGTTCAAAGCTGAGAAGACAGCGGTTTCCATGAAAATGTTTTCCTCGCTATTTAATATCGATGTGAATACAGTTCCCGAAGACTTTCAAATGGAAGTGATTGACATGCAGAATAATACCGATTTAAAACATGTATTTTTCTAAGTAAACATCGAAAATTTATTTATTTATCGTATTGGGAGTACAAATTAGTTCGGTCCGTTTTCAAAAGATGGCTCCATTTGCAAGTTGTGGCCGATTTTGGAAGCGATTACCTATTCCATTGGAAAGATTTGACATCTGTCAACAATAATTAGTGTGCATCAGCGTCTGTTTCTGACAACAACACTGTTTTTTGCCTCTTCGAAAATGTCCGGATTTATGTTAAATAAACAGCATTTGCGGGAAGTTTTGATTTCCTTTTTTAATGGGAAGAAAAGTGCAGCTGAAGCCCATTGAATGCTTGAGGAAGTTTATGGTGAATCTGCTCCGACCGATAAGTCATGCAGAGAGTGGTTTCGACGCTTTAAAAGTGGTGATTTTAGTGTCGAAGAGAAAGAGCGTCCTGGCCAACCCAAAAAGTTTGAAGATGAGGAATTGGAGGCTTTACTGGATCAAGATCCGTACCAAACGCCAACTGAACTCGCAAAATCGTTTGGAGCGACTCAGCAAGCAATTTCCGTTCGGTTAAAACAATTGGGATTTATTCAAAAGCAAGGATATTGGGAGCCATACGAGTTGAAGCCGAGAGATGTCGAAAGGCGATTTTTCGCTTCGGAACTGCTTCTTGAAATATATGAAAAAGGAAAGGTTTTTTGCACCGGGTCGTGATTGGAGATGAAATATGGATATAATACGATAACCGCAAGAAGAAAAAATACTAAGCCAAGCCTGGTCAACCCGTTCCATCATCGTTTACATCGACGCCAAAGCGAAACATCCACGTTTCAAAGGTCATGCTCCTCTGCATATGGTGGGACCAGACGGGTGTGGTATATTATGAACTACTAAAACCAAACGAAACCATTAATGCGGAACGTTATCGACTACAAGTAATGCGTTTGAGCCGTGCATTGCGTGAAAAACGGCCAGAAACGGCCGAAAGGCATGACAAGGTGATTTTGCAACATGACAACGCTCGGCCCCACGTAGCTGTAAAGGTCAAAAATTACCTGGAAACGCTGAAATGGGAGGTCTTACCCCACCCGGTTACCGGTTCGGGTCTTTTGAAATAATCGAAAAATGGCTCAATGATTGGATCGAGGCCAGAGACGACTCATTTTTTAGAGATGGTATTCGAAAATTACCTGAGAGATGGGAAAAAGTAGTCGATTCCGGCGGACAATACTTTGAATGATGTATTTTTTACTTTTTTTTAATAAAAAAACACTTTTTTAAACACAAAAAACGGAATTTGTACTTCCAATATAAAAGAAAACTTAATTCTAAAATACAACATTAAAGCTGAAGCAACTAAGGCCTTAAGCTAAAACATCGAAATTTTTTATAAATCTTATTTGAGTCCTGCAAAAATTTCCGCTTTTGACTTAAAATGCAAAGCAAATGATGTCTCAGTTCGGAAGTACGTATGTTTGCGAAGAATTATTTTTAACCATGAAAATAGTCAAAAATTACCACCGATCAAGCCTGAGTGATGCACGATTAGAAAGCTGCGTACGTGTTGCTACCTAATCAATTCCGGCTTTTATTGATCAGATTGTATCGAAAAAACAATGAAGTAGTGTGTTTCAGGCGGAGATCTATGCGGTCTGGCAATTGGCAAAGATGATTAACACCTTGGTAGAAACCCCTAGGAACGTATCTATCTATGTTGACAGCCAGGATGCTTTTAAGGCTCTGTCGACACAAAGTATAAAGAGTAAAATCATCCTGGCTGCCTGGCCATTCTGGTTTCGTAAGAAATGAGATGGCGGATGAGTGTGTCAGAAGGGCCCATCTCTTGGGCAGTTGAAGATGTAAGCAGACCCCTGCATGATATTTTATCGGAGTTGGTAGCAGACACTAAGGAGGCAGCAGAGAGGCGATATGGGCGAAAGAGCCAGGGTGCTCTATTGCTAAAAAGCTCTGGCCCTCCTATCAGTCGAAAAAGACATTCGAACTCCTACACTTTAACAAGGAAAGTATTCGAATGATGACAGGAGTTTTTGCACAAGAAACGATGGTCATGGTGTAAAAGACAATTTTTGTTCTTCCACAAATCCAGGCGTTTTTGGCGGATTGCTTCGCGCAAATTGCGCATAACTTGTAGGTAATATTCCTTATTGACCGTTCTACCCTGTGGCAAGAACTCATGACGCATTACTTCCTTCCCCTGCTATCGAAGAAAACTGTAAACAAATCATTCACATTCGACCTAACTTGCCGCGCTTTTTTCAGTTTTGGCTCGTGCGGCATCTTCAATTGGAATAATTGGGCTTTAGTTTCCACGTCATAACCATACACCCATGATTCGTCACCAGTTATGATCCTCTGGAGCAAATTTGAGTCGTCGGGGACGGAGTCCAACAGCTCGTTAGCAATGCGATGCTGTTTTTGGTAGAAATTGAACAATTTTAGTACGAAAATCGCGACGACCCGTCTCAGACAATTGATGGAATGCATCCGCGCTCTTAATTTTGTATTTTACAGAAAATTTAATACAGATTCTTTGATCTACTTTTTGGAATAGGCAAAAATCGAAGACGAGCCAAAACATGTGCAAGCAAAGCAGCTGTCACAAATTAACGGAACATTCAAAATGGCTGAGAAAAAAATTGATTGTTGGAAATAAACTGTTATATTTTTTTATATTTTCTTTTGATAACCGTCTTCTTAAAGCATGCCCAAATTTTTGCGCGACTTGAGTAGCACATTTGTTTTGTTAGACTCCTACATGTGCTGTGTGGACACGTGTTTTTGTTTATTCGCTTTTTGAGGTGAGTTCAAATTATTAAAAATCAAATTTAATTAAAATAGGTCGAGGAAAAGCCATAACGGAAGGGCAAAAGAAAAGGTTTCAAGGGCTATGGTCAACCTATTGCAACAAAAAAAAAAAAAAAAAATTGAAAGAAGGCGACAAGTGGTGTCCGCATTCTTAGCCAACGAGTTAAAATTTTGGGAAAAAATATGAAAGACCGTACTAAAAGTGTCCTCTGTGATGCAGACAGGCGACTTATTTTGAGAAAAGCCTCAAACTCTCACGACTCAATACACAAAACCAAGGCAAAATGTGGACTTAACGCAGTCCTATTCGGCGTGTAATATCGAAAGCTGCATATTTAAAAGACACCAGCACTAAATGCACTTCGAAAAGGGCAACGCCTTACTTTTTGCCGAACCATATGAGCTGGCCTATAGAGTGGCATCGCGTGGTATTCTCAGATGAAAAAAAAATTCAATTTGGATGGACCCGATGGTTACACCTATTATTTTAATAATATGCGATGCCATACAATGGCATCTTAAAAAATGCCTTTCCATTCTTCCACAACCTTTTTTGACCCTTGCAATAGACATATCAACATGACAATGCCCGAATCCTTACTGCCTGAACCGTCAAATGCTTATTTTGCACAGTTGTACGAATCAATTCCAAGAAGAATCTGTGAAGAAACAAAAAAGGGGCACAGCAAAACCCACTACAAAAAAATTTCCAATGCATTTGACAATAATTAAATGTACTCCAAAAGAAGAAATACACATGTTTGAAACATACAAATTTGAATAAACGGCTCTTTTTTTTTATTCTATTTATTTTTCTATTCAAGTGGCGCATAAATCTGCGTGTTTTTTTATAATTAATTTACTGAAAAATCTGTAGCAAATTAACTTTATCAGTTACAGAAAGTAATCCTTCCGTATTTCATTCAAAATTGAAGACAAGAAATGTATTTTTTCTTGATCTGCAAAATTAAGCTGCAGAAAAAAATTTGTTAGGTGTCCTACCTATTCAAATAGCGGGGAGTGTATGTATACAAATTTTAATCTATATACTGGGAGAAATTATTTAAATAGCAATTTGAATACAAATTATTTTATAACTTTTTATTTCAAATCCCAACTTAAAACTAAACTAACTCTACACATTGAGTTTTCTTATATTCTAAACTAGCCCTAAAAACTGCTTAGCTTGCGCCTCGTGTAGTACATCCGATCCCATCGGTCAGCGCATTGCAGCAAAGACCAAAACTGCTTGGCTTGCGCCTCGTGCAATACATCCGATCCCGTCGGATAGCGCATTGCAGAAACGACCGGATGACGTCCAGACAAAGCTGCATCAGCAATATCGTGGGAACGAGGCACATCTCACAAGTTGGGTCGCCTGACTATGTGATCGGGTTAACTCCTCCCTCGCTTAAATGAAGGCCGTCCTCGGTCTTCTTAATGTTATCTAGGACAGCTTGAAGCGAGCGTTGGCGGCGAGCTCTTTTTTGCTTCCGGCGTAGAGTAACGATACCATAGCAGAGAGTCAGAATGACGGCGGTGGCGATGCCGGACATAGCTGGTCTCGTTATCATACCCTCTTTAATTTCCTTGATATATCTCAGGTTCTCGATGCTTAATTTTTTTATATAGGGCAAGCTCAAAATATCCTGGTGACCCGTGATATTAAGAAGTGCTGCCGTAGCTGAACCTGGCGATTTCTTTAGGGTACCCTTCTTGTTTTTATAGAGGGAACCATTCATCCAAAGTTCATCATCGAAGGTAAGAAGATACGTTCCGACGACACACCTTTCGACCCCGTCTGTTGTCTTTACTTGGACGGTGTCGTCATTAATGATAATAATGCCTTCATCGACTACCATTAAGTGTTCCAGGTGGCTTGGCTGAGTGTTGCAATGTGCGATCCCTCCTGAGTGAAGCTGTTGCGCGCATGTCGGCCCTGATATCTCTTTGCAGAAGGTCGACATAAGTGTAACTCTGCAGTTTCCGATCGCTAGCACCTGACTACCACATTCCGCCACGTTGTTGTCCGTGAGACTGATGATCTTCTCATGCTTTTGTATTTATTACGATTTGCCTATTTTCAGAATTAATAAGCTGCTTTTGGTTGAAACTTATCTGTTCGAAGTCGTCGAAGTCCGGTGTTCCAGCTACTACCTTCAGAGCGGTGCCCAGGAAATTGAGACTTCTAGCATGTCTATGATGGATACTTAAAGTCGTTAGTAAGGTTCTCATATGCGTTGTGTCTGAGTCCAGGATTTTCCGCATATGTGACTGTGGAAAATGGTCAGATAAGGCTGTTGTTTCGTCCACGATTTCCGAATATTTCCAAATTACTACGTCTCCGTCATGAATGGGAATGTAGTCCGAGTTAGTGTAATTTGTAAGTTTTGAGATGGATGTCTGAATGAAAAGTAGCAATACCACAGTCCTGCGATATAAATTGAATTTCTTATTTAAGGGAAATATGATTATCTTATATTGCCCTTATGGACCACCCTGCCTTTAATGAGAACTGTAGTTCCCAGATCAGCTTGGATTTTTCCTTCCACACAAAGGGGGGTCAATTTGTCACCTAATCTTTTGTTAGACTTGACCATCACACGTTCCCCTACGTCAAATACTCTATTCTGTCTGGAAGAGTTGTTTCGTTCCAATTGTGCCTGTTGTGCTTTTTTGAGCAAGTTAGTGACTTGCTCTCTAACCTCAAGTGAATCATTATTAATCAGATCGCTCGGCTTTTTATTTGTAACCGAATGAATAGATTGATTATACTCTATTGTGGCTAGCAACATCAATTCAACAATATCATCAGTTTTCCTTTCAAATTTTAGACATCTAGCGATTTCTACTAACGTGCTGTGGAAACGCTCGACTTGGCCATTCGAAATACTGTGCATGGGAGGCGCATTTACGATGTCGACGTTAAACCGATTCTTTAACAGGGATACAATTGTCTCCGAGTTGAAAGTAGCCTCGTTATCGCAGTAGACTGTTCGAGTCTTCGGGAAAATGTTCATCAGTTGGATAATGGGAATTTTTATGTCCAGAATTGTCCGAGATGATATTGGTTGAACTACGGCGAACTTTGAAAACTTGTCAATGCAAGTGAGAAAATGTTTTTGGGCTGTGGAGAAGATATCGATATGCAGCATTTCGCCCGCATAAGACGGAATTGGAGTTTCACCAAGAACTTGCTTTTTAGGGTGTCTGTCGTACTTAGCCTTTGTGCAAATCTTACAGTGTGCGACAATTCCATTCGCGAGCTTGGTCATTTGTGGGAAATAATAATCACAGAGTATCTCTTAACATCTTGCGCGGCTCTGTGGGCGCGATGCGGTATTTCTTCCTGCTCGCCCTTTCCGGACTGTAACTATATTCTTGCAATGCCAGAATTTCGTTGCTGGGAAACGGCTTACTAACTCGTGCTGGATGTGAGCCAATACTGGCAGCTCGCAATGTATTGCGTTCACGACCTTCGGGTTCACAATTGATGTCACGTCATCGATGAGAGTTGCCGAATCAATGAAAGAAATAATATGACGCATTTTTTCGCCGAAAATTACGAAGTTTCGTTTCAATGGGAATTTGTCTTTCTCGAGAATAATTTGATTTCGGAAACAGTTAACTGGCTTGTCCGTTGTTTCGATAGTGTAGGTGAGTGATACTTCGCTATGTATTGTCGCAATGTCAGAACGCGTTTCTTCCTCGAGAGCATGAATGTTTTGTCGCGACAATGCGTCCGCAACGTAATTTTCCTTTCCTGGTTTGTAAAAGATTTGAGCATTTGCTCGTCAATGAAAGCTTTCCAACGTTTTATTTTGGCGTTCGGGTTTCGGGCTGAAACTGCGAATGTGAGTGGTTGGTGGAATATAGTTAATTTTTACACCGTACAAGTAGTTTCTCAAATTTTTGAGAGCCCAAACTATAGCGAGTAATTCACGTTCGTTCGTATCGAAATTTAACTCCCTATCCTTCAAGCTTCTGGAAATCATTGTTATTGGTTTTCCCCCTTGAGATAGGACGGCCCCCAGGCCAAAGGCAGAAGCATCCGTCGTTAGATCGAATGGTTTTGTGAAATCCGGGTAGAGTAGCATGACATCTCGGATGCAAGGACTTCTTTAAGTTTGTCGAAAGCCTGGATTTGAGTCGGACCCAGCTCGACAGGTTTTTTCTTTGATTGTACGGCGCTGACCTTACCGTTTTCGCCTTTTAGAATGTCGGTTAAAGGCTTTGCTATAGGGGCAAAATCTTTGATAAAGCATCGGTAATAACTTGCTAGACCTAGAAAAGATCTTACGTTAACTAAAGTAGTTGGTTGCTCATAGTTGCGAATTGCATCTACTTTGCTACGGCTGGTTTTGATGCCACCTCTGGATACAACAAAACCTAGATATTCAACCTCTTGCTTGAAAAAATTTGATTTCTCACACGATACCTCATATTGGCGTCATGCAGTTTGCTTAAAACCCATGTGACGTGCTCGACATGGTCATACTCATTTTCAGAGAATACGATTACATCATCTACGTAGACGTAGCATGATTTCCCTATTCTCTCTCTGAAAACGTCATCGATCGTTCTTTGAAAATACTAGGGGCATTTTTTAGCCCAAAGGGAGCCTACAAAATTCGTACTTTCCGTTTCCTACGGAGAACGCAGTTTTTTCCCTATCTTTTTCTGCTAGCAATACCTGGTGAAACCCTGACTTAAGGTCGAGAGTAGTAAAGTATTAAGCTTTACCCAGGTTCGATAAAATAACCGTCACGTTGGAATTGGGTATTTGTCATCATTGTTTTCATATTTAATTTTCTAAAGTCTATTACGAGGCGTTTCTTCACGTTGCCTTGCTCGTCTGTACCCTTCTTATCAACAACCCAAACCGGGTTGTTATAGGGAGATTTTGATGATCTGATGATACCATCTTTTAGTAAATTACTTACCTCGTTTTTTACAAAATCTGCCACACCCATAGGGTAGGGGTACAACTTAGAATATAGTGGGTCTTCACTTTCGGTGCGAATAGTGGCCACAATATTCGTATTAAATGGAAGTGCTTCATTAGGGTCTGCAAAGACTCCCATCCTTCCTATCATTTTCTCAAATTTGTCAGCAACTGTACCTTTATGTCTTCAATTCGTGTGAAATTCACACTTAAAAAATTGTATTTGTTCTGACCCTGAGTTGGTCCTCAACTGCTTATTCTTAAAACCTAACGTAGCGTCCGTCTGTGCTAACAGATCGAGTCCAATTATTCCGTCAAATGTAGATAAGTCGGGAAGTATGAAAAATTGGGTATTTATATCAAAAAGGTTAATGAAACATTTTTCCTTTATGGTGTTAAAGCCATGAATTGATTTTACTAAGAAGGGGCTATTTACCGACTTTATGTGTTTTAATTCTTTTAAAGGTTTTATATAATACTTAGACGCCCCTGTGTCTATTAATAGTTTTAATCTCCTCCCTGCAACTATTCTCTCTATGAACGGTAGCAGGGAGCTTTGTTTAAAAAATTTATTTGGTCAAAATCGCTGAGCTCATCGTTTATAAATATTTGTCGCCTTTGAGTCCGCAGTGGCTTGGTATTCATTCTCCTCTTGATGGGTTGTAGAATTGTCGTGAGTCGTGGTCGTGTGGTTAATTCTTTGATGCTTCGGTCCCGTGTATCTTGCGGAGCCGGTATTGCCTCTCTTAATCGGCTGACTATAATTCTGGTTCACCCAAATCCGGTTTTTGCGGGCCTTTGTTTTTTTGTCCCTGTTGTCTGCTGAAGTACGGGTTTTTCCTGTTTTGATTTGTGTTTCCCTGTCTATCCTTTGAGCTCTGTCCTCTAGGCTTCTAGCATAATTGGTAGCGAACGTATACCGTTCATGGTTAAATTCAACCTCTTGAGCGAGTGCTAGAGCAGAAAGCAGGTCATTGGGTTTTGCCGCAAAAAGTACGTCGCTCAGACGCTTGTTCCTGATCTATTCCATTCTATATTTTTGGTTTATTGATGCCGCCAGAACATTATCGTACGACATAATTGTTTTATTAGTGAGAAGTGTTAGTTTCTTCACGACCTCATCATAATATTGAGGTAATGTCATATTTCCCTGACGCAAGGTTGACAATTCCTGTTCTATAAGGTATATTGGACGTTTGTCCGAATATGTAAAGTCGAGTCTACTAATGATTGCTTTGAAGTTTAACACGGTATTGAATGATGCCAATACCATGTCAACTGGACCTCTTATTTTGTTTCTAATAATTGCAACGGCATGATAATGTTTGGAACTGCCTTCATATGGTTCAAAAATCTTGTATGCGGTGTATGCAGCTTGACGCCATGAAACATACACTTCCTGCTTACCATCAAACTCTGGTAACGATTTTATTACAACTCACGATACGTCACAGCGTTTGTCTGGTAATATTTTTTTCACAAAAGAATGTTTTTCTTTTTTTTAAAAACAATTAAGTGTTGTTTTTTTTTAAATATTATTAAAAAAAAAAACGGTGTTTTTTTTTATTTTGAGTTTCTGCCGAGTTGGGCGCCAATTATTTTATAACTTTTTATTTCAAATCCCAACTTAAAACTAAACTAACTCTACACATCGAGTTTTGTTATATTCTAAACTAGCCCTAAAAACTGCTTAGCTTGCGCCTCGTGCAGTACATCCGATCCCATCGGTCAGCGCATTGCAGCAAAGACCAAAACTGCTTTGCTTGCGCCTCGTGCAATACATCCGATCCCGTCGGATAGCGCATTGCAGAAACGACCGGATGACGTCCAGACAAAGCGTCAGCAATATCGTGGGAACGAGGCACATCTCACAAGTTGGGTCGCCTGACTAGGTGATCGGGTTAACTTACACACGCAATTTGGATTTTTAAAGCAAGAAGTGACACGTTGTACTTGTATGGGAACAGATATGAATTGCACACTCTGCAATTTTAATGTAGTTGAAAATATCGTTCATTTTCTAGGAAATTCGTTCAGATATTTAGAAAAAAAAATACAACCTAAATAAAGAAGATGTTGTCAACATATTAAACGGATGTGGTGGATGAAAAAATTTGACTTTGTTTATCACTGGTGCTTTAGGTTATAGGAAATTAATTTTAAATGAATTTTCTATTTAATTCTCCTTTTTATTTTTTATATTTTTATTTTATTTTCTGTGGTATGTATTATGTATGTATTACTCCGACTGACGACCATGGAGTGAAAGTCATATTTGTTCTTTACTTACATATATATTTTTTTTACTAAATAGTTTATACACGCCATTTTATTTTTTTTTTTATCAAATAAAGAATATTATTATTATTATTATATTATTATTATTAAATATGATTTGGGCATCAGATAATATGGGGTAGACAGTGACTTTTTAATTTTGTATAACAACCCTTCGTGCTAAATTATTAAGCACAGGTAATAAATCTTCGTAAAAATATTTTCTCAAATATTTTAGAGAATATCGCTAAGAGACTCTTTTTTTTTTTTTAAGGACCATGATAATCTCTGCACATTTCCATTGTGCTGGAAAATGATTGAGTCTTAAAATCGAATGGTAAATAGCAGTTTAAAGTTCTGTTCTCGTACCCAGGGGATAATATTGAATTTTTCAGTATTTTTATTTCTTTGGCAGTTTCTGCTATTGTAATGTGTTTTAACGGTAAATCCATTTGTCAAAAAATTGCAATATATCAATTCTATCTGACATTGAAATATAAGAGAAAGAAGAGAGAAGTTCAAAAGTTGATTTAAGGTGAATTCCGCAAGCCTTGGCTTTACTCTCGTCGCTTCTGCACCATATACTGTTTGAATCTTTTATTGGAACATTCCTTTTGACTGGCCGTTTGATGTATCGGGTTACCTTCCACAGATTATGCTCATCATATTTACCAGAGTCTAGTTGCTCTAAGTACTTTTCAATGGCTTCATTTTTCAGGCCATTAAGTTGGTTTTTTAACTCCTGTTGAAATTTGATTTGTCTGGGGGATACCTAGTACGTTTGCCAGATTTTCCTAAGCTTTCGCTTATTGGTTATAAGTCGCCGTAAATCAGCAGGAATATAAATATTGCTCTGGATTCTGTTATTTGTATAAGAACGTCTTGTGGTCGATAAAAATGCTGCTTCATGAATAAGCTGGCTGAAGTGTTCTATAGCTTCTTCAATTTCATCGCAAGTGTTTACACAACTGAGATTAATATGAGAATCAAGTCAGTATTTTTTGTTATTATGCTTTGATTTTTAGAATAGGTTGCTGGTACCACATTTAAGTTGACTATAATTGCAGAGTGATCTGAACGAAGCTCATCATATGACGCTACGTCTAGAATATTCTACGGGATCCCTTTGTAAACGCAGAAGAGGGCCAATATGTTGGAGTGCCAGTAGATAAAGTGTTGAGGTGATAATTAGTTATGCACTAGTAAAGTTCTTTACCTTTGAGATTAATCAATCAAGAGCCCCACGAAGAGTGTTTAGCATTAAAATCTCGTCCAGCCAAAAAAATTTGGGCCCAGTTGATCGAAGAAGTTTTTAAAATCGTCTTTTAATAAACTGTAATATGGAGGAAGGTATACAGAAGTAATTATAATATATCCTGTGATGCATTTTAATTTAATAGAGGTAGCTTGAAATGATGTAGTAACTACAGACTCCATTTCTTCGTATTTAAACTTGGATTTTGTAATTATTGCACTGTCAGCATGTGGCTGTCATTCGGTTGATTTGCAGATATGATATCACATCCCCTTATTTTAAAATATGACTTATACGTGAAATATGCCTCGGATACCAATAAAATGTCTATGCAGTTTTCAATAAGAAACGTTTCGACTTCAAGGCGATGGTTTCCAAGGCCGTTAGCATTCCATATGGCTACCCGCAAATTTACTTGAATAATTTTTCTAAAATAACTGACTTCTTAACATATTGTCAATTTTTTTCATTAAATTATTTCTATTATCTTCTTTTGATTCTTGTAATTAAGAGGCATCCGCATAGGAGACATTGCTATTTAACTTGTTTTCATATATTGGCTGACGAGATTGTGATTTGTCTGCTGTTCGTTGTTGATTATTCTTAGAATTTGGTTTTGTTTTGTTGACTAATTCCTGATAAACTTTACACACTTTGTAACTTGCGGTATGCTTTTGCAGACAATGAACACATCGGGGTGGCGAATTAGGAGATTTGTTACATTCAGCAGTAGGATGATCAAGGCCACACTTCACGCAGCGGAATGGTTTTCTGCAATAGGTCTTATTATGACCAAATTCTTGGCGTAGGTCATATATTTTCTTATTGTTGTCTTTCGGCACTACGTCCACAAAAACCATTGGTAGAGGATTTTTATGGATTCTGCTTTTGACGTTTGAGATGCCTCTGACAATGTGGCCAATGTTAGCTAGCTTTTCTTTAATTTCTGCAATAGGTGTAGAGTGATGAAGATTTATAATTACTACTTTAAAGGCTCTCTAGATATTTCGTCATCTTTCTAAACGAGAGAACTGAATGTACCATTAACCTAACCTGACCATCCTTGGTGGATTTGAATGAAAAATCTTCATTAGGAATAACTAAAGAAAATTCTTTCAACATTTTACTAATGTTCTTAACTTCTGGTAAGATAATTGGTGGTGGCTTCGGCAGTTGTTTCTTGTAACAGTTGAAGAATTGGTCGGTTTGTCATCAGCATGGGTCATCATTACCATTGTTATCATTAATTTCGAGATCCGAATACCGGTTCTGATATGCAGCATCAGAAGCAGCGTGATGAACTCAATGCATCTTTTTATACTCTTCACGGGAGTGAATAGTATTAGAAGTTTGTCATGAAGTTTGTAACAGGCAGGAGGAGACAAAAAAAAAAAAAAAAACAAAACAATAATCACATGGCTTTACATAACTGCTGAGCTTACATATACAAAACAGAAGAGGGTGACACACAATCTTCTCTATTCTCACATTCTATTGCGCTCACAACATCAACGGCTGTGTCTAACTGTGTGTGAGAAAAAAAATCAGCATAATCGGCATTACCGAGTGTTTTGTGATTGGTTTGCGACTTTTATCTAATTTTTTTTTATAATTTTAACATTGCTATTATTTAATTTATTTATGCCTTCCCGATCTACTTTAACTGGTAGAATTCAGCGTACACGCCAGAGAAATTATAAGAGGTCAGTTGGAAATGCTATGGCAAGTACTTCAAACAATCAAGATATTGATTTATTGAAAGGAACGTATAAAATTGCATTGAGTTTAATTCCCCGTAATTTTGAGTCTTTTAGGTGTGGGTCTTCAATATTACATTGTGATTTCTGTTCAGCAAAACATTTTCAATCTGAAATTACTTTACGTAATAATAATAACACTACCGCTTTTACTTTGTGTTATCATAAGGGAAAAATTTGCACCCCTCACTCAGAATATTCTTTTTACGAATTTAGTTCAAACTCAAATAACAATGTCAATAAACAACGCTCCAAGAATTACTTTGGTAATATCCGTTCTTATAATGCTTCATTTGCAATGATAAGTTCTGAATTTAAATTAGTTGACAGAGTTTTGAATGGTATGTATAATTTTAAGATTCATGAAGTATTTTTAATGAGCCGGCATATGAACAGCTTTATTTTTACGACGTTCAAACTGCTGACGTCATAGACTGAATGCTAGAGCAAATAATGGATATAATGTGTGTTATTATGAGCCCGCCGGCCGACACAATCGACCACATTCTAGAAAAAAAAAAAAAATTTGTTTTTTAAGTGCTAATAACTTTTCTGCTCTTTGTGAAAACTCTACTATCACGTAGTAAATGGCCCTGATCTGATGTCTCAGAATTATAAAATAGCAATTCATTGAATGATCGAACTCTACTGGCGGCAACATACAATTATCCGTGACTAAAGACGGAACAAAATTCCAACTTTTTGAAACGCTTGACCTTTGGATTTATTATAAGTCATCGCAAAAGCTGGAATGACTGGAAATTGAGTTCTTTGAAATTTGAACGTTAAATCTATTGTGTTTCGGTGCATTCGCTTTACGAGCATGCGAGTTCCGTTAACTAATGCTTTTCCTGTATTTAAATTCCGTATTAATAATTCAATACAGTTTTCTTTTAACATCAATTTATGGGGAGGCAGACCACTAACTGATACAGTATTCAAAAACTCAATAGGAAAATTATTATGTTCGCGTGCATCATCACTGACAATTTTATCAAAGCTGTAGTAACCCTGCTCCTCTCCAGGACTTCTAAATTTATAAATGAATATTCATCATTTTTTGGAACCAAAATAACTGAATTCAAAATGTCAGTAGATAAAATAGTTTCCGGAATATTTCCACATATATCATTGATGATGTTTACTGGTTCACAAATTAAATTATTCGGTATTTCAACGATATCCGAACCGAACTATGGAAAAGCTTCCATTTCACCGTTATCAAGTGATATAAGAAACTGAACAAATGTTAAAATTATAAAAAAAAACAAAAAAAAAAATAAATTTAAAAGTCGCAAAAATTTTCGCAAACCAGATTCGGTGAATGTTAAGAATTTACACAAAACATATAAGCCTATGCTGGAATAAAAACAAATCAAAAAATTAACAGTCCACGAAACTCGTAAACGACGCGATCATGCCCATACACACTCTCACACATACGCCTTAACTTATAAGTATCTGCTTTGACTATTTCTTTCATTTTTTTCTTTTTCCCTTTTGCACAACCACACAGGCAAACGATGCTTGCCCATACATAATACTCACACCAACACCTCAACCTTTGTTAGCTTTGACTATTTCATTCTTTCATTCTTTTATCTTCATGTTCAAAATATTTTGTATAGTAGTTACATCGCTGCTGTGTATACAACGAAAATATAACAACAACAGTAACACGCCTTCACACAACCAATGAGCGTACAGCAATAGAATAGAAGCGAAGCACACAAACCTCTCTATTCTCCCATTCTACTGCATTCACAACATCAACGACTGTGTGTTGTTGTTGTCGTTGTCGTTGGAAAGAGGTTATCTTCACAAGGAATTCAACCGTTGTCCGAGAGACAAGCTGTTATCAAAAATTTTCCGAAAACTGCAGTTAAGAACTGAACTTAAAAGTTATCTAACGATGGCTAACTTTTATCGCAAATTCTTGCCACGTGAAAATTCGTACCAGCTTGTACTGCAAAAAAATGATACCTGACAACAGAAAGACTCAGCTGGAACCCTGAAGCTCAACAAGCTATTGACAATACCAAAACGGAATTAAACAACGCGGTTATTTTGGTACATCCGCTGCACGATGCTCAATTGGTACTTCATACCGACGCATCAGCCACAGCTGTCGGTGCAGCGCTTCACCAAGTTGTCGACGGCCATCTGCAACCGTTAAGTTTCTATTCCAAACGCTTACTAAAGCTCAACGTAATTATAGCACGTACGATCGTGAGTTAACCGCTGTATACCAGAGTATTCACTACCGATTTTCGCCATATGACCGGTAAAGATAATGTTACTGCTTCTGTTATCAAGAATTCAGTCGGTAAACGGTGCAATCGATTATTCAGAAATTAACGCGTCTCAGGCAAATGACATCGAACTGAAACAAATCATTGATAAGAGTGCAAAACTCAGCAGAATTCGCTATTGCTGAAGTCATTTCCAGTTCCGGGAAGCGATTTACACTTAATGTGCGATACGACCACGTCTAAAGTCCGACCAAGATAGTTTCGAGAGAGTTTACTCTCAATGATTCATAATCTTTCGCACCCAGGCGTTGCGTGCTACGACCAAGCTAATGACTGACAGATTTGTTTGGCCAGGAATAAGGAGAAACGTCAAAATTTTTGTGCGGTGCTGCCAATTTTGTCAACGCGCTAAGGTGCACCGACCACACGCAATCTGCACCGGCTAAGTATGTACCTCCTAATGAACGTTTTTCGCATGTCAACATCGCCATTGTTGGTCCTTTTCCATTATGTGAGGGTCAACGATACTGTTTGACGATGATTGATCGATATACTCGTTGGCCTGAGGTTGCGCCAATTCCTGACATGACAGCCGAAACGGTCGCAAAAGCTTTGCTATCCCATTGGATATAGCGGATCGCACATTTGAGTCTTTCGTATTCGCTGCGCTTATGACTTCGATTGGAGCAACGCACCTGAGGACTACCCTCTATCATACACTATCTAATGGACTTATCGAAAGGTGGAATCGTACTTTCAAAGCAGCAATACTCTGTTACGACATTACCAAGTGGACACGTTTCCCACCTACTATACCACTGGAGTCGCTTTTAAACCGGATATCGACGGTTCACCAGCAATGCTAGTCTACGGTTCTACGCTAAGGATACCAGGCGAATTCTTTAGCACTTCCAAGTCTGCGGAACCATCTAGCGAAACTGTGGCAGAGTTTCTTAAAACAATGCAGAAGATGCGTTCTACCGACACTGCACATCACTCATTACCAAAAATTTTTGTTTCTCTACAACTGAAATCATCAACGCACATTTTTGTTCGAAATGACTCAGTGCCTCCATCGTTGACATTGCCATACGACGGACCATTTCTGGTGCTGAAGAAATGCGACAAATTTTTTAAGCTACTGATAAAAGGGCATTTCCAACACCAGATGAGGCAACGAACGATGAATTCAGTTTGCCGACAAGGTCACCAGTAAGTAGTAAGTTCCAAATAACGTTCGTCTGCGTAATACGGAGCTACAATAAGGTTGTTTTTGCTATTTAGAAATCTTTTTGTATGTGGTTTGTAATTAGTTTTATTACGAAGTTGTCGAATCTAATTAAATTGAATGCATTATACATATAATAAACTGTTAGAGTAATGCTTTGTGTGATCACTTTCTAGAGCTCTATAAATAGAAGTGCACATTCTTAAGCATTTTCTTTCATTACTTAGTATTTCCATATAGGATAGTGAAATGTTGAACCAGATCGGACATGCATAACAAATGATTGGTCGGATAAGTGGTCGATATAGCAGTATTTTGACTTTTGTTTTTAGGTATTTTGAACAAAACAGCTTCATGTGTTTGAAAAAAGCATTTTTAGCTATATTAATTTGATCATTGATATATCTATCACAACAGAAGAATTTATCTAGCTGAACTCTATGGTATTTTACATGATTCGATTTAAAACGACTTCAAAAAAAGAAGGAGGTTAACAATTCGACTGTATTTTTTATATCAACAGTTGCTCTCGTTACTTAGAGTCGCACGGTCGGGTCGTACGGTTCTCTGTGCTAAGCAATTATAATTTGAGTATTTCGGTATTTATTTTACACTTATACTTCGTCGACAGTGTCTAACTGTTCTTCTTGGGCATTGTCGTATGCAGTGCCGGCAGATATTACAATAAACAATCAATTGCTGCTTATTGGTGTGCTTTTCTCTGATTGGCTCGCTCAATAACATATTACTTAACTGTGTGTAATTTTTGCAGCAATTAGTCTTTTGTGTCGTTTACTTTTGTAAACGCAAGTGCTAGCTTTAGCTTTAATTTTGACAATTCGAAATTAAAGTTAATGCAACTATGACACAAGACAATCAGACTTTCCCAGAGCTGT
Organism: Amiota minor; assembly: GCA_037043295.1. Taxonomy (NCBI): domain Eukaryota; kingdom Metazoa; phylum Arthropoda; class Insecta; order Diptera; family Drosophilidae; genus Amiota; species Amiota minor. Next base: position 20,079 of record JBAMAW010002313.1, read on the forward strand.
GGTCAAGCGAAGAGGGCTCAATTCAGCTGAATGGTCGCTCTTCAATTCTTGATTTGAGTAGGCTTGCTAAGGTCTATGGCATAAATATATCAACAAGAGCATCAAACTGTAGTACTACGACTATTTGTACAAGTTCGATCTGCTCTCATATAACAACTTCTACCACGACAGCGGCTGCCAACCAGCTTTATAACGTTTCAGATACAGCTTCTAAGGAATTGAATGTAATTAGAAGTTATCAAGGTAACGAAGTAAATGGCAAGGATGCTGTAGGACAAAGCAGATCTATCCCGACAATTACTGAGTCGTGCTCTGGATGGCAGGCTGTTATCAAAAAAAACGCTACCTGGTAGGACACTTTTTAAGTCAGCTAAAAAAGGAAGGCCTGATGCAAATACTGGTAAAGTCTGACAGTTCTAAAGTTCGCTTAGCCAAGAACAAATTTGTTTTACAGGATGAGAGTAGACTCCGATCTCGCAAACATAGAGACGGAGTGTGCAGAAGTTGAATCTACAGCAGTTGAGCAGATTCCAGCTGTCACTGAACTGACAACTCGTAGAGTGTCAAAACCACCGCCAATAACCATCACAGCAGTCACTCATATTGTTGAAATGAAAAAGTCTCTTGAGCTAGCACATCACAAAAATATGAGCTGAGAGTTTCGCAGTCTGATCTCACTAGAGTGTATGCCGCCGACTCGGACACTTTGCGTAAAATTGTCGAGTATCTAAAAATTGAAAAGCGTCAATTCAGGCATTAACAGCTACGCGAAAAAAAAACTTTTCGAGAGGTGATCCGCAATATTGCCTCCACCACACCCAAAGAGCTTATCGTCAAAGCCTTCAATGATCTCGGTCATGCTGTGACCCCAAAGTGCGCAGAAAACATCAACCAGAAGACAACAGTCCACCTAGTGCCGAATCTGCGGTACCCGTTGCTCAAAATTTATTCTTTGTTGATCTCAAACAAGCTCCTAATAACAAAGAGGCTTTAAAAAGATTTGGACTGATCGTGTAAAAACAAACATTTTGTCATTGCATTTCGATTTCTGAGGCTGAACTGACCGTCTAAAAGGCCTTTAAAGCGTTTGACCATACCATCGAATAATGATGAATGTCTATGACAACAACAAAAACAAATGAACTGATCGAGCGTTCGAGTCGAACATTTGTGTGGACGAATGTTTATATGCTTTGTTTGTTTTTTAACACAAACATACACAGCGAATGTATTTCTGTGTGGAAATATGTCTAAGCTTTTTTTAACAGACTATTAAAGTTATATTTTCGATTGTACGTTTGTTCGATGATTTCTCCAATTGTGGACCGATAAGAATTTTTTTTTTTTTTTTTTTTTGGAAAAGGTCTTATTTTCACCAAGCAGATTCTAATAAGGGGGAGGGGTTCTATGTTCGGTTCATATACATGTAGCATTAGGAGAGTGTGGGAATAAGTGCCAGCCCGGTTGAGTTGCTGCGGATGGCAGCACGACTCGAGGTTCCGAGGTGAATTAGGAGAGAACGAGGTGAACTAAAGGAGAACGAGTAGAGGGCAGTCGTCGTTAAACGCTCTAGGAAGTGAGTCGTAGAACCGAAGCTATAGGAGACGGTTCATCCTGACGCTAAAATAAAACATGTGCTTTAACACAATTATCTACGATTAATATATAATAAAAACAATTAATAATGCGTCAACATTATTATTAAATTATAAAACCACATAAATAGTGCGTCAACATTATTATTAAATTGTGGAACCACATGCATATATGTTCACCTATTCCTATTCTTGTAAAACTCAACAGTTATCGAACTTAAATCACTAAAAATCGATAAATAAACAAGAAATTTAACAAAATAGAAAACCGAATTCAATAAAAAAATATTCTAAAGCAACAAAATGCACTAAAAAATAAAAAAATAATAATTGCATATTCTTGTTTCTACAATATACAATCAACTTATTCTACTCAATTTACAATAATTGTTATTTTTGGAGTCAATAGGGATGGATAGATGTATTGAATCGTATTTGTGCTCATGAGCAGTGCAAATTTCATTTATTTTGTTTATCGTTGTTTGACGCGTCGCTATGGAGCGGTACGTTGTTCAAGTCTTTCCAGTTTTTTCGAATATCATTAAGAGTTCACCGTTCCTTGCTGGATACCGTTGATCATTTCAAAAGTTTTTGGGTTGGTAAGAATCACATTATACAGTTACGGTCAAAATAAATAATTGTAGTGACTCTCTTTTCTATGATTGATCAATCGTATTATTATGTTTGCCACTATAAGAGCACACAAAAATGTCCCATTACTTTAGATTTTGTCCGTTAGTTGTTTGTCTTTGTCTTGTCTTTTTCACAATTATGCTTGTTTTTGCATGTTCAAAATAATAGTAGTGCTTGGACAACAACTCATGCCGTTGCTCCTTTCGACCAGAAAAGTTTGCAAAAAGTAAATATTATCGCTTTCTAATAATGTACAATAGTTACTGATTAAATTCATTAAAATTTTTAGTCATTTCTTTTCCTACCACACACCTGAACGGCATGCACTTATAAAAAAAATTGATTTCTGACTTACTAGGAAGTTCAAAGCATGGTATGTTGCTCTCCTAGAATGGTGCGTAATGCTATATAATTCATACCAGGTCATGAAACACGTGGACGACCTCGCATTATGTCAAAAATACCCGTGCAGTGATAAACTCAAGGCAGAACCCATTTCGGTGCTCTACAAATATAAACTGCCGCTCAACTGAATAGGTTCAAAGCATACTACCTGCATTATACCTTCGATCTCAGCTTCTATTGCATGTACACATTTTTTTATTTTATGTTTTGAACCTTCATATTGGGCGTACAAATAGAAAATCGCTGTTTTCCCATAGATGGCGCCAGCGCCGCTAATCGGTCGATAAGTACGATCAGAAACATTACATAGCCAGCTGAGGTATCGGTCAACAACTCTAAATAATCTCGCTTGTGTATTTTGACTGTGCTTTGTCCTGTTCGTTAGCGAAAATGGCAAAATTCGAGCCTACAAAGGGCCATTTGCGGGAAGTGTTGCTTTTTGCATATCATTCGAAAAAAAATGCTACTCAGGGCGCATCGAATGATTGTAGAAACTTATGGTGAAAGCTATATTAGTGAAAGAACGTGTCGGGAATGGTTTAAAAAGTTTAAAAATCGCATCGTGACAGGCGATGAAAAGTGGATACACTATGACAACCCGAAGTGGAAAAAATCGTGGAGGCTTCCCGGCCAATACATCAAGTTCGACCGCAAAACCGAACATTCATGGCTCGAAGCTGATGCTGTGTATCTGGTGGGACCAGCTCGGTGTAGTGTACTATGAACTCTTGAAACCAGGGGAAACCATCACAGGAGCCCTCTATCGGACTCAAATAATACGTTTGAATCGAGCGTTGAAGGAAAAACGCCCGCAATACTCGGAAAGACACGACAAGGTGATACTTCTACATGACAACGCTCGGCCACATGTTTCCAAGGTAGTGAGAAAACATACCTGGAAACTTTGAAATGGGACATCCTACCTCACCCGCCGTACTCTCCAGATATCACCCCTTCTGATTTTTATTTATTCAGATTGATGACGCATGAGCTGGCAGGACACCACTTTCGTTCTTTCGAAGAAGCCAAAAACTGGATTGATTCGTGGATCGCGTCAAAAGACGAACAATTTTTCCGACGAGGAATTCAAAAGCTGCCAGAAAAATGGGAAAAAGTTGTGGCTAGTAATGGAAATTATTTTGGAGATTGAGTATGTAACGAGTTTTTTATAATAAAGCCTCAAATTATGAAAAAAACGGCGATTTTCTATTTGTACGCCCAATATGTATACACATAAAATAAGAGAGAAAAATAGCGGGACTTTTAGAACGATAATTCGGAATTTTGCTTTTACCGTTATAATCACTAAAAATGCTTAATTTTTTCGGCTCATCTGCATCGGTTCAATGATTTTAGTTTATGATCTACGGCGATGAGTAAACGCAGTCTTTTTTTTTCTTTTTTTTTTTAAGTTGAAGTAAATATCGCTGTTGTTTTGTAAAATGGGTCGCGGGAAACAGTTGAACGACTTCGAAAAAGGTCAAATGAAAAGTTAATAAACAGGCCTAAATCAGCGTGAAATAGCTAAAAAAAATCGGGCGTACCCAAAACATAGTTGATAATTTCATTCAATAATCTTGGATTGTGCTCTTTGTATAACTTCAATGTTACTCGCGTTACCCCACAATTTATTTTTAGAGAAAAATAAAAAGTCTTCATACTTTTTGAACACTCCTCGTATATGTTTATATATTTAGGTAAATACGTCTTACACAACTCGCGTGCCCTAAGGGTTCTCACAAAAGCGTAAAAACATATACAATTCGTATTTTCATAAACTATACGATCAATTTCGTGCCTGACCCGTTTTGTTTTTTGACTGCATTAATTGCGTAAATTAACTGTTCTCGTTAACACAACTGCCAATTGAACTTAAATAAAAATAAAAAGAAGTGGAAAAAGTAAATTAATTAAAATAAGAAATTGCAATAAATAATTTATCATTTGCTGTAAAACAATTGTTATTTAAAATAGATTGGTAAAACATTATACTTTCACTATATAATAATAAGCCTGTTATGATTGGGTAGAGTTGGCATTCACAATGAAGGCAACACTCACTTTATACGGTTGACGCACATCAAATGTCACATTACTTATACCAAGACATAACGAAGCGAGAAACGAATCAAAGCTAGAAAGCGAGAGCGAAGCGAAGGAATATTTTTGAAATGCTTTGAAGGTACATGTTTTTCTGTTGCATATGCATACAGCGTCAAAAGAAAGTGAACACATTAGTGTTTTGAATTAAAAGTTTTATAATTATGTATTAATGAATACAAAATAAAAAGTTAGTATGCAGAATTCAAGGCTTACATTTTAGGAGTCAATTTCAATTTAAAGTGTAATCATAATCAATACACAACCAAAAATAATTCACATTAATTAAAAAAAGTCAAAATTTTACGCGTCAAAAAAAAGTGAACATT
>JBAMAW010002316.1:0-106658 GCA_037043295.1 Amiota minor
ATAAAAATGAATGTCAAAACCTGTACTAACGCTCATCAATTGAAAACAGCTGAACCAATTTTGATCATTTTTCTTTTGTTGTACTTATGGGGCACCAAGAGATCAGTTGGACCCAGTAGGTGGCGCTGTTGTTGAGATACAGGCACTTTTTTACCAAATTTTTAAGATTTTTTTTTTTATCTAACCGCACACTATACTAAGCCGATTTTAATATTTTTTTTTTGTTTAAAATTACAAATGAAAGCTAATGAAAAGAGTTGCATACTTTTTTTTTTCTTTTTAACTTTCAATATAGTATTTTTAAGTGTTAAGTGTTTTGAAAACCACTGCAAGACCAAGCATAAAAAGTTTTGTACGTTTTTTCGTTTTTAATGCTTTTGTTGTTGTTGTTGTGGTATTTTTCCTCTCTGTGTACGCTTGCTTTGTTTGTGTTTCAATTTTGGGTTGTCGATAAGGGAAGTGGGAGGGTCGCTTTCGTTTGTTTTTTGTTGAGTGAGGTTCAGTGTATTAGTAAAATCAAAGTGGTCACTGCTTTAAAAAAGGTTGAGAACCATTGCACTAACAAACAAATAACGTTATGCAGGAGAGCGATAGACACAAAATTTCTTCATAATTTCATGACGACTCTAGATCAAAGCGACTATGAATGTGTAATACAGTGATTCCGACCAATTGTACGTAGGAGCTTATATATGACCCGAAAAACAAATTAATGTTATTTTTCAATATTAGGATTAATTATGTTAATTAAACGTTTCGATTGAAGTTTATTTTTAACCTTGTGGTCACTGCTAATAATAATGATAAAAATGAAAGTGGTCCCTGCTCCAAAAAAGGCTGCGAACCACTGCACTTACAAACAAATAACGTTATGCAGGAGAGCGATAGACACAAAATTTCTTCAAAATTTCATGACGATTCTAGATCAAAGCGACTATGAATGTGTAATACAGTGATTCCGACCAGTTGTACGTAGGAGCTTATATATGACCCTACTAATAATAATAGTAAAATGAAAGTGGTCCCTGCTCCAAAAAAGGCTGCGAACCACTGCACTTACAAACAAATAACGTTATGCAGTAGAGCGATCGACACAAAATTTCTTCATAATGTCGTGACAACTCTAGATCAAATTATAAGAAAAAATGGCAGCAATGACACGTCAAAACATCGATTAGAGAACGAGGAATTTTCGAGTGAGATCACTTATGGCTCCGGAACAATCCATTCCGTTGAGATTAAGCGTGAGTCGACAAAATAGACGAACAAACGTTGCAATTCCCTATGAACGTTTGGCGTTTAGGTATGATGCAACTGTCGATTACGCCGGCGATAATTCCGTGCGGATTGGAACAATGAACACAAGTTGTCAATATTGCAGTACTTTGAGGTTTCGCTTTGAACCAACAGGATTATGTTGTCTAAACGGAAAGATCAACTTACCACAACGGACAACGCTACCTGAACCTCTGAATTCTTTACTTTCGAGACAAATCATTTTTTGTTAAGAACATTCAAAGTTACAACGGTGTGTTCCAAATGACATCATTTGATGCAAATATAATTGAGGAACCGGGTTTTAATCCAACTTTTAAGGTATATTTTTCTTCTGTAACACATATCATACACATTCGTTCCAACATTTAACAACGAATATGTAAACTATTGTAAATAAATGAATTTGTATATTAAAGGTTCGAGGACAAATTCACCGTTTGATGGGGAATATAAATTTATTCAAATTTATTTCCTTGGAAATTCTGAAGCTGAAGTGAAGCAACGTTGTACCATCAATCGTGTAACTAGGCGAGAGATAATATGCAACTTGCTTCAGTACCATTCATATGTTGTTTAAAAAAAATATTATTAAAATCGGTTCTATATAAATATATAGATATATATAGATAGATAAATAGAAGATAGGTACACCACCCGTGCAAAGCCGGTGCGGGATGCTAGTATATATATATATGAAACATATGTAAGTGTATTGTAATACATGGTAGATAAAGTGTGTTTCAATTTTCAATCGCGCCCTCAATTACATTTATTTTAAAACAAGAAAAATGAAGGTTGCCTTTGGCTATGCCGATGTTGATATACTCTTCACGCTTCATGTTTAGTCTATGCTTCTGTGATTGAACATATCGATATATTTCATTATTGATTTGAGTTATGTTTAGGGGAAAGTCAGTGTTTATACTGCATTGCAACATTGAAGCCGAAATCTTTGTATGGGAGCTGTGCGATTCAGTAATCCTAGAAACTTGAAATTTACGTGGTTGATGAATATGGATGAGGCATATATAGTTTCCAAATTGCAGCTTGATAATATAAAAAATGGGCCAAGTGCGAGTCAGACTCTTACACGGAGGGTTCCGTACCAGATTGGGGTCTGTATGGGAAGTACTCCCCTATTAGTCCGATTTGACTGATTCCAACAAATGTACCGAGCTTATATCAGAAACTTATAGTGTCCACATTTCAGTTCAATAGTCCAAAAAACGAAAAAGTTATTCGAATAAGAACCTGAATTTTAATGGTGGATTTTATGGGAGGTACCCTCCCATGGTCTGAGCAAACAGTTTTTGACGAATAGCCACCAACCAACTAAATTTCAAGATCGTGGGGTTATTGGATCGTATAGCTGTCATACAAACCCACATGTTCCTTGCATGGGGACCCCTTTAAGTTTTTGAAAATAGTTTAGTTTTAGTATTTGTTTCTGATGCCCGGATAGAACTACGCATTCTATGAAACTTTAATTAATAATTTTAACTCTCTAGTTATTACGGTTCATGAGATATGACACGAACACGGACGGACGGACAACGAAGTTTCTACAACATGGTTCCCTTTGGTACTCAATGGGTCTGGAACGCTAAAAACAAGTTTTTCTAATAAGAACATGAATTTGAATTTGGGTTTGTATCGGAGGTACTCCTCCTAATGGTCCGGTTCAGCTGATAACAAATGTAAAGGATGAAAACAAAAATTTGTGCAAAATTTCAGCCCTCTCTTTAAAAAATTAGGGACTATTTTGCATACATACACACGGATAAACGGATGAACGGCCAAGGCTTAATCAACTCGGCTTTTAGAGTTGATTAAGAATATTTGTATATTCTTTATGGTGTCTCCGATGTCTCCTCTCCTGTCTGCTACTAACTTCATCACAAACTTATAACACTATTTACTGTGTGGATTTCTAAAAACACCAAGCATTAAGAAACAATGTTTGCGCGTAACTTATACACCTTGGAAAATGTAAATCACATAAAGAACCCGCTATAATTCAGCGTCTTTTTAAATTGTAGGCAAACATAATTGGTTCAAAACAATTTTAGTTTGTTAATTTCTAGGTCACCCTTTATGTTTATAAAATCGTCGCAATATTATAATCTCATACATAAGTGTAGATAAGGCAGAATGAAATTCTTTTCAGATTAATATTGTGTTTCAAACAGTGCAGATCATCTAGTAGTTAGTGTACCATTTTATTTTTTTTATATCGGGACTAAGCGATGAAAATCTGTATTGTCGGTGCTGGCACGGCTGGCTTAGTTTCAGCTCGTCATGCAGTGTCTTACAATTTTGAACCAACCATATTCGAGTTATCCAATCGCATTGGCGGCACTTGGGTATACAACGAAAAAGTTGGAGTTGATAACGGCATAGACGTTCACAGCAGCATGTACCAAAATTTAAGGTACGTATTATATATTACTTACAAAAGAATATACGTACATATTGTATAAGGTTTATACTTAACAAATAGCGATCCGAGGTTAACCGAACTATAAATTTTTGACGGTAATTTTTTTTCTTCGCCTTCTATATTTAAAACACTTCACATACTATATCTTTATTTATATATATATATATATATTTTTTATTCAACTAAATGAAATACAATTAAAACAATAAAATTGTACGAGGGGCACTACAAAAGTCTAGCAATCTGGAATCTATTGTGAATTTTCATGATTTGACATTTCCATCTTGAAGTTTGGCTTAGCATATTCGTACTTAGAACATATTGTCATAAAGACTAATTTAAATTTTCGTTAACTTGAAACTTTCATATCGAGAAAAATTTGATTTAAATCGTGAACATTTTAGTGCGATGATTTCTTTCGATTTTCGAAGTGGATTTACAAGATAGTGCGGAAAGACTTCATTCAGCTTTTGTGATGAAGTACCACACAAGACTACCGTAAATCACTGATTTATGGATTTCAATCGTGCACGCACGTGTTCCAAGAGGATGAGAAACCAACGAAAGTTGTTTGCGAACGAAGCACTTCGAAGCATTTGGCCTGTTTCTTTGGAATAACCGGACATGGAAACACATTAGACCAATGCGTATTTACTTCCAATTGAAAAACTTTTGTAGTGCGCCTCGTAATACCGTTTCACTTAAATTTTGTATATTCTTTGCTCAGTTAATAGTATTATTTATTATAGTTTGTCATATTTGTAACAGGCAGAAGAAGACATCAGAGACCCCATAACCCCTCATTCAACACAATTAAATTCTTAATCGGTTGATCTAATTCAATCAACCAAATTATCTGAAGAACCTAGCATCAATAAGTTTCCGTCTTTAAGATTTAAGATGTAAATTCTGTTTTTATCTAGAAAATAAAGTCGCGGCCGCTATTAAATTTTAGGAATGAACGAATTGGTAACCGAAAAATTTGGGAAAATCACTTTGATAGGTTGATGTCGTCTTTCAGGGGAGACCTATCAGAAAGCGGGGTGAACAGATTGTTTCCAAAGCTGGATAGCCTCGGGTCTATCTTAACTAACAGAGGCTAGATTAGTTTTAATTTGTTTAACATACAGTAATGCGTACGGCAACAACATCAATGAAAGAGAAAGAAAACACAAGAACTAATAACGCTTACAATTAGCAACTAACCAGACCCTTTAGTGCTATACTTTTCAATGAAAGACCGGATTGCGTTAGCTTATTTAATAGTGTATGCACTACAAGAAATAGTACACATCCGAAAGCACTTTAATTGTAACATACAAGTATGCGTAAATAAATTTTTTTTTTTTTATTTTTAGAACAAACTTACCAAAAGAAGTTATGGGATTTCCAGATTTCGACATTAAAGGTTGCGATGAGTCATATGTGTCCTCAGAAAAAATTTGTAGTTTCTTAGAAGATTATGCTGAACATTTTTTTCTGCGCAAGTACATACAGTTTAACACTTACGTACTAAGGATACTAAAAAAAAAGGATAAATGGCAAGTATGTCGTTATGTTACATATCTGAAAACTCACAGTGGGAAGCAAAATTGATCCATTGTTGTGCACTTTTAAAGTAGTCATTGAAATAAGCAAACGAAAATATGTTTGGCATATGTTTTCGATTTATTTTTTAAATTTATCAATAATCTTCAATTAAAAAAAAAGAAAATTTTGTGAGTGTGCTTAACACTCACGAGCCCTTGATGTGAAATACGTTGACTATGTTACTAAATTAATTAATGAAAGTTTGATGCAAAATTTCAGTACTAAATTTATTAATATAGGCGATTGTTGGTCAATGATAGCTAAATGATGTATACATTATTGATTCTAAATCCAGAAACCTCGAGAAGACCACATCAATTATACTTTTGGAGTTGGTTGTTGGTATGAGTCGACTTGTGTTCATTTGCATGTTAAGTATATCCTTTAAAAACTGAATGAGTTGTTCGACATCATCTGCAGTAAAGTTGATGTTAAAGTCACCCCCCAGAAACATAGACACCTTATCAAAGTCCTCTCTAAGTTCAGCAGATCCAATGGGAGTGTATTGTAACAAAACAAAATGAAGAAACTTTAATAAAAATAAAATTCCACAGCCATTGTACAAAACTGAATTGGCCCCAAAGTTACAGCATTTAAAGAAAAATGAAGTGCATCCCGTATACAATTTTAAATATTTACTTCATCGTAGGGTAATTGTGGAGGAGCCTCACAAACGTTTAAATCCAGTGCAATGCACAAATTTCCAGGAATTTGACCACACAAAATCTTATTGCACACTTCGATCATCAAAAATGCAGCAAGGCTGAGAGCAATCATACAGTCAATTATAGAGGTTGTCCTGTATATATGAACATTAAGAACCGTTTACAGTCTCGAAAAAATTCCGCCCATTTTAGACGTGAGCCTATCCATACAGAATCAACGGCATATGTGTGTCCACCACCTAACACTCCTTTAACCTTAAATGTGTCGTATGCGGGTGACCTGGACTTAGGCGCTCAACAACAAATTGTGATCTTATATATATATATGTATGTATATATATATAAATATATATATATAAATATTTATTGAATCTCCTATATAGTATATATATGAATAGGACTAACAATAAGGTTTTAAAACTTAAAAACTAATACACGTATGTCCTTCCTATAATGAAGGAAAAGGGGTTCACTCAGGGGCCTCTAAGTAAGCAAACGGATTGCACGATCGTTACGAATCAGATGAGATGCATGGTCATGGCTAGAGAATTAACATGTTGAACTAGTTTGTCCATGTAAATATCTTTACGCTTGGAACATTCTTCTTTTACTGGTGGTACTTCCAGGTCCTTGTGAATGTCTTAATTCCTGATATACCATGGCGCTCCCGTGATAGTTCTAAGTATCTTGGATTGTGCTCTTTGTATCACTTCAATGTTACTCGCGCTCGCGGTACCCCACAATTCAGAACCATAAGTCCAAATTGGTTTAATAACAGAGTTATACAGCATCACCTTGTACTCAAGTCTCAGTCCAGATTTAGAATTGATTAGCCAGTGAAGACTTTGAGCCCTTAGTTTCATATGAACCTTTATAGATTCTATATGCTTCCGCCAGGTAAGCCGTCTGTCCAGGTGAACGCCAAGTTACCACTTGGGTTTGAGGAATTGTAACACCATTTAATGTTACTGGAGAACAAGTCCGTCGGTTCAATGTAAATGTAATATGCTTACATTTCCCCTCATTGACTTTAATCCTCCTGAAGGCTTTTAAGATGAGCATCCAAGGTTGCGCGATCTGTCAACCAGTTTGTTTACAGCAGCTAGTTTAATCAGTCCACCTCAGTAGTTCTCGGCAATTTTGGTTTGAACAAACGGGAACTAAGTCAGATGAATAGGGCTGGTCGATGGTATTTATCGCGGTTTTGGCCTTATAATCGTTGATAATCGTGGGGCTATGAAAAACTTTTGCATAAAATTCAGCTTAATCGGAACGAGCGAGTGGCGACGCTTTGCATGCCCAAAGGTTGACCAAAATTAAACGAGCTGTTTCACGATTGATGTTGAGTTCACGTGCTATTTCTCTAACAATAACATGACGATTTTCGAGCACGATTTCTTCAACTTTTTTGACGTTATCGTCTGTGCCAGAGGTCGATGGCTGTCCGGAACGAGGCAAGTCTTCGACAATCTCCCGACTGGCTTTAAAGGCTTTGTACCACTCTTACATTATAAGTGCATTCCTGACACCTGAAGCTAAAGCCGAAGCAGAACTGTTACTCCAATACATACTTAAGTTGCATTAGTACACTTGTGCATACTCAGTTAATAATAAATGAGAGGAAAAAATACAATAACAAGAACATCATATACAGAAACAAAAGAAAAAAGAGATCAGTACTATCGTTTTGTACGTGCTCAGGTATTAATTAAAAATGGGCCAAGTATGAGTCAGACTCGTACACGGAGGGTTCCGTACCAGATTGGGGATTGTATGGGAAGTACTCCCTCTAGTGGTCCGATTTGACTGATTCCAACAAATGAACCGCGCCTATATCAAAATCTTGTAGTGTCTAAACTTCAGTTTGATAGAACAAAAACAAAAAAGTTTTGAAACCATTGGCAGCCCTATCTCAACGTCTCGCCGAAGAAAAACTGGCTGTCGCATTGCACATGGTTATTAAGAGAGGCGTTTATGTGGCGGTTATCGAAAGCTTAACGCAGCTAATGTACCTTATCAATACCCGATTGCTCCCATTCCCGATTTCCCTGGCCAGATGCATGGGAAGAAGGTTTTTTTTTTGGCTTGTGACCTAAGAAGAGCGTATTACATTTCAAAGATAGCACTCCTCTTGGTTTAATTGAATTTATTACATGCCGTTTGGGTTAATGAAGGCCTCACAGGCGTTTCTAAAGTTTATGGATGATATCTTTCGTGGCATCGATTTGTTTATTGTTATATTGATGATATATCAATCATGGCTAGTTCAATCGAGAAACATGAACAATATTTGCACACCATCTTGCAGAACCTGCGTACTCATGGCCTTTGCAACAACCTGAGTAGGTGTCAATTGCGCAATCAGAAGTGGAATTCCTCAGCTATGTCGTTAACGAACACGGAACTAAGCCACCAACCACACTCCTCGCATATACAGTCGCCCTTGTCTGAATTGCTGAGGAATGTAAAGAAAAATTACCAGTGAAAAATTGAGTGGGCGACCGACTGTATCAACGCCTTCAATGCCTGTAAACGTAGTGTGGCGGACGCAGCACTTTTGTCACTCCTGTCCCCAAACACAAAGCTTAATTTAGTGTGCGATGCTTCTGTTGTTGCCATCGGAGCTGCTTTATAGGAGCAAATTGATGATGTTTGGCTACCACTTGGATTTTTCTCCAATAAGCTAAGTAACGCTGAGAAAAGCTACAGTGCTTATGATCGGGATCTATTGGCAATTTTGAAGCAATTAAATACTTTCAGCATTTTATTGAGACTCGGTTATTCGTCATTAAAACCGAACACAAATCGCTGGTGTATGCTTTCAAACAACGGCCCGAAAAACCCTCACCTCGTCAACTTTGCCACTTAAACTACATTTCCCAGTTTTATATGATATTTTTGCATGTTAAAAGTGTACATAACACGGTCACCGACGCATTTTCCAGACTCTGTGCAATCTGTATGCCGACGGCTATAAAATCAGCGCAGATTGAGGAAGCGCAAGCAGCCGATCACGAATTAGCAGACCTGCTGCAAGGGACGACGTCTCTGAAGTTACAGAAGGTTCGCTACGACAGTAACGTTTCACTCTACTGCGATGTTTCGACTGGATATGTGCGACCGTATGTACCCAATGTTTTACGAGATCAAATTTATGTATCTGTTCACAGCTATTCGCACCCGAGTGGTAGGTCAACACTATGTCAATTGCGGCAGAAGTTTCTTTGGCCATCTATGAACAAAAATGTGATTAACTGGTGTCGGAATGGCTTGCCGTGTGAACGCGCGAAGATCAGCAAACATAATCACCTGTTACCTAACAAAATTATCGGTCTTAATGATAGATTCGATCATGAGCACTTGGATATCGTAATTATACCTCAGCCAGAAGCTATTCTGATTATCAACATAACTGCCGACACCATTGCACTGGTTTTTTGGTCACAATGGATTTCACGGTTTGGAACATCGAAAACCATTACTACGGATCAAGGCACTCAATTCGAGTCTGCTTCATTTAAAGAGCTAGCAAATCTCGTTGGTAGCAAGCACATTCACACGACTAGTTATCATTCGCAGTCAAATGCTTTAGTTGAATGGTAGCATCGATCGTTTAAAGCATCGTTGATGTGCAACGCTGATACTCCGTGGCCTCAATTTCTACCAGCTGTGCTTTGAGAAATTCGCACTTGCTTTAAACGAAATATACAGTCATCCGATGGGGAAATGCTGTATGGAGTACCGATTCGCTTGCTAAATTAATTCTTCTCTGACATAGATGCTACATCATCCTCGGGAAATTTTATAAGTTTTCGTAAGCATATGAGAAAAAGTTGACCTACTCCTATATTAACCAAAAAGTATATGTGCTGAAGGGTATTGACACATGCTCACATGTATTCGTCCGCATAGATACGGTAAAGTCCCCTCGAGCCTCCTTACACTGCCCTTACAAAATTCTACAACGGTAGAGCGACCGAGTGTATGAATTGGAGATGAACGGCAAGAAACTTGCAGTATCAGTTGGCCGACTCAAGCCAGCCTTTATTGATTATGATAATACCCAAGGAGATTTGCAGAGTAGCGCACCACGTACATATGAGAAGAAATTCCGTATTTGCTTTTCGAATTCGTGACGTCATCACTAGAGGGGAAGTACTGTGGCAACGCAAAGCGGCACTACCTGACTTTGGTTTTTGGTTCACCAGTCTCACTCTCGATCAGTAGGATCAACCCTTAGTTACGCTTGATTCTTCTTCTTCAATTGGTCTTGAGTTAGAGATGACACGTGTCTTTATTTGCTAAATGTAATTCGTAACTCTTAAGTTAAATTTTGAGCCTAATTAATGAAAGCGACTTCGTAGTAAATAACTATAATCTTATCTTTCTAACGTCATCTAGTGTAACCCGATCGCACGCAAGTTACAGGTTACTAAAGCCATCTATTGGAAAAATAATGGATTTCTTTTTACTACACCTTACACTTTATGTTTGTGCTGCCGCTTCAAGTTCTTTAATGTTAAACTTTTTGAAGAAATAGGACGTCCCGACTCTGAAGGATTTGGATATCGCCGCGGTAGAAGGCGTCTGGGCATATCACACAGTTCAAGAACACCACAGTTTTCACCCCAATGATTCTGCGTCGAAATTAATATAATCATGTTTTGATCAGAAATTTAGATGCGCGCGAGCTAAATTCTAAAAAAGATCGACTTCTTTAACTCTTTTTTTTAAAGGATCTAAGAAGATCTTGCTTATTATGTCCGCCATGGTCTGGATTTTACTTTATCTTCTTTGGAAGATAAAGACACCGACTGCCCCAGTTAAATTCTTAAAGAAATTTAGAAAAAACTTTTCGGAGCAATTTTAACCTCTTTTTTCAAGAACGGTCTTACGACTAACTTATGCTAAAATTCTAATCTTACATTATAATTCCTCCATGAACAATTCACAAAAATAGTTGTTCATATTTACTTGGCTAATAACGGAGTAAGAGGAATCGTGGTTTTTATCTACTTTAAAAAATTTTTTTTTTTTTATTCCCGATTGCATATGTACTATTGTTTATCTACATCTTATATCTTAAATATAAAAGTAAACACTAAGTACATTTTTAACGATAAGAGGGGAAAAGGCAGTGGACAATATCGAACATTTTCGAATGGTCTCTTGAATAATGGTCTGGATTACTGGGTGTCTTCGGCCTTATTTTTGAGAGCTACTTGCGGTAGGCCAACAACCGCAAGATGCCTCTCAGCGCCACCCGTAACCTAAGTTAGGTCAGATCGACTGGTCTGCTTCGTTTTAAGCTTCTACGTCTAGACAATTCGTGAGATGGAAGGTCTGTTATTTCTAAATTGGTATGTCGCTCTAATGTTTTGTGGTACCTCCTGCTAGCATTAATGATTTCTTCCTGAATAATATGTACGCCGAGGTGTTTGTTAATTTCATAGTTAGATATAAACCAACCCGCATTAACTATTGATCGAAGTGTTTTCGATTGTTGACTCTGTATAATATTAATGTTAGTTTTCTTGGCTGTCAGTATTGTATATTACTAATTTCCCATTGGTTGTCAACTTAGAGCTACTGTTAAGAAGCGGGTATAGCTGCTTAAATTTTAATATGAGTTGACCTCTCTTTTTCTGAATATGATATTTCCACGTCAGTTTACTATCATTATGCATGCCCAGGTACTTTGCCACATTGCTTAATGGAATGTCAGTACCTTTTATATTCAATTGTCTTGGCTGATAAGCTGTCCGTGTTGTGTATATCACTTGCGTCTTTTTAGTTCATTCACTTTTATTTTCCATTTATCAAACCAAGTGCAAGCTTCGTCAAGAATATTCTGCAGCTTAGTTGTTGCTACAACTAAATTTTTATGGGAGTACATTAGTAGTGTATCCTCAGTGAAATTAGCCACCATTGACGAGTTATCTACTGGAGTTGGGATATCTGATGTCTATAAAGTATACAACATACGACCAAGCATGCTTCCTTGAGGGACTCCTGCTCTTATCTGTCTTAGCGTAGAAGATTCATCCTTACATTTTAGGTAGAAATAGCGAGAGTCAAGGTAGCTTTTAATGATTTCAAATAGATCAGTTGGAAATACGGTCTTAATTTTACTAAGTAGGCCGTCGTGCCAGACTTTGTCGAAGGCTTTTTCTATGTCCAGAAAAAAACCAACACAGAACTTTTTTTCATCAAGGTCCTTTAAGATTTTGTGAGTTACTCTGTGGACTTGCTGAATTGTGGAGTGACTTTGTCTAAACCCGAATTGGTGGTCAGGTATGATTCTGTTCACGTCTAGTATTGGTTGTATTCTGTCAAGTAGGAGACGTTCAAATACTTTAGAAAGGTTGGATCTTTGCCCAATTTGGGTATGGCTATTATTTCAGCAACCTTCCATAAAGATGGGTAGAACTTTAATCTTAATATCGCATTGAACAAGTTTCTAATAAATATCATTGCCTTCGCAGGGAGCTCTTTGAGTAACTTTCCAGTTATTTGGTCATAACCTGGCGTTTTTCTCTGACTAGTGCGCTTTTCAATACAGTGCCTAACTTCATTGGTTGAAATCATTTTTGTACAGTATTGCGGAGATGGAGTCCTGTTGTACAAATTGGTGTTGCTATTAGATTGGTTGGTAGTATAAACCATTTCATAATAGTCTGCCAGTAGTGAAGCTTTTGGATCTCTCGTCCTTTGCCAGATCTTACGCAGTTTGTTTTTGTTCGCGACTTGAATTTTTATTGAGCGGGGGCAAATATAGTGTTCCTCTTTTGGATTAAGATCAGGCGTTGCTCTATTAGCTGCTCCGTTTATAATGTCATTCAAGTATATCACTGACTTTTCAATATCGTCAGGTTCTCTAAGAGGTACATTTATTGTGAGGCTATTGTCAATAAATTCTCTGTACGCCTCCCAGTCAGTTCTGAAATTATACATCTTGCAGGCGGGTTAATCTTTTTTATTCCGCAACTACATTTAACTTGTATTGGTGAATGATCGGAAGAAAGTTCAAGTCGGAAATCAAATTTGAAATGTGTTATATTCATGTTTTTTAATACACAGAAGTCTATTAAATCCTGTATTTTCGTTCGATCTGTTAGCCTTGAACCCCAGTTTACATGTTTCGCGTTGTAATAACATGCTACGATGAACCTTGGGCCAAGCTCTTTAAAGTAGTCCTTAAATTGAGCTGTTTAGATTGAGTGAGTTGAGTGTCTAGGTGGGCAATAAATCGCTGCTATTGTGAAAGGTCCATATTTGTCTTTTAGTAGCAATAAGTAAAAATTTTTTTCCCACGCTGAGCTTGGGGGCGGAAGATAGAAACACGTCTTCATTGATCGAATGCCAGCAATGGAATCAAGGAAATAAATTTGAACAAATTTATATTCCCCATCAATTGGCAATAATGCTCCTGCGAAACGGTGAATTTGTCCTCGAATCTTTAATATACAAATTCATTTATGAAGTTTACATATTCGTTGTTAAATGTTGGAACAAATGTGTATGATCTGCCTTAAAGAAGAAAAAAATACCTTAAAAGTTGCATTGAAACCCCGTTCCTCAATTATATTTGCATCAAATGATGTCATTTGGAACACACCGTTGTAACTTTGAATGTTTTGAACAAAAAATGATTTGTTTCGAAAGTAAAGAATTCAGAGGTTCAGGTGGCGTTGTCCGTTGTGGTAAGTTGATCTTTCCGTTTTGACAACATCCTGTTGGTTCAAGGCGAAACCTCAAAGTACTGCAATATTGACAACTTGTGTTCATTGTTCCAATCCGCACGGAATTATCGCCGGCGTAATCGACAGTTGCATCATACCTAAACGCCAAACGTTCATAGGGAATTGCAACGTTTGTTCGTCTATTTTGTCGACTCTCGCTTAATCTCAACGGAATGCATTGTTCCGGAGCCATAAGTGATCTCACTAGAAAATTCCTCGTTCTCTGATCGATGTTTTGACGTGTCATTGCTGCCATTTTTTCTTATAATTTGATCTAGAGTTGTCACGACATTATGAAGAAATTTTGTGTCTACCGCTCTTCTGCATAACGTTATTTGTTTGTAAGTGCAGTGGTTCGCGGCATTTTTGGAGCAGGGACCACTTTCATTTTTATCATTATTATTAGCAGTGACCACAAGGTTAAAAATAAACTTCAATCGAAACGTTTAATTAACATAATTAATCCTAATATTGAAAAATAACATTAATTTGTTTTTCGGGTCATATATAAGCTCCTACGTACAATTGGTCGGAATCACTGTATTACACATTCATAGTCGCTTTGATCTAGAGTCGTCATGAAATTATGAAGAAATTTTGTGTCTATCGCTCTCCTGCATAACGTTATTTGTTTGTTAGTGCAATGGTTCTCAACCTTTTTTAAAGCAGTGACCACTTTGATTTTACTAATACACTGAACCTCACTCAACAAAAAACAAACGAAAGCGACCCTCCCACTTCCCTTATCGACAACCCAAAATTGAAACACAAACAAAGCAAGCGTACACAGAGAGGAAAAATACCACAACAACAACAACAAAAGCATTAAAAACGAAAAAACGTACAAAACTTTTTATGCTTGGTCTTGCAGTGGTTTTCAAAACACTTAACACTTAAAAATACTATATTGAAAGTTAAAAAGAAAAAAAAAAGTATGCAACTCTTTTCATTAGCTTTCATTTGTAATTTTAAACAAAAAAAAAATATTAAAATCGGCTTAGTATAGTGTGCGGTTAGATAAAAAAAAAAATCTTAAAAATTTGGTAAAAAAGTGCCTGTATCTCAACAACAGCGCCACCTACTGGGTCCAACTGAAGCATAAACCATCTTAGTGACCCCATAAGTACAACAAAAGAAAAAAAAATTATCAAAATTAGTTCAGCCGTTTTCAATTGATGAGAGTTCGTGCAGGTTTTGACATTCATTTTTATATATAAAGATTGTTTCGGTTTTTCTCCCTCGCTTACTCACGAGTTATCTAGATATACCGCCTAAGATGCAGATTACGACGACGTCGTGTGATGTCATAGTGTGATCTGATGAGGCTTCGTCGGTGATATCGATGAGTTCGAGGAAGGTAAGTATGAGGCAGCATCAGCTTAGGAAGACTGTATCCGTGGCTGCTGTTAATTCGCGTTGGTAATCGCAAGGTGTCTGCAATAGAGAGGAAGAAGAGCATTACCGCTGACGTCACGATTAATAATGTGTCATTTATTGTGACCCGATCTATACTGGAGTACAGCATCCAGAACGAATTTTTGTTGATGACACTAGTCGCAGAAAAAGAGGACGATTAGATGCAGTTCGCGACTATAGTGTTAAAAGCGTCTTACCCATGAACGACCCTGGTTTTGCGACCTGGTCCTTGGTTTTCAGAAGCAAAACTTCTGGCAAATCTTCCTAGGACGTGGTGGAGTAAGTGGTGAAAGAAGTTGGGCCTACACTAGGAGCTTAACAAGATGAGGGACAACAACAAGTTCAAGAAGTTAGGACTAGAAGTGAGTGTAAATGAGAATTTAGGCCCTAGAGTTGTAGCTCAGGGGGTACACTCCCAGATTAGACCTGATGAGTTCATGAGGAAGTTGTATAAGATGAACCTGAAGGAGAAAATGTGTGAGGGGGAGTGTAAGAAGAGTGTCCGCCTGTGTGGCAAATCAAATCACTTGCCACCATTGCCGCTTACGTAGGGCCGTTAAGACATCTAAACACGGTCCTACATTGTTTGTCCAATATCAGCATAATGTTAGTGAAATTTGTTTTTATGCGCCTCATATAAGATGTTGGATGAAATATCCAAATCATATTGATATTTCGTCCATCATGAGTACTCTCAATTCCCTCTTTGACTCACTCTCTTTGTGCAACGTGCAAGCTATCTCAATTACACTTGCGCAAGGTAATTATGTATGAAACAGAGAGAAAGATACGCAGGTGTTTCCTTTTCAGGGTTCCGAACCCATAGGATACGAAAGGGAACTCTATTGCAGAGACTTCGTTGTCCGTCCGTTCGTCCGTCCTTGGGTCATATCTCATAAACTGTAGTAGCTAGAGAGTTGAAATTTTCACAGAATGTGTATTTCTGTCCGGCATCAGCAACAAATACTAAAACTTAAATACTTTCGAAAACTTAAAGGGGTCCCCATACAAGAAACATTTTGGTTTTATAGCAGCTATACTGATACTGTCGAACTGAAATTTAAAATAGGCGCGGAACAATTTTTGGAATCAGTCAAATCGGACCACAAGGGGGAGTACCTCCCATACAAACCCCAATCTGGTACGGACCCTCCGTGAGCGAGTCTGACTCACACTTGGTCCATTTTTTTAAATATTCGAAGTGAGCAGACGTCAGTGCTGTGTGAAATTTTTGGTAAAGTGCCGACGGCAAATGAAATTTTTGTGAAGCGCCAACGCAAATCGCAATTAAATTATCGTCCGTTGTCGACATCATCTCTCTCTATCTCTACACATCCGCACAGTTCAATGATAAAGAACAAATAAGAAAATGAATGTTAGTCCCACATCGTTGGATGCAAGTTGGACAAGAAATGAAGGACCGTGCCTAAGTTTCGACATCTCTCGGCTTCAACTCGTACGGCACCCAATATCCTTGCTTTTGAATAAATCCCAATTGTTTTAACCGAACGGAAATTACGCTGAGTCACTCCCAACAATTCTGCGAGTTCAGTTTGCGTTTGGCACGGATCTTGATCCAGTAAAGCCTCCAATTCCTCATTTTCAAACTTTTTGGGTTGGCCAGGACGCTCTTTGTCTTCGACACTAAAATCAACATATTTGAAGTGTCGAAACCACTCTCTGTACGACTTATCGGTCGGAGCAGATTCACCATAAACTTCCTCATTCGATGGGCTTCACCTGCACTTTTCTTCCCATTAAAAAAGAAAATCAAAACTTCCCGCAAATGCTGTTATTTAACACAAGTCCGGACATTTTCGAAGAGGCGGAGGCAGTGTTGTTGTCAGAAACAGGCGCTGATGCACACTAATTATTGTTGACAGATGTGAAACCTTTCCAATGGAATAGGTAATCGCTTCCAAAATCGGCAACAGCTTGCAGGTTGAGCCATCTTTTGAAAACGGACCGAACTAATTTGTACTTGTCACGTTACTCATACCTTAGATAATAAATATTTTCATTCGTATATTCCACATGAACACATTCAAACAGATTTTTGTATAAACGCAGTATTGCCGCAAATACTTATAAATAGAAAATTTAAACCTAACATTAATCTTTTAGTTAAAAGTAAAAAAAAAAGCTGGGAGCTCAAGAACTAACCTTTACAACCCCCAAACACTTGATAAATTGTATTGGAAAAGGCGCAGAGCTCCCAATGACACTGACCAATTCCAATATAAATTCGCAAGTTTTGCGAAATACAAGTATATTGTATGTTATTAACTTATGCTTGATTTTGCTTTAGGTAATCAAAATACACTTAATCAGCAATGAAGTTTCGGTTTTATATTTTGATTATGTGATGATTGGAACCGGACATTACCATACGGCGAGGTATCCTTCAATTACTGGACTTAACCAGTTTACTGGAACATTTTTTCATAGCCACGATTTCCGTACTCCTGAATGTTTTCTAGGTAGGTAATAAAATTAATTTATTTTGAAAGTTTTTTCCCGTCATTTAAAATCATTATAGATAGTATTAAATAACACCAACAATTATTTTAGCAATGTCCTTTGTTTGTTACTAATTTAAATATAAGCATTATAGGGTACTTTAAAACTTGTTTGATTTTAAAGAATCAATTCTCTAAACGGTAATATAAAATATAAAAATACCTCACCAGTTATTGCTGGTACTTAAGTCACTGAATTTTAACAGGAAAAGTAGGAAACACTAATAAAGAAAAAGGAAACATAACTAATTCGAAATAATAATTTTAGGAAAAACTGTGTTAGTTATCGGCGCTGGACCAAGTGGCATGGACTTATCGAATATTATCTCAAAGACGGCTCGCTCTGTCACATTGAGTCATCATATAGATAACATTCAACCAAATAATTTTTTTGAAAATGTCAGTCTAAAACCTGACATTCTAATGTTGACTAAAACTGGGGCATACTTTTTAGACGGAACGTACGACGATTTCGACATTATTTTCTTTTGTACTGGATACAAATATGCATTTCCTTTCTTAAGCGTTGATTCTGGAATATATGTCGAGGATAATTATGTGCAGGCCTTGTATAAACATTGCATAAATGTTAAAAACCCTACTATGGCCTTCATTGGAATTCCATTTTATGTCTGCGCTGCCCAAATGATGGACTTACAGTCAAGGTTTGTGCTTAAACATTTCCGTGGTTTGACAAGACTGCCTTCTTGTCACGAAATGATGGAAGACACCCAACGAAATATGAATGAACGCTGGCAGAAAGGATATAAAAAACGGCAAGCACACATGATGGGCCCAGAACAGGTAAGTCAAAAAGAAAATTCAATGAAACTGAATTTTAATAATCTAATTTTTTTAGATAAATTATTATAAGGACCTCTCTCAAACTGCACAAATAGATAACCTTAAGCCAGTTATGACTTATTTGCACAACGAAAGCAGTAATTGCTTTAATGAAAATTTGTTACATTTTAGAGAAGATATATTTCGCATTGTTGATGATGAAACTTTTGTAAAAATTAATTAATAGATCACAATATAAAAAGTAATACTCGTTGTACTAGTATTATGAGACTTTTGTGAAATTGAAATATATTTACTTTGATTTTTTTTTTTTTTTTTGTATGTACAAATTAATTAACGGTTGTAAAAAATTGATTTGACGAAACAGTGTAGGAAATTTACAGAGATAAAATTTGATATTTAGAAAAGGAGCCTGCGTCTTATTTGGCGTCCGTGTACCCAAAGGTCATCAGGTTGATAGCACTCGCTCATTACATCGCCTTGTGTGATGGTTGATTTGATTCGGGAAATTACATCATAACGCACGAAGAGCAGAACTCTGCATCTTCTTGGTGAGATAAACATTGGACTCAGCAGTAGTACCCAATGAATACCATATGTACAGGATGTCACCACTTAAAGATCATTTGGCATTAACTTTGAAATTTACACGTCTTTCACAGAAAGTTTTTCTTTTTGTTTTTTTGTTTATTGTTTATACTGTTTATCGCAGTTGTTCTGCATGACACATTTTAATGGTAATAGATGTATACAATACTGCAGAGCCAGTCTAGCTTTTTCATTTTTTGGTGCTGTGACAATTTTAATATTTTCACGCCATGAGAGCCGTATATCCAAGATCAGACCTAAATAACGGATGTTGTTTGTGATGCTTGCATTGTATCTTATAGCTTGACAGACACCTTTTCTTAAGGTGAAAGTGCAGTTACTGGACTTGAATAAATTGATCATTATATTCCAGCGCTTGGGCCAGGCGTGAAATCTTACTAAATAATTGTTTAGTTCTTCCGCCCCTTCAATAGGTGACTTGCAGTTGTAGCCTATAGGTCGGCATATTTGGCAAGATTTCTTGATCTTCACAGAAAGTAAAGGCGAAAGTTCATACCACGAGTTTCGAAGGCGGCGTTTCATTTGTCCTATGCTTTCTATTCGTTTCAACGGCTCAAGCTCCAGAACACGCATTAGGTGCATCAGCTTCTTGCATTTTGATTGAATACCGAGTTTTCGGTTAAACTGTTAAAACCGAAACTATACATTCAACAGATGTTTGGTGTCGCAACGCCAGAGATAAGTTGAAAGTAGCTCAATTATTGACAGCAGACGCAATCGATAACAGGCTATGAAGTTTATTTCATAAGAATGAGTATGTTCAAACTGTATACCCGATTCCTGGTTTAGATTTATGTCTATTTCTCATTTCTCTATAGTGGATAAAGTTCCAGAGTCACCGCTTATTTTGACAATGTCGACACAGGAATACATCGGCATTGATCGAGGTTCTATTCCCATTAGCAACGACTTAAACCACTCGAAACTTTCCAAAAGGACTGGCTACAATCACACCCGTAGCTACCATAGGAGCTAGGGCCGTCAATTGTTGGCTATGCCTCCAAAGGTTTTGCACCTCACTGTCGAAAGGCAAGAATTTTTTCTCATCACTTTTTTCTCACTGCCGAAAGAAGAAAGGTCTTCTCCTCGCCACTTTTTGACATTGGTAAAAAAGTGTCCTCAAAACCAAATTGTGTAGCTATAGGCCTGGTTAAATTAGATGTATCTTAGGCCTTCAAAATTGTAGATAATGCATTTTACAGTTGGATTTATATACCACATGGAACGAAAACACGGTGGCTAAAATCTACCTTCATGGAAGAAAGTCATTTGCGTAGTTCAGAGAAATAAAGTCTAGGCTAAAGAAGCTGAAAATTGGTGTTTCGCAGGTGGCTTATTGTACCTATGTTTGACAGTTTGCCCATATGTACATCATGTGAATTGAAGGTATTACAATTGTGTGAAAAATTGGAATAAAGAGCTTAAGGCCCTAGCAGGGGAGAGGAAAAGGAAGCTTCAACTACCACTTTTAAGGCAAGACATTCGCTCCCACTTGGAATCCTCGGCAAACTAAGCTTTTATTTTTTATTTTTTTTTATTTATTTAGTTAATCATAACAAATTACTGTCACTTAAAAGTAAATAATAATGAACTTAATAAAGGAAAGTAGAAAAATAATAATAATATGCATTTAAAATTAAGCTTTAAACTCAATCAATAAAAAACTTGAGATAGGAAACCAAAAGCATAAACTAAAATTAATCTATAGATATAACAAATTAACCCGTCTCTGACCCTTTGAAGGAAATTTGCAAAACATTAAGCTATTCCCCTACTCACAGCTATTTGTATACTTAGAGACATTAATCAGACTGGTTCGATTGAAAAAAGAAAATGAATTTTGATTTGGTGCTCATTTCATTTATTTTGCTGCGTATGATTCTGTTGCTGTTTGCTGTGATCGGCGTAACCTTTGCTGACCTCCTGCAAGCCACACAAAATTTTGGTTAGAAACGAACGCATGGGCGTAGGAAATAAATGGCTTTTGATAACAAAAAGGTCTTGGGGTCGAAGGCCAACTGGAATTCTAAAAGAGCTATATGGGGAAAGTTTGGTGCCAGATAGATTGATAAAGCAGTTTGTTAAAAAAATCGAATGTAAAGTTCGCAAGGATTAAAAGTGATAAATGGGTCTGGAAAAGGTGTTGAGGAAGGATCTTTTACGTTTGTTGGTGCTGTTAAGGAGTCATTAAATAATATACACGCTATGTACCTAGATTAGCTAGGATATATAGTTCATTTTTGTATTGAGGATAGAATATGGTCTGACCACATGCCGTTGATTTTGTGTTTCAAATTTGAAAATAAAAGAATAAGCTTCTGCCGAGGTGGCGATGGAAGGAAAGTGAAAAGCCAAAGTACCAGAAGTTAATAACAGATAGTTTATGCACATATAGGCAGGATGAAAGGGAAATACAATTATCGAATTTGGCCCATATAGTCAATGAGTCGGAGCCTGAGGTTAAGAAAGGAAAATTTTCATTTGCCATTATAAATAAATGGTTTGATATAAACTGCTTTAATGGTAGAAAACTTTCCTTTTAAGTACTAGTAGCCTTCAGAAAGTGTTCTAATATATAGAATGAGGAAAACTACTTAGTAGCAAACCGAAGGACTAAACATATATGCAGTGAAAAAGAAAAGAGTATTTTGAAAATGTGGATATACAAATAATCACTGTAAGGGCTGGGAAAGATTGGTTGACACTAGCTAACCAGTTGAGAAAATCAAAAATGTAAATACATCCACAAATTACCTTAGCACCTCCAAAACCACCTTATAAATTCCCCGCAAATATGATATCATAAAAAGAAACCATTCGGTGCTAAATCGGGGCTTTACGCCGGATGACCCATTTGACCTGGATATCCTGTTTGACGTTTTGTGCCTTCAAATACTCGGTTGTTTGAGCCAAAGTGTGAGATTTCGCATTGTCAGAATGAAGAATGATCTAACGTCGACCGTTTGTTTTCCTCATTTCGCTAAAAAACTTGTGGCAAACTGATGATCGTATACCACTCAAAATTGACCATTTTACGTTCCACTAGTGGCACTATTGCGATATGGCAGGTTATATCAAAGAAACAGGCCACCATTTGTTTCAAAGAGCTTCGTGCGCGGACAACTTTCGTTGGGTTTTCATCCTCTTGGAACACCCATACAGTCGCTTTCCGTTTAGTTTCCGGCTCATACGCATAGATCCATGATTCGTCACCTGTTACAATCTTCCATACGTCTTTTGAAGCACCACGATCGTATTTTTAAGCATTTCTTTGCTTCAATCGGTGTGACTCATCTTGCTGCTCCGCCTGAAAACTGATTCATGTAGTTTTGTCCGTTGCAGCAACCAAGTTGCCCATTGCTGCAGGAAAGTTGGGGTTGGCGTTGGAGCTTGTAGTAGTATCTGCTACGGAGGCAAAGTACGCCACCCCCGCAGCATTCTAGTTGCTCGATTTCGAAGACCTAGGGCGTGCTTGCTCACCCTTCAAAGTCGCCGGTACTAGGGATCCGACTCCCTGTATTGTAAATTCTCCTCCTGATTCCTTAAACAGATTGGTTTTATTTCTAGGTACCTTTCCAAATCGCTTTAGGCCTTACCAACAGGCTTCGTGATTGCCGACATAGTGGGTTCAGACGTAAACCAAAGGCCCAATATGGGAACAGGTGACTTTGGATTTCAGAAATGCAGACCTTTAAGCTACCACTTCCATTCTTCCTGCTCATTCATTATTCATTATTCGCAGCTAACCTACATAGGTATATGTAGGCCGTCCACTAACGCCACTTTTGACTTTTTTTGCTAACACTTGAAGACATAAATATAAGATTGGTCTATGCAATATACGATATAAAATCTCGAAAAGTGTTGCAGTTGGTGGAAGTTAGTAGAAGTTAATCTAAATAAATCTGACATGATTCTTTTTACGAACGAAGTGAGATTCTCAGAAAAATTCAAGTAGTTCTTTAGGGGCGACCTGATAAACAGTCGTGTTCAAACGGTAAGTATGTAATTCATCATTTAGGTCAGCTCGCCTTAAGGGTCACCATGAATTCGTCGATCTGCTTGATCTTCCTCTTTTTCAAATGAATTTTGTAGTGAATACCCTTCACAGGTTTTTGGATTTAGTGTTGACTATTGTTGTCTTGTGTCAAAAACCCCTCCAATATCCCTTCCTGAAGACCTTTTCTATCTCTCCTTAGAAATTTCGTTGAGTCTTACGAATTACGGTTCTGTAACGACAACATCTCTTCCTCAACGTCGCCTTTGTTTCCGAAAGGCAAATATTAATTTACTAAATATTTTGCTCACACAGGTTGATTGGTCCTTTTTATATAACTAGGGGAACCCAAGACTGACACAATGGACCGCATTCTTGAAAAAAAAAAAACTTGTTTTTTAAATGCTAATAATTTCTCTGTAAAAAATGTTCTCTGTGAAAACTCTACTACCACGTGATAAATGCCCCTGATCTGATGTCTCAGAAATATAAAATCGCAATCAATTGAATGATCGAACTCTACTTGGGATTTATTTATAGTCATCGCAAAAACTGGAATGACTGGAAATTGAGTTCTTTGAAATTCATTTTTATTTTTAGTATTTGTTGCCATTCTCGGGTAGAACTACACATTCTGTGAAAATTTCAACTCTCTACCTATTACGGTTCATAAGATATAGCCCAAGGACGGACGGACAACGTAGCCTTAGTAATAGGGTTCCGTTTGGTATACTTTGGGTCCGGAATCCTAAAAACAAGCGTCACAATACGTTAATAAAAGAAAGAAAGAGGTGTCTTGGGACATCCGTGTAGTGCGCAGCTCCATTCAGAACAAAGTTTTTAATTATTATTTCTATTTTTATTTATTGAAATATTTATGTTTTAATTTTCTTTTTTTGATTCATTTTTATTATCATTATTTATTATTTATTTTTTTTATTTCTTTATTTATTTTGTTTCTCTTTAAGCACAAAAACCCAAGAGAGAATGAACGATGTCTTCGCTCATGACTGCATTAGTGATAAAATGAGGGTTCTATTAAGACAGAATTAAGTAAAAATAAAAAAAGTATATTCCCAGTGCAGGACTCGAACCGCACGCCCTCGGATTGCCAGTCCTACCCTCTAACCACTACACCACGCACACATTTTTATTGTCTTTGCCTAAATAGCTCCAATATAATAATTATAGATATTTAGAGAGCAGAATGAAATAGTAGACAAAAGTTAAGATGTATGTGTGAGTTTACGAATATCGTAAGGACTTACATGCTGTTAATTTTAATTGTTGCTTTACCTTTAGTTTGTTGATTATTATCATCATTATGTTTGCAAAACTTAATCATGTGATTTTTACTTAGTTATTTGTTAGAACTGAGATTAAAATTACAAATTATTACTTAATATTTAATATGAGCAATAGTGACAGAGGCCTTCAGCTCAGGGGAAAGTTAAGAAGTTAGTTAAAGGAAAGGAGGAAATTAGAAAAGTGCAGGACCAGACTTGCATTGAGCGGGAATCGAACCCACGACTCTTGGGATGTCAGCCCAGCGCACAAACCTCTGGGCCAACGAGCCAGTCTTCATTTTTACTTATTTATATTTGTTGTTTAAAAGGCCACAGCAAAGCGTGCCTGTGCAAAGCTAGTAATTCATATTTACACAAAGCAAATTAAAAGCAATCATTTCCAATACACAAATAAAAAAATAAAATTTTTTTTTAAATATTCCCAGTGGAACACGCCCTGGGTTTGCCAGTCCTACTCTCTAACCTCTACGTCACGCAGACATTTTAATGATATTTGCTTAAATAGCTCCAATATAATAAAAAACAATCATTTTAAATTTAAAAATAATAAAAAAAAAAAATTTCCAATGCAGGATTCGAACCCCATGCCATCAGTTTGCCAGCCCTACACTCTAACCAAAAAAAAAAAAACTTGCGAATCTATTTTTTTTTTTACTGCACTCATGCCGTAACGCGCATAAAAGAGCTACGCTCTAAAAATATCGCTAAGTTTTGTTGCCACAAGCTGCGCGCCATTTGTTCCATTCCCGTATAGTTTTCGGATCCGGTTGTGATAGTTTTATCCGCAAAATTGTCGGATGCGATATCGCTTACGAATATTTTAACCACTGGGTAGGTTCACATTCACACTCGTTTACGCGTACATTGTATATTATATTACCATGGATACCAATTACTATTTTAAAACAACATTCGATTGAATTTATATTTGTATGCGTACATTAATATTACAAATGTTTTGAGCTTATGAAAATTATTTTTCTACTATGGGGATGTTACATAATTTTACTGACTTTTTGAAGGTAAAAAAAAAGAAAATTACCATATTGGTACTTGGATTAAACAATAGTGGAAAATCAACTATTTTAAATCACTTCAAGAAGTCAAATGATCAAATTTCAATAATCGTACCTACAGTTGGATTTGTGGTGGAGCAGTTTTATCGTAAGTAATAATTAAGTTCATTTTAAGTGTTACAGTTACAAAGTGTATTTTAGAAACCGGAACAAGTATTAAAGCTATAGAGATATCTGGCTCACGTCGCTACAGATCTCTTTGGGAACATCAGTTTAATAATTGTCAAGGCATTTTGTACGTCATAGACTCAAGCGACCGTATGAGATTTGGTATCATACCTTATAAATAAATTGTGATTTTCAATTAACTCATTTTCATTCATTGTTACAGTCGTAGTTCAAGATGAGCTCGAAGCCTTATTAAAGCATCCAGATCTAAAAATTCGATCTGTGCCAATTCTATTCTATGCTAATAAGATTGACAGCGAGGATGCACTCTCGAGTGTAAAAATTGCAACTGGTATGTAAACTCCCAACTCTTATGACTGCAGTAGTATCATAGTAACAAGTATACGTTTTTATTTTTAATATTCATACATACTTTTGTATGTACATACTTTTGTATGTACATACTTTTGTATGTATGAATCAGCAAGACGACCATTGCTAAGCTTTTATTAACAGTACCAGGCGTCTGAGCTTTGCTCGGGCAAAATTGGGTCAGACACTTATATTATCCAAATTTCAGTTTAATAATATAAAAACAAAAAAACTAGAAAGAATGTTATCTTCGACTATTCCGAAGATGAAATACTCTTCACGGGATTTGTATGGGAGGCATCCTCCTTAGTGGTCCGATTATGTTGATTCCAACAAATGCACTGCGTCTATCTTGAAAACTGATATTGTCCAAGTTTCAGTTCGGTAGGACAAAAAACATAAAAAATTTTCTTAAAACAACATGAATTCATGGGTGGTTTGTATGGGAGGTACCCTCCTAGTGGTCCGATTCGACTGTTTTAGAGAAATCTTCTGCGTATGATAAAAAGAAAGGTTCGTGCAAAATTTGTGCTTTTTAGCGCAAAAACTGAGGGACTAATATGCGTACATACAGACGGACAGACGGACTTGGCTTAATAAATTCGTTCAATCGAGCTGATCAAGAATAAATATAGTTAATGTGGTCTATTTTGTCTCCTTCTGCCTGTTACAAACTTCATGACAAATTTATAATACTATTCACTTCTGTGAAAAGTATAAAAAACAGCATGAATTTGATTATGGGTATTTATAGTAGGTACCCCTCCTAGCAATTCTAGGGTCTTGAAATTTACTTGGTTGGGAATTATAGGTCAGACACAAATTTTAATTTGATAATACAACCAAAAAAGTATTTTTAAAAAGAGTAAGAATTTTAATCTGAATGTGTTTCTCCCAAACCCCTCTTACAATAGTAATCTTAGCTTCTTGGAATTTATATGACTAAATTTGTATACAACCCGTTAGAGCCGTTTCCGGGATACACGCAATGAATCTATCTATATATACATACAATCCCAGACGTCTCTTTTGTGCATGCTAATAACAGAAACGGCTTAACCAATTTGAATGCGCTTGTCACTGGTAGAAAACTTCCTCTGACATACAGCGTTTATTTTAATCAAAATGGACCAACTAAGTCGAAAGAAATTAATTATAATTAATTTTTCTTACAAAGCCAAATAAACTAAAGAATATTTTTAAAATAAATAACTTCAGCATAATAATAAATATTTAGAGAGCAGAATGAAATAGTTCAAGCAGACAAAAGTTAATGTTTATTTGTTGATCATTATCATTATTATGTTTATTTGTTATTTGAAAGGCCACAATAGCGGTAACCTCCCATACACTCAAAAAATTATTGCAATGGTGTATTATGTGCTTCATACTTAAGTATAAAAAACAGAAAAGTTCTTTTGCTTTTTAAGCTTTGCGGTTGGAAAACATTAAGGACAAGCCATGGCACATTTGCTCAAGCAACGCTTTCTCAGGAGAAGGATTAGATGAAGGTATCCAATGGTTGGTGCAACAGATTCGATTATCAATGTTAAGTACCAAAGACTGTACTAAAATAAACTCAAAGAACATGAAAAGTAAGCTAAATAAGTAGTACAAAACATCAAACAAAATATATGAATGGAAAAAAAAAAACTCATAACAGTAACTTTGTAAGCTTGCACGCCCTTCATACTTCAGTGTTCCATTTAGAGGTACTCAAACTTAAATGAAATACCACACGTAAAAATAATGTTAATTGTGTTGGTTTTCCGCAGAAGGTAATTTCATGCCATTAGTGTTTTGACATGATGTCCGATATTTGGGTGCTACGGCTGGATCAAACGAAGGGTAATCGAAGTCTAATTTTCGACCTTTTTATCGGGCAACTGGAACCCATCTGCATATTGATACAGCAAACCAATTTTTTAATTTTTTTTTTGTGTGAAAATAAATTTTAATTTTAACCAAAGCTTCGAAAAATGAGGAGGATGAACTTGAAGCTGATTCTACATACGAGTACGTGATGAACTATTATAAGCGAAAAATGCAGTTCAGTGACAAAATAATAAAGATATAATACATATGAAATAAGTTTTTTGAAAAAAAGCGATTACATTTACTATTTAATTTATTTTTTAAAGAAATGTTAAAACACCATTTGATATACGATATGCTTATGTCAAAAAATTGAAGGGGTACGCACTAATAGTTTGTATATATTTATTTTATTAAAAACAAGAAAAAAAATAATAGATATACTAATTTCATCAACACTGCTGAAAGCATCTTACTTTTTTCTGAATTTATGATTGCACGCTATAAATTAGGGTTGTTACGGGGACCGTTTTAGCGGAGGTGAAGGTGGGTTAACAAAGAAAAAAATTCAGTTCCGAAACATTTGGTTGCAAGATTAATCTGACGAACTTATTAACAGAGAGAGATAGAATTGTCCTTTCTATCTATTTTATAGTCTCTGATTATACACATAAGCTCTGCCGAGTGACGTCGCACGCAATGACAAATTGTAAATATACCTAAAACTCCGTTAAAAACATGCGGAGGCGGAGATACGATTTCGTGTGATGTTCCGCAGTTGCGGAAGCGGAGTTCCGTAACAACCCTACTATAAATGAATTTTTGTGACTCAAAATTTGAATTTTCCGCCTCATTAGTCTAACTATTGTTTATTAT
The DNA here is from genome assembly GCA_037043295.1 of Amiota minor. Classification (NCBI taxonomy): domain Eukaryota; kingdom Metazoa; phylum Arthropoda; class Insecta; order Diptera; family Drosophilidae; genus Amiota; species Amiota minor. Next base: position 28,615 of record JBAMAW010002316.1, read on the forward strand.
TTTATACATACATACATATATCTTAAAAATATCTTACTTCTGAGTTGGGATAACATTAAATTAGACAGTTTCCTGGCTGTTATATTTTATTTGTTTATAGATAATAATTAAAAAATAAGTTGGCTTTAATAGCTAATTATATTAATTTTTACATTTTTGTATAAACATGTTTTCGTTGTCCCAATACTCCAACACCGGAATATGATCAAGTCAGTTGGGTTTTCACGTCATTCGATTTATATCAGACAATGTTGTCTCAAAGAGGACTAGTATCAGAGTCTTCCCGTTCTTGAATTGTGGTAATACTTTGTTGCAAGGCATTTGGTGTTAACCATTCTCTACAACAATAAAAGAAAAACCACAATTATTGAAAATTGAAACAATTATAAAATGAAATGATCCTACTTTGGCAGGCATCTTTGTAGAAATGGCACACAGGAGCTGAAATGGGCCAATCGGTTGACCCAGCTTGGAATTTCTTGGCCGCAAAGTATCTTTACATAGAGAAGAATATTTAACAATTTATGTGTAATATAAATTATATAATTGTCATAATAATTTGCTTACCTGAGTTAAAGAGCTTGAGAAATGGTTGCAGTTGTTATTCATAAGATGGTAACGATCACCGCGAAATTGGTTGCCAAGTTCCTCAACAATTCGTCGCAAATCCTCGTACGTAAAATCTGTGCATCCAATTTGTATGCTTTGACGAAACTGAAATTGTTCCCCCAGTTCATCATGGTCTCGAGGGGTTATTTCAAAAACACCAGTAAACGGAAAGGGATGACCGCCATAAGCAAATTCTGTTCCAAACGCTTCAACTCCAGAGTGGAAAACACCAAGTCCAATTGATGTTGTGTATTCATTTATCCAATACTATGTATTCAGAGATGATTAATCTATGTTCTAAAAAACTAAAATTCATTTTCATAATGCATACCATGTCGTAAACGTTTAAAATAACTGGTTCGCGAGTTCCCATATTGGTCGATAAAAGTTCTTCATTACCACTGTCTTTTGGGACGCTCAAACAACTTGGAAATGATAAATTGCATGGCAGTCCGTTGGAGAACATTGAACATACACGCTGTATTTTGCCGCCTTCTTTTCTTTTTTTGTGACAATGACTAAATTTCTTTAAAGAAGCATGAAACCGAATGTTCTACTGATGGTTTGATCTATAAGTTGTAGTAATTAAATTAATCCGGTTTTAGCCAATATTGTTGTGGTGATACGACTTTAAGTAGAGTTTTAAATCTTTAATTAAAAAATTAGATAAATAAGAATAACTGTCTACTACATTATACAGTATATTGGTTTGATGAGTCCATGTATGCTAAGTTAATGACATATCTGGTTTTTCTTATTTCTGAAACATATTTGGTTTTGGTAGTGTAAAATTTTACAAAATCATTATCGTCTTTGCATCATAACGCGCGTCGTGCGATTAATGATTAAGCAATGTGGTTTGCTGCAAGTATTCAGATGGGAGACCAACTGAAAGCACCGCGAGTATTCTTAAAAATTTGTCTTTAAGATTTTTTTAATACACAATATTTGTAAAATATTTAAATATATGAATAAATTATGCTTCCCTTCGATGTATGCACTAGAGTTGTAACGGAGGTCATTTTAGCGGAGGCGGAGGTGGGTTTACACCTTTATATAAATGAGCAAAGAATGGTATTTTTGTGCTGTATTTAATTTTTAATTCGCGTAAGCTTCTATTGTTATATAATAACACCCCCTCTGGGAAAATCTTCTGGAGTTCTATAAGTCTTGTAGCCTAGAATTCATATTCCTGGAGGGAACATTATTTTCCTTTATAATTGTGATCCAGGTTATCCTCTATAAATGGGATTTCTTGGCTACTACATGAATGAAAACAATATGGGCCACCAACGCATGAATTTTTTGGAGTTCGAATTTGGTAGTATCTCGGGTACGAAGTCTGACCAGAGGCTATTTTCAGGAACCCACGGAACTTGCTTCCGTCCTGGCCAGCGGGTACGGCCCCCTTGTGGGAGTATCGTGGTGGCTGTGGTTTAATACTCAAATGCGGGTAGAGTAATAACTCGACGTGGAGTTACGTTATACAACCGGGTGCTGTGACCCAGGGATATATAACCAAAGGGAACGTTGATTGACGTTTCAATCCATGTGCTTGGCACCGTGTTCTTAAGTCTTCACAGACAGGTGAGCACGTAAAACACTGGTACTTCATTCTTATATGATAACAATAATAAAAGTAAAATTACAATAAAAATATACTTTAAATTTAACCAACTATCTGCGGATGCGGAGGTACGATTTCTTGCGCATGTTCTGCAGCACACTCACATCTTTTTTTTTTTTTTTTTGATCTGTTCTGTTTATGAATTACAGTTCAAATTTCAGTTCGACAACACAAAACAGTTTTTCTATTAGGACTATGCATTAGTTTTAAAGGATTTTTCACCAAAAATGGGGCTTTATTTTGATTTCAAAATGGATTGATACATCATTCAAAGTACTGTCCGTCGCTAGCCACAACCTTTTCCCATCTTTCTTTCAATTTCCGGATTCCTTTCTCCAAAATTCCGGCTTCTGGGCGGCTATGAATGAATCGATCCATTTTTTGGTCTCTTCATATGAAGAGAAGCGGTGTCCAGCCAGCTTACGCTGCATCTCCCGGAACAAGTGGTAATCCGAAGGAGCAATGTCTGGGCTGTACGGCGGGTGGGGTAGCACTTCCCAGTTGAGCGTTCCAAGGTATGTTTTGACGACCTGTGCAACATGCGGCCGAGCGTTGTCATGCTGCAAAATAACCTTGTCGTGTCTTTCGACCGTTTCCGGCCGTTTTTCAAGCAATGCTCGGCTCAAACGCATCAATTGACGTCGGTAGACTTCCCCAGAGATGGTTTCGTTGGGTTGGAGCAGCTCATAGTACACCACACCCTTCTGATCCCACCAAATACAGAGCATGAGCTTCGAACCATGAATATTCGGCTTGGACGTCGATGGCGCCGGTTGGCCGGGCTTGACATATGTTTTTTTACGCTTTGGGTTATCGTAATGGATCCACTTTTCGTCGCCAGTCACAATACGATGCAAAAAACCCTTCCGGCCAAGTCGTTTAAGCAGCAATTCGCACGTGAAAAATCGGCGTTCGACGTCTCTCGGCTTCAACTCGTATGGCACCCAATTACCTTGCTTTTGGATCATTCCCATCGCTTTGAGACGTCTGGAAATGGTTGCTTGGTCAACGTCCAACGTTTCGGCGAGCTCTTCTTGCGTTTGGCACGGGTCTTGGTCCAGCAATGCCTCCAATTCTGCGTCTTCGAACCTTTTGGGCTGGCCAGGTCGCTCCTTGTCCTCGGTATCAAAAACACCACTTTTGAAGCGTCGAAACCAGTACCCACAGGTTGAAATCGATGGAGTATGGTTCGGGTAGGCATCCAACAGCAATTGACGGGCTTGGGTGGTATTTTTCTTCAAATTGAAGCAAAAAAGCAAGGCTTCCCGCAAATTGCGTTTTGACGACACGAAAGTTGACATACTCGGAGCACAAAAAAACTATGTTGTGTACACTTCAGCGAAATGACAGATACTGGTAAACAAAGCCTAATGATGAGGCTTTGACATGAATATAGTTACAGTTTTGCCAGATGCGATACTGTTGTAAATAACGCCATCTGTGTGCAACCTTTAAAATTAATGCATAGTCCCAATAATAGGAACAAAAATCTGAATTTGGGTTTGTATACGATCCAGAAACGCTATGGTCTTGAAATTCACATGGTTGGGAGATGGATGTCCAAATTTCAATCCAAAAGCACAAAACAAAAAAGTTTATTTAATAAGGCTTTGTATAAAAGGGAGGGTACCTCCCTAGTAATCCGATTTGGATGTACAGCACCTACATTAGGAACTTATGGTGTTGTAATTTCAGTTCCAATACTATAAATTTATTATATTTTTAGTAATTGCAGCTGTAGTCCCAATAGAACTATACATTCTGTGAAAATTTGATCTTTCTACTACGGTTCATGAGATAGAGCCCGAAGAGGGATGGATGGAGGAACAGCGTAGCCTGAGTAATAGCGTTATGTACCATTTGAGTACAGTACAAAAGAATTGCTAAGAAGCAAGTTTCTTCATGCAGGGAAATATTTGCTCCTTTTTCGAGCTAAGAGTGACCAATGTATGTATTATTTTAAAAATGTGTTTTAATTTTAAAAAACAAGCCAAACCATATTACATACGAGGTCTGTTCTAAACGTATCGCGAATTTTTTTCACGGTCCACGTGTTAGCGATTATCGCTCCATTCGCTCCAGACAGAATATCGAAAACATGCATTCACAACAATAAGAGCAACGTTCGTTGCACACATTAAATTTGAGTAGACGTACCTGAATTACAACCCTTGCTGGCAATGCAATTGTACTCCTGCACAAGTCTAATCTATACATATAATAAAATCGTAGACTTTGTCAGTTAGTTCCCGTGTTGTTCTGATTCCATGCGATTTCGTTATATAGAAGTTGTATTAACTTTTGTTACTTTATAACATTCGGACTATTGATAATAGGAAGGTAATTTTATCACAATGAGAGATGTCTGTAACGTTTTTTCTTGCGTCGCATAAGACAATTTATCACATGTTTTCAAAATGAAATATAGACACTTTAAATAACACGATTAAAAAAATTCGATATATTCGTTACAGCGAGCATATAATCTATCCTAAAACAGCTTCAATGAAGCGCAGTTAATCTAGCCTTCATTAATATTTGTTTCGTATGTACATACTTTGATAGTGAGAAGTGAGAAATTTCCATTTTGTATCATTAAGCATTTCTTAGCATATATGTATATATGTACATAGGATATATACATATATTGTATGTATACAAAATGACAATATACACATGTAAGTACGCAAGTTTATTATACACTCCCCGCCACTTGAATAGGCCAGCCAGGAAATTGTCAGTCAATTTACATTAAAAGTAACGGTTTTTTCTTGAATGTTTGTTCAATCTCTCTATGAAAAAAAAAAAATTATACTAAAAATTTGAGTGAAAAAATACACATCGCCACGTTTTAATGTTTCTGTATCTCATGACCAGTACTAGGTAGAGACTTGAAATTTTACAGAATGTGTATTTTTATTGCCATATCCCCAAAAAATAATAAATTTTTTGAAAAATCCACCGGAAAAGTCTTAAAAAAGAGTAATCTCTTTTCCACAACAACAAGATGCAGTTTTTGTGCATAAAAATGTTTATAACAACATATAGCAAAACAGCTTGTGTATTGTACAAAAACAAGCGAATGTACGAAGAAAAAAGAACGAGAAACACACAGAAGCTCGTTGATGATCTATTGTGCAAGAGGGGACAGGCGGCAAATGTTTACAACAACATGCAAGCGAATTGCTTGTTTGAAGTAAAACTTCTTTAGCGAAGGGGAGTAAATCCAAAATATATGAAACTGAAATGTTACGGAAATCATAAAGTGATGATGCTTCAGAGACGTGGTGGGGAGACGAGAGAGAGATAAAAAATGCTTTACTGAAGTGTGTTTTTACGAAGAGCGTACGACCAAGTGGCCGAAGACCGAGCGAGCGTCTGTTGAGAAGGGAAATACGCGTGTTGCTTGTGTTGTTGTTGCTGTTTGGTTTTGTGTACTAGATAACAACAATAAACCCGCAATGCTGAACTATTGTTGCTTTGTTTTATATTAAAATTGAATTTATGAAAACCAAACACAACATAAGTATTTTCGTCCTGTACAAAATATAAGCTTATTTAGTTACCCTTTGCATCTACGGTGTGTGAATTATAAAGTTAAAAAGCAAGGAAAAAAAAAAAAAAAAAGAAATCAGAATATAGAATGTCAACAGAACAATCTACGATGGACGTACCCGAAAATAGAGAGGCTCAACAACATGGAATTAGATGGTCAAATAATAATACAGAAAATTGTGGTGTTATATTGTTTCAATACAAAAGAGTGATTGTATTTTTCGGTCATTCGGCCACTTGTTCGTACGTTCTTTCGTAAAGTAAACACAATCAGTAAAGCATTTTTTTTCTTTCTCTTTCTGATGCATAAGCATTTCTTTCTCTAAGCTGCAGACGAGCCCGCACAAGACAATGCACATTGTTTTGTGCGTCTCCCCACTACGTCTCTGATGCATCATCGCATTTTGATTTTCGTCACATTTCATTTTATAATTTTTGGATTTACCTCCCTTCGCTAAGGAAGTTTCACTTCCATATTGTGCTTATGAGGGTGAGGCACACTACATAATTTTTTTTTTATTTTCTTTTGATAACCATCTTAAAGCATGCCCTAATTTTTGCGCCTCTTGAATAGAACAATTGTTTTGTTAGACTCCTACATGTGCTGTGTGGACACGTGTTGTTGTTTAATCGCTTTTTGAGGCGAGTTGGAATTTAACTAAAATGGGTCGAGGAAAAACTTTAACGGAGAAGGAAAAATTCAAAACAAAAGATTTCAAGGGCTGTGGTCAACCTATTGCAACATAAGCAAAAAAGAAATCGAAAGAAGGCGACAAATGGTGTCCGCATTCTTAGCCAACGAGTTAAAATAAGGGAAAAATATGAAAGACCGTACTAAAAGTGTCCTCTGTGATGCAGACAGGCGACTTATTTTGAGAAAAGCCTCAAACTCTCACGGTTCAACATCCAAAACCAAGGCATAATGTGGACGACTTAACGCAAGCCTAACCACTATTCGGCGTGTAATATCGAAAGCTGCATATTTGAAAAGGTTAACAATTAAAAAACACCACCACTGAATGCACTTCGAAAGGACAAACGCCTTATTTTTTGCCGTAACCATATGATCGGGACTACAGAGTAGCATGGCGACGTATTCTCGGATGAAAAAAAAATTCAATTTTGATGGACCCAACGGCGTTTTTTTATAATTAAGTTACCAAAAAACTTGTAACAAAATTAACTGTATCAGTTACAAAAACAAATCTTTCTTCATTTGATTTGGAATTAATTATAGGAATGTTTTCTGGATCTGCAAAATTAAGCTTCAAAAAAAAGTTTGTTAGGTGTCCTATTCAAGTGGCGCGGAGTGTACTTACTTATGTACATTTAATAGATGTGTATTTGCAATATTACAAATCATAACAAAAGTTGGGAGAATATCACAAATATCTAGTCTCAAAAACCTAATATTATGTACTAAAATATTGCATCTTAAGGTAACAATGGAAACCAATTAGTACGAGTATACAAATCTATTAATAACAACAAGTAATAGTTGTCTTTTAGTTTGTATACACAAATAGGGTTTTTTTTTTTGTATGATAAAAGCAATGATTAGACATTTATTCACAATTTAAATACTCACAATATATAAGAAATGGCCTTTATAAAGACATGTCTAGAAAAATAAATAAAAATCCCAAACACTTATTGTTTAAGTTTACGCTTTTAATTTTAATGAGTGTTTAGAGGAATTAAGCGTAAATACCAGGGCTACGTGAATAATTTACATTCCTTATAACAAGTTGGTAGAGGGCGTCGATCTCAAGACGAATGTGTCTCTTAAGTGCCCTGCACACGGTCATGCAGCTGTGTACGTGTTCAAGCGTCATGCAAGCATGTCAGTCATTTATTTATTGTTATCTTTTGAAGTGAGCAGACAACATTGTCAATACGGATGAAACGTTCATAGTATTTAAAGCTGTGAGCATAAAAATGAAAGGAAAAGATCTGAAAAAGAAAGTGAAGAAAAAAGAATGAAATAAACCTTTGGTTCACGCATTGAAATTTATTGGAGCTGAAATTATCCTCGCTAGGGTATTCTGTGTGTGGATATGTCTGTTTATGTATGTAATTACTATATTTGAAAAAATTACTTATACAATATATTAATACAATAGAACGAGAAAATTAGTTTAACCGAACAGCATGAAAATTGGCACGTATGTGTAATTCTTCATGAAGTATGTTTATATGCTATCCATTTAGTTGCAACTCGCAAGTTTTTATATATTTTCATGTCTTTTTTTCTTTAATAAGTGCATTCATTTTGACTCTAATTATTATGCTTAAATACAAAAAGCTTATTGCTATAGAACTTCATTTGTGTTTGATAATTTATTGAATGTTTTAAAGTTTAAGTTTGCAAAAATTTCTTTTATAATGTTTGTCGCCATATTGTGTTAGAAGAAAAAATAAAGCTTGTTCTCCTTCGTCTTCCCTCTTTTCAATCTTTACAAAAATCTCCAAAAGCTCCTTGAAGTCAATGATCTAGAAAGTAGTTGCCAACGCTTCCGATTATTGTGTTTTTGTTTTGATTCGTCTTTCCTTTTATTAATTCAATTGTGACATGTATTTAAATTCATATTTCAGTGATCTCCTCCAACATTCTCCTCACGTTAAAAGAACATCCTTTGAAAGAAAACGTGATAACTAGTCATCCATTGGAAAAGGTGCAATTTTGTGTACTGGGCGTCAGATTGTGCCCCTTGTTGTCGGAAAACCTACTTAAAATAGCCGATTTAGCATCAGATCCCGATACTTTTTGAAACTTTTGTAATTTGCTGTCCAGCTCGTCTCACAAAATAGAGGTATATTTGGAATTTTATTCCGCTACAACGTACTCTCTCCCTAAAAGAATTTATAATGTCCTTCGTAGTTCCAGCAGTATTTCTCACTTCCACTTACGAAATGCAAATCTGAAACTCAATAGCAAGGACATACGCTGGACCAATAATGTAAGACATCTGGGTCTGGGTCTTACACAGCAAACTTACATTCTGACTTCACATTGCCAATACGTTGGACAAAATTAACAAAACTATCTGTATGCTCTATTCTTTGATAAATCGGAAGTCGCATCTGTCACTTCATAACAAAATGATTATCTTCAAGTCAATTTTTGTCCCTCTCTTGTTGTATGGATCTTAAGTTTGAGAGATTGTACTCACATTCACACAATGCGTCTGCAGATTGCTCAAAATGAACTCATATTATATTAAAACTATTTCAATTGGCATCAAAATATTTGTCAATATCCTTGACTGCCACAACACTATTTGCGATCAACTAAAAAGCGACAGCTGTGAGTTTTTCTCTTATGAGAATAGATCTAGTCTAGATAACCTACCTAATGATGAGGTTAACACAATGATAATGTTGAGAACATGGTGTAAAATGTATTGATGTAAAAACAATTGAAAAAACAACAAGAACTGGTTTTAAACTTCTCTTACATGTAGTATATTTGGCAAATAAATCAACTACTCTTCAAAAACTGCGGAAAGACCATTCGTACATCAACCAACCTAAAGTTCGTTGGGAATATAAATGTATGAATATAATGTTACAACTGTCAACTTTTTGAACACGGGTCAAGCAGTTGTAATGTCGCCACATCGTGTGCATTCTGCGCCGGCCCCCATAAGACCTCATCGTGCCCAGATACAAGTAAGCTTCGTTGTGCAAACTGCAGAGGTGCTTACCCCTCTACCGACGCTGCCTACCCTTGCCGGCCATCTTATATTGCGCTGATCCAAAAAAGGTCGCCAAATTCCAAACATTATTTAATACAGTACAACCCAGTTCAAAGCTATGGTTGCTACCAGCGCAACAAAAACAGCACTAACTGCTAATAATACTACAACAAAAGCTCAAGTTACGCCGATTATGAGTGTAACTAATAGTAACCAAAGCATTAATACCTTTGTGCAAAGTCAATTACCTACTTTAAGCAACGCCCTCATCGGCTCCCAAGAAAGAGCACCACCATTCGTCTTCTAGCAGTCTTACTGATCGGACGTTTACCTCGCAGCTAATAAATTTTATTTTATTTGCTTCTTATCAAAGCCTAACAGCACCAATAATGACAGCGGGAAATGCCTACTTCTCGTTTGTCGCTAATGATACCAGGAACAAAAACAAAGGTTCCTTATTAACCGCTCAGCCGCCCGTAGATAGAGCGCGATCTTGCTTTCCTGGTCTTATGTCTCGTACAGTAAGCACTAGTCACTCACTCCCATGGAGTGCCCAGTGCCCTTCCCCTCAACCACCTTTATATTCAAACCCAGAAGCAACTGTGTTTAACGCTACAACAAACAAAACACAAAGTACAGCTTTTACTTCTACAGCTAGTGCAGTTTCAGGAACAACAATAGTGTTCTCAGCTACTGCTTCGATTGCGTCATCACATGCAGTTACTGTAACAACAACAAACATGCAAACATTTAATAACGATATTAACAACCCAAAACAAGAACAAGCAAGCAATAGCAAAAAAATCTGCTAAGCAAGCTAAAGCAATAAAAAGGCAACTAAGAAAACGATTTTGGAAAGTAATAGGTTCCAACTACTTGCTTAAAAGGATGAACCTGCTAAAAACGATGAGAAAAACGCATCAAAACCTAAAATTGCAAAACCTCCCCCAATATATGTTCGTGAAGAAAGCTCGAATAGGCTTGTAGATGCTATCCAAAGAATAGTTGGCAATAATAACTTTCATATTGTCCCTATTACCAAGGGTAATATAAAAGAAACTAAGGTCCAAATATATACGGAAGCAAACTACAGTTATGTAACTAAGTACCTTAGAGAGACTAAGAGAAACTATTATACCTACCAGCTTAAAAGTAGTAAAGGACTGGTTGTTGTAATTAAGGGCATTGAACCCTCTGTTGATTGTAGCGATATTAAGAGTGCACTGGAAGAAAAAGGTTTTGAGGTCAAAGTAGTGATTAATACAAAATTGAGTTGGTCCCAAAGTTGCAGTACTTAAAAAAAATGAAGTGCATCCCATTACAAACTTAAATATTTACTTCATCGTAGGGAAACTGTGGAGAAACCTCACAAACGAGTAAATCCTGTGCAAAGCACAAATTGTCAGGAATTTGGCCACACGAAATATTATTGCACCCTTTGTCCAGTATGCGTAGCTTGTGGAGACTTGCATGAAACCGCAACCTGTGAACTAAGTCGCGATAATTCTGATCTTAAAAAATGCAGTAACTGTGGGAGCAATCATACAGCCAATTATAGAGGTTGTCCTGTATATAAGGAGTTGAACAACCGTTTGCAGTCAAGAAAAAAATTCCGCCCGTTTTATCCGTGAGGCTATCGGTACAGAATCAACGACGGTTATGTGCCCACCACCTAATATTCCCTTAACTTCAAATATGTCGTATTCAGGTGCCCTGCGCTTAGGAGTTCAACAAGAAACTGCGAAAAGGATTGTGAAGCCTAAGGCTCCAATGTCTCAACATAATAAGCCAATCTCACTAACTACCCCAACTCTAAATGCGTGTAATGACCCAGTGTTGCAACCACAAAGTTGTAGAGAATCTATGTTGGTGAATTTATTACAGACCCTGAAGCAATCAATCTTAACGATACAAAACTCTTTTCAAGAGATGATAAAAATCCAAATGAAAATTTTGGATAAGGTAAATTCCCCATAATGGCTCATTTAAAAATAACTCACTGGAACGCAAATGGCATCTCACAGCACAAACTAGAGCTGATGAAGTATCTAGAGGACAACAATGTAGATGTGATGTTAGTCTGTGCGACACATTTGACTAGCAAAAATAACTTCTTTATACCAGACTACTTAGTTTATACAACAAATCATCTGGATGGAAAGGCTCATGTTGGTACATGCATTATTATAAGAAAGCGTATTAAACACCAGACCCTAGAGCCATACTCATCTAATTATCTACAAGCAACTTTGGTCCTGTTGCGTCATGGTAATCTGATGTTATCTGCTGTATATTGTCCTCCACGATTTTCAATATCTCAGATGTGTTTAAAAATTTCTTTGATAGCCTTGGAGAACGATTTTTGGCGGCCGGTGACTACAATGCTGGGTTCTCGTTTAGTAAATCCAAAAGGTCGGCAACTTTACAGAACTCTTGTAAATTGTAAAAACAAGCTAGACTTCGATTCTCCGGGTAGGTCTACATACTGGCCGGCGGATCTGAGAAAAACTCCCGATATCATCGACTTTAGTATCACAAAAAATATACCAAGAAACCTCATATCAGCAGTTACTCACGATGAACTTTCTTCCGATCACTCCCCCGTTGATATCGTTTTACTCGATTTTCCAATATTTGAGGATCGCCCTTATAGACTAATATCTAATAAAACTAGTTGGTTGCAATATAAAAAGTATATTAGTTCTCACATAGAAATTGCACCTGCGATTAACTCTGAAAGTGATATTGACAAATCTGTTAATGAGTTAAGTGCCGTATTGGTAGCTGCAGCTGAGGTTTCAACGCCTGCGATTGTTGTCACAAGCTCAGCAGAAAATCATTCTCAAATAGGGAAATTAAAGAACTGTTTGCTTCTAAACGACGATTGAGAAGAGAATGGCAACAGCACAGATCTCCAACTGCTAAGTAAAGGCTAAAAGATGCAACAAAAAAACTATCCAAAGCACTTTTAAGCGACCAGCTCGAGGCACAAAGGCGCTATATCTATAACCTATCACCCACAAACACTAGATTTTCACTTTGGAAAGCACAAAAATCGCTAAAAATTCCTGTGGTACTGGTTTCACCTATTAGAGACAGAAACGGCAGTTGGGCTCGGTCTTATGAAGAGAAGGCTAATGTATTTGCCAATCATCTGGAGCACGTGTTTCAACCTAATCTACCTACTAACAAATTTGTGCTTCTTCACCAGACAATCACAAATTCAGTAAATATGTCTCCATTAAAAACAAGCTCAAGTGGAGTTGAATCTATTATATCTGAACTTCCAAACGCAGCAATAGTTTTTCTCTCGTGTCTTCAATGCTATCCTTCGAATTGGGTACTTTCCAAAGCAATGGAAGAAATCGGTTATTATAATGGTTCCAAAGCTCGGGAAGGATAGGACATGTCCTTCTTCATATAGACCTATAAGTCTGCTTCCATGTCTTTCTAAGGTATTTGAGAAGGTTCTTAAAGCCAAACTCAATCACCAGTTATAAGCAAATAGTTCAATCCCAGATCACCAATTTGGTTTTCGAGCAAAACATGGAACGATTGAGCAAGTCAACAGAGTTACTTCGGAAATAAGAACTGCCTTTGAACTGCGAGAATATTGCTCAGCAGTAGTCCTTGATGTAGCACAAGCGTTTGATCGAGTATGGCATGAGGGTTTGATTTACAAAATAAAATGTTTACTTTCCCGATCGAATTTGCGGTTATCATTGTCATGGAAAATGTCTTCAGCAAGGGATAGTGGATGGTATTTTGACACAACAGAGACAGAATTATCATTAGTCAACACTAAATCCAACAACCTGTGAATGTGATTTACTACAAAATTTATTTGGAAAACAGGAAGATCAAGCAGACTATCGACGAATTCATGGTGACCCGACGGAACAAGGTAGCTAGAAGGCCCGAAAAAGGAACAAGAAATATAGGGTAAATTGAAATCACCTAACACGACCAATAAATCGCTATTTCGAGTAACGTTGACAACGTACTCAATGGCTGATAATAGTTTTAGGTTTTGGGGTTTGATTATGGGTTCTAGTTGTAAGTTTATCTTTCAATATACAATAAGTAAGGTTTTTATCTTCCTATTTTATTGGCACCAAGTCGGAGTCCTATCGTCAGGCTTGATTCCGGCAGCCTTCGGTATATAACTGAGGTTAAATACCTTGGTATAATCGTGGGTAAGAGAATGAATTTCATTCCTCATATTGCTCGTCTCAGAGACCGGTTGTTTGGTGTGGTTGGTAAAGTGCGCCGGGTTTTGCGGAGTGAATGGGGTCTCAGTAAACGTGCTGTTCAGTACATTTATGGAGGTCTATTTGTTGCTTGTGCAGCATATGGATCTTCGGTGTGGTACAAAACGGCATCGTCTGCTGTAGGCAGAAAGAAAGTGTTATCATGCCAGAGGGTCATGATATTGGGATGTTTGCCGTATGTCGCACCGTCTCCACTGAGGCTTTGCAGATTTTGCTTGGTGTGGTTCCTCTTGATCTTGAGGTCAGGCGAAGAGCCATTGACTTCAAGATCAGGAGAGGATTACCATTGCAGCAGGATGGATGGTTATATGGGATGGATGTGGAGAGCTTAGGTTGTAATGTGTGCAAGAGAATGTTGAATGAGTGTGTCCTGTCTGAATGGCAAATCAGATGGTACAGTTCTGTATGTGGGTGGGTAACATACAGGTTCATTCAGGATGTCACATTTGTTGGCGGTCGACCGGACTTTGGTTTTAATCTTTGGCTCGGATTCCTGTTGACTGGTCATGGTTCCCTTAATGCTTTTTTGCATTCAAGGGGCCTAAATGACATGCAGAATGCCCTTGTGGCTCGACGGACGAGACATGGCAACATGTTCTCTGTGAATGTTCTCTGTATGTTGATTTAAGGGACATGAATGAGTTTGGTATTTTGAGTGTTAATGGGGGTTTTGATTTTAGTGAGGTGCTCTCCAATAGGGATAGAGTTAGGAGATTAAATGGGTTTGCACGTGCAGTATTTTTGAGACGTCGTCTGATTGTAGCCTGAGACTGTCCGATATGTGTGTGTGTGAATTTGGTTAGTTAGTGTTCCCCCCGGGGTAACCAGTCCCTGAGCTTCATGGAGCTCTACTGATAGTAACTTGGTTACGCTGCCTGACCAGAGGTATTTTCTGGTACCACGGGCGTCTGGCTTGTAGCGGTCTCAGCCTATTACCCTTTCGCTTAAAGTCCTTGTCACAGTGGGGACATATGCTCGCCTGATCTTTATCACATAAATGCTGCCAAATTGGCGGAAGAGGTGGGAATAGACCTCGCTCCCAACAGTAGGAAACTGTACCCATGAGTATAGCTTTATACTGTGCCATCTGTGGGCTACCAACCTGCATGCTATTCCAGAGAGCTATATTCAAACTTGGGCCACCAACCCATGAACTTTTTGAAGTTTGTATTTGGTAGTACCTTGAGTACGAAGTCTGACCAGAGGCTATTTTCAGGAGCCCACGGAACTTGCTTCCGTCCTGGCCAGTGGGTACGGCCCCTTGTGGGAGTATCGTGATGGCTGTGGTTTAATACTCAAATGCGGGTAGAGTAATAACTCGACGTGGAGTTGCGTTATACAGCCGGGTGCTGTGACCCAGAGAGCAGCAGAGGTTTAAGATGGGCCTCGCTCCCCACCAAGGAGAGAGCCATATTTACCAAAATAAATATGACTTAAATTTGGGACCTGCGGGTATATATCCAAGGGGATGTTGATTGACGTTTATTAATCCATGTGCTTGGCACCGTGTTCTTAAGTCTTCACAGACAGGTGAGCACGTAAAACAATGGTACTTCATTCATTTTCCTTAGCCATAATTATATTACTTCATTTTCAATATCTTTTTATTTGTAACTAGCAGCCCGCTCTGGATGGTGTCTTCTATCTTCTATCTATCTATCTTCTATCTACATACATAATCTATCTATCTATATAAATACATACATACAGAACCGATTTTAATAATATGTGCCTTTTAAACAACAAATGAATGGTAATGAAGCAAGTTATTATACATATTTTTGTAAAAATATTATATCAGGTTTGTTTATGCAGCAGATAATGGAATCGAAATAAAAATTTAAAGCATTTGTAGATTATATTACAACGAAATATATAACTAATAATATATAACTATAGTGTACAATATGTTTAGTTTTTCAATCCGAAGAAGAACAAATAGCGCCGATGGTTTACCGACTCTCGAACACGCTACGTACAACCGTCACGTTTTGGAATCATCTATATCTCAAAAACCGCACTAGGTAGAGACAAATTTTCACAGAATGTGTATTTTTATTGCCATATTCCCCAACAAAAAATAAAATTTTTGGAAAATCCTCCGGAAAAGTCTCAAAAAAGGGATTACATTTCCACAATAAGAACATGCAGTGTGTGTGTATAAATGCAAGCAAACAGCTTGTGTGTTGTACAAAAACAAGCGATGTACGCAAAAAAGAGAACGAGAAACTCACAGAAGCTCGTTGATGATCTAATTTATGTGCAAAAGGAGACAGATGGCAAAAGTAAACACAACAACAATAATTAGACATGTCAAAGAAACCGAAAGCAATATACAGATAGACAGACAGACTGACAGACTTTGTGTTTGGGCGAGGCGTGTATAATGAAAATAACAACTAAAAGAGAAGCGAGTGTCGAAGAGAACAGCAAATCAGAGAACAACAACAACATTAACCGCAAAAATAGTCCGCTTTTTCTGCTGTTATACAGTCGTCTGTTTTAGAAATTTATGTATATTTTTACATTTAAGTTTTTAGTCTTAAACACCAAGCAACAGTAAAATGGACAAGTGAAACATTAAAATAAACGTTCATCAAATTCCAATTAAACTTACACAAATATACAAAACACAGTTTCTCATTTGTAATTTATGTTAACTAATACAATAAATAAAAAGAACAAGTGCTATTAGTAATCTACGACTATCACCCACTGCCGTCTGCTGCAGATGAGTTACCGGCAGACCGCATCTTAATTTTTTGCAGTTTGGAGTTCCGTTACTGGCGCAGCATAACCAACACTGAGATGATCTCTCTCTTGTTGGTTTTAAAAAATTTCACTTCTATCACGTGTACGATGGCACATGCGTAATTTTTTCTTTTTTAACAGCGAGTCTTGTTCCATTGCACAATTTCGGCTGATTTAGATTTCGCAACATGATTATCCCCAAGCCCACCTTGAGTTGTAAATTGTGTGGCGTTAATTCTTGCAAATCCAATGAACTTAGGAATTCAGTTGGGTAATTCACAATTTCATTTGGATCAGTAATAGAAACGATCGACTAAAATGAATGCATTTATCAATTTGAGTGATCTACATCCTTATTTTTTGCTGCTAAAATGGCCCGATCGCTCAACTAATCGTGGTTTTTGTAATTAGCGCCAATATGTGAGAACACTTTTGAAATTAAATCTTCTTCTGACGTTGTCAATTGACAAAGATTTTGTGGAAAGTAATGAGACCAGTAGAAGAGTCCACAGGAAATTTTCCATTTCCAATGTCTAATAATGCCATTGAGTAAACTTCTGTCGATATGTCATTTTATAAGGCCACTCGATTATTCGTTGTTATTTTGATGTTTTTCACATATGTATCTCCATAAATTTGATGTTTTCAAGCAAGCATATATTTCATCAGCAACAGTTGATCTGGGAATGACCGGCAGCGTTTGGCGGAAATCTCCTGCCGTAAGAATTATCTTCGTTCTCCGTTCTGAATGCTGCGCAAATCTTTTAATGTTCGATAGAGTGCCTCTAATGCTCGTTTCTAATATTTTCAATTTACTTACTCCCTCTCACTCAACCAAAGTCTACGAAATACGTAAAAGAAGAAGAAAGAAGTCGTCTGAATAGATGTAAGTTTTATAGAAACCCGATACAAAAAGGTTTTTGCAGATTTCATTGATTGTCGTTGAATGCACTTAAATACTAATACGAGGGAAAAAATAACAACAACACACAATTCAATCAGGAGCAAAGCATAAGCAATGAAGAAGCAAAAAAAGTTTGCAAAAACAATAACAAAAATTGCATACATATATTTCATATTTCTAATATTTTCAAATTACTCACTCCCTCCACTCAACAAAAGTAAAAAAAAATAAGCGAAAGAAGAAGAGAAACAAAAATCAGCAGAACACAATTTTGTTTTTGGTACACGACAAACCCTCCACTTCCCTTCGACAAACCAAAATTGATCAATAGCCTCAAACTCGAAACACAAACAAAGCAAAGCACAAACTACGAAACACACTGTCTCTTTCTTGTTGCACTTTAAATGCACATTAAATACAGAAACAAAGCGCGCAAAAAGAGCGTACTCAAAGAGGAAAAATACAACAATAACAACAACCAAAGCATTAAAAACGAAAAAACGTACAAAACTTTTTAAGCTTGGTCTGGCAGTGGTTTTCAAAAAGCTTAACATATAAGAATATTATATTGAAAGTTAAAAACTGAATAAAATAAGTATGTAATTTTTTTTCTTACCATATATTTGTCATTTTAAAAAAAAAGTTATGAAAATCGGCATAGTATAGATAAAAAATGTGAAAAATTTGGTAAAAAAGTGCCTGTATCTCGACAAAAGCGCCACCTACTGGGTCAAACTGAAGCGTAAACCATCTTGGTGACCCCATAAGTACAACAAAAGAAAAAAAAAATTATCAAAATTATTGTAGTTCAGCCGTTTTCAATTGAACAGCGTTCGTGCAGGTTTTGACATTAATTTTTATACATAAAGATTTTTTCGGTTTTTCTCCCTCGTTTACTCACGAGTTATCTAGATATACCGCCTAGAAGCAGATTACGACGACGTCGTGTGATGTCATAGTGTCATCTGATGAGGCTTCATCGGTGATATCGATGAGTTCGAGGAAGGTAAGTATGAGGCAGCAGCAGCTAAGGAAGACTGTTTCTGTGGCTGCTGTTAATTCGTGTTGGGAGAAGGGAAGGGTGGAAGGAACTTTTGTTGTCTCTCAGGCGCCATTCTCTGATGCAGCCTCGACGTTTGGTAATCGCAAGGTGTCTGCAATAGAGAGGAGGAAGAGCATTACCGCTGACGTCACGGTTAATAATGTGTCATTTATTGTGACCCGATCTATACTGGAGTACACCAACCAGAACGAATTTTTGTTGATGACACTAGTCGCAAAAAACGAGGACGATTAGATGCAGTTCGCGACTATAGTGTTAAAAGCGTCCCACCTTGGTTTTGCGACCTGGTCCTTGGTTTTCAGAAGCAAAACTTCTGGCAAATCTTCCCAGGACGTGGTGGAGTAGGTGGTGAAAGAAGTGAGCCTACACTAGGAGCTTAACAAGATGAGGGACAACAACAAGTTCAAGGAGTTAGGACTAGAAGTGAGTGTAAATGAGAATTTAGGCCCTAGATTTGTAGCTCAGGGGGTACACTCCCAGATTGGACCTGATGAGTTCATGAGGGAGTTGTATAAGATGAACCTGAAGGAGAAAATGTGTGAGGGGGAGTGTAAGACGAGTGTCCGCCTGTGTGGCAAATCAAATCACCTGCCACCATTGCCGCTTACGTAGGGCCGTTAAGGCATCTAAACACGGTCCTACATTGTTTGTCCAATATCAGCATAATGTTAGTGAAATTTGTTTTTATGCGCCTCATATAAGACGTTGGATGAAATATCCAAATCATATTGATATTTCGTCCATCATGAGTACTCTCAATTCCCTCTTTGACTCACTCTCTTTGTGCAACGTGCAAGCTATCTCAATTACGCTTGCGCAAGGTAATTATGTATGAAACAGAGAGAAAGATACGCAGGTGTTTCCTTTTCAGGGTTCCGAACCCATAGGATACGAAAGGGAACTCTATTGCAGAGACTTCGTTGTCCGTCCGTTCGTCCGTCCTTGGGTCATATCTCATAAACTGTAGTAGCTAGTGAGTTGAAATTTTACAGAATGTGTATTTCTATCCGGGATCAGCATCAAATACTAAAACTTAAATACTTTCGAAAACTTAAAGGGGTCCCCATACAAGAAACATTTTGGTTTTATAGCAGCTATACCGATACTGTCGAACTGAAATTTAAAATAGGCGCGGAACAATTTTTGGAATCAGTCAAATCGGACCACAAGGGGGAGTACCTCCCATACAAACCCCAATCTGGTACGGACCCTCCGTGAGCGAGTCTGACTCACACTTGGTCCATTTTTTTAAATATTCGAAGTGAGCAGACGTCAGTGCTGTGTGAAATTTTTGGTAAAGTGCCGACGGCAAATGAAATTTTTTGAATACCATCTCTAAAAATTGAGTCCTCTCTGGCCTCAATACAATCATTGAGCCATTTTTCGATTTCTTCAAAAGACCCGAACCGGTGAGCCACAAATCGTTTTGCATCCGTCGAAGAAGCCAGTAGTCGGAAGGAGAAAGGTCTGGAGAATATGGCGGGTGGGGTAAGAACTCCCATTTCAGCTACGTGGGGCCGAGCGTTGTCATGTTGCAAAATCATCTTGTCATGCCTTTCGGCCGTTTCTGGCCGTTTTTCGCGCAATGCACGGCTCAAACGCATTAGTTGTAGTCGATAACGTTCCGCATTAATGGTTTCGTTTGGTTTGAGTAGTTCATAATATACCACACCCGTCTGGTCCCACCATATGCAGAGTATGACCTTTGAACCGTGGATATTTTGCTTTGGCGTCGATGTAGACGATGATTGAATGGGTTCACCAGGCTTGGTTGGCATAGTACTTTTTCTCCTTGGGGTCACGACCCGGTGCAAAAATCCCTTCCTTTGATATCTTTCAAGAAGCAGTTCCGAAACGAAAAACACTAAATGACACTAAAATCAACACATTTGAAGTGTCGAATTCACTCTCTGCATGACTTATCGTTCGCAGCAGATTCACCATAAACTTCCTCATTCGATGGGCTTCAGCTGCCTTTTTCTTTCCATTAAAAAAGAAAATCAAAACTTCCCGCAAAACAGAAACAGGCGCTGATGCACACTAATTATTGTTGACAGATGTGAAACCTTTCCAATGGAATAGGTAATCGCTTCCAAAATCGGCAACAACTTT
Organism: Amiota minor; assembly: GCA_037043295.1. Lineage (NCBI taxonomy): Eukaryota > Metazoa > Arthropoda > Insecta > Diptera > Drosophilidae > Amiota > Amiota minor. The sequence continues at coordinate 49,205 of JBAMAW010002316.1, forward strand.
CAGGTGGAGCCATATTTTGAAAACGGACCGAACTAATTTGTACTTGTCACGTTACTCATACCTTAGATAATAAATATATTCATGAACACATTCAAACAGATTTTTGTATAAACGCAGTATTGCCGCAAATACTTATAAATAAGAAAATTTAAACCTAACATTAATCTTTTAGTAAAAAAGTAAAAAAAAAAAGCTGGGAGCTCAAGAACTAACCTTAATACATACTTTTAACCCAACCTTTACAACCCCCAAACACTTGATAAATTGTATTGGAAAAGGCGCAGAGCTCCCAATGACACTGACCAATTCCAATATATATTATCAAGTTTTGCGAAATACAATATGTTATTAACTTATGCTTGCTTATGTAATCAAAATACACTTAATCAGCAATGATTTTGTTTGATTTTAAAGAATCAATTCTCTAAACGGTAATATAAAATATAAAAATACCTCACCAGTTATTGCTGGCACTTAAGTCACTGAATTTTAACAGGAAAAGTAGGAAACACTAATAAAGAAAAAGGAAACATAACTAATTCGAAATAAAAATTTTAGGAAAAACTGTGTTAGTTATCGGCGCTGGACCAAGTGGCATGGACTTATCGAATATTATCTCAAAGACTGCTCGCTCTGTCACAATGGGAAAAACGAGTAAAACGATATCAACGGGGGAATGATCGGATGAAAGTTCATCGTAAGTAACTGCTGATATGAGGTTTCTAGGTATATTTTTTGTGATACTAAAGTCGATGATATCGGGAGTTTTTCTTAGATCCGTCGGCCAGTATGTAGGCCTACCCGGAGAAACGAAGTCTAGCGTGTTTTTACAATTTGCAAGAGTTCTGTAAAGTTTCCGACATTTTGGATTTACTAAAAGAGCACTCCAATAAGTGTGTTTAGCATTGTAGATATTGAAAATCGTGGAGGACAATATACAGCAGATAACATCAGATTACCATGACGCATTTGCAACCGGACCGAAGTTGCTTGTTGATAACTAGATGAATATGGCTCTAGGGTCTGGTGTTTAATACGCTTTCTTATAATAATGCATGTACCACCATGAGCCTTTCCATCCAGATGATTTGTTGTATAAACTAAGTAGTCTGGTATTATCTGGCAATTTGTGCATTGCACACGATTTACTCGTTTGTGAGGTTTCTCCACAGTTACCTTATGATGAAGTAAATATTTAAGTTTGTATATGGGATGCACTTCATTTTCTTTAAATGCTGCAACTTTGGGGCCAACTGAATTTTGTACAATGCCTGTGGAATTTTATTTTTATTAAAAATATTGATCACCCTTTTGACCTCAAATCCTTTTCTTCCAGTGCACTCTTAATACCGCTACAATCAACAGAGGGTTCAATGCCCTTAATTACAACTACCAGCACTTTACTACTTTTAAGTTGATAGCTATAATAGTTTTTCTTAGTCTCCCTAAGGTAATTGGTTATAGAACTGTAGTTTGCTTCCGTATAAATTTGGACCTTAGTTTCTATTATATTACCCTTGGTAATAGGACAATTTGAAAGTTATTATTGCCAACTATAGCATCTACAAACCTATTCGAGCTTTCTTCACGAACATATATTGGGAGAGGTTTCGCAGTTTTAGGTTTTGATGCGTTTTCGTCATCGTTTTTAGCAGATTCATCCTTTTAAGCAAGTATTTGGAACCTATTACTTTCCAAAATCGTTTTCTTACCATTATTTTTATTTTGCGGGCTTAATTTACGATTATTGTGGATTTGTATGTAGTGGTCAACGCCTTTCTGCACTACCGCTTTATTTTCCAGGGTCCCGTTTTGCATGCGTAACAGAATTTTTTCTATTGCTTGCTTGTTCTAGCATTGGGTTGTTGATGTCGCTATTAAATGTTTGCGTGTTAGTTGTTGTTACAGTAACTGCATGTGATGACGCAATCGAAGCAGTAGCTGAGAACACTGTTGTTGTTCCTGAAATTGCACTAGCTGTATAAGTAACAGCTGTGCTTTGTGTTGTGTTTGTTGCCGTGTTAAACACAGTTACTTCTGGGTTTAATTGTAATGGTGGTTGAGGGGAAGGGTACTGGGCACTCCATGGGAGTGAGTGACTAGTACTTACTGTACTAGACAAAAGAACAGGAGAGCAAGATCGTGCTCTATCTACCGGCGGCTGAGCGGTTAATAAGGAACCTTTGTTTTTGTTCCTGGTATCATTAGCGACAAACGAGAAGTAAGCATTTCTCGCTATCATTTTTGGAGCTGTTATGCTTTAATAAAAAATTAAATTTATTAGCTGCGAGGTAAACGTCCGATCAGCAAGACTGCTCGAAGACGTATAACTAACGAACTAAAATTAAAATTACAAATTATAACGTAGCATTTAATATAAGTAATATCGACAGAGGCCTTCAGCTTAGGGGAAAGGTAAGAAAGAAAGGAGGAAAATTAAAAAAAAGTGCAGGGCCAGACTTTCCTTGAGCGGGAATCGAACGCGCAACTCTTGGGATGTCAGCCCAGTGCACTAACCTCTGGGCCAACGAGCCAGATAGAAGAAGTATTACCATTACTTAAACCATTTTATGAGGTGACAATCGAAATGAGTGCCGAAAAAAATGTAACTTCATCAAAGTCGTAGTTTTCAATAATTTAAAAAATGATCCTTTGCAGTGGTGGCAAGAACGGCGCCATATATATCCGCATTTATATGCGAACATTTTAAATAGATTATGCATTGTCGCAATCTCCGTGCCTTGCGAACGAGTGTTTTCAGCAGCAGGACAAATTTTAATCCAAGGTAGAAAGCTTTTAAAGCCGAACAAAGTTTCGACATTGTTATTTGTACATAATAATATGTAATCAAAATTTTCTTTTATATTATAATATACTTAATTTTATTTTTAAGTTAATTTATCTGCCATAAATGAAAATTTTAACTTTTATTTTTTACTTTAAACTGAATAATAAACTGAATTTGAAAATCTTAAATATATACATAATTATATTTATTTGAGCACTCAAACTGTTTATAAATAAATAAATAAATATTTATTATATTTGAATGGGCAATTTCGAACAGCACACAATTTTTACACATACACTTAGCCCATAAAGTCTGTGTGCACCTAACTAATTTTTTTTAGAAAAGAAAAAATGCTATGATAATATGTAATTCAATTAATTTTTTTTCATAAATTCATTCTTTACATTCTTAAGTATGAAAATTAAAAACAAAAATGTAGATTTTACCGTTCATTTTTGAGATAACGGGATCTAAGTAAAGCAACAAGTAAAAAAAAGCCTTATTAAGTCTGCGTTCAGTTTGCTTGTTTGATCAAAAACCGTTACTTTTGATGATATTGTTATTTCTTTTAATTCATTTTAAATTCTAATATAATAATTGATCCTTTTAATATTTAAATATGGAAACCAAAGGAAAAGAAATTAGTGTTTCTGAGAGAAAAATAATTATTGATATATGGAAAGATGGGCAAAGCCTTAGAAAAATTGGACAAACTATTAAAAGAACGTATTCCTCCGTTCAGCGCGTAGTAAATAATTTCAATGAAACCGGAATTTTTACGTCTAAGCCGCGTTTTTTTTTAAACTAACGAACTAAAGAGCGAACTAGTTCGCCGCAGCAGATCGAACTAAATTGAACGATCCCAAACGAACGACTATGCCAAACACTACTGTTTAGAAAGTAACCTGGGTGGTTTGGTCTAATATCTACAGAAATTTTGTTAATAATGTACACTTTGTATTTTCACTTCGAAATAGCTGAGCAATTTCTTAATTGCCAGATCAATAAGTTTCCTGCATCACTCAATAAAAGTAATTTCTAAATTTTAGTAATAAAAGTTTGGTCAAAGTGGAAATCTTGGGGGGATTCGGAACATTGTGTTTTTTTCCTTTCTAACTACCTGAACTTAAAAAAATACGTACCTTAATTATTTTTCAAGATATAAATTATCTTCCACTAGATTGGGTATTTCCCACCATGCAACGGAAGTCCTTTTTTTCGTAGAGCTGTCACATGAACAAAGTTCTAGTAGTGGTTTTGCGGCCACAGTGGTAGTGTTTGTGTTCTGTGTGCTCTGAACAGCTGTTTTTGTTTTTGTTATACAAATAAAAGGAATATTGTAGCTAATTGTTAAAAATTAAAGCTGGAAATGTGTAGAACAATCATTATTTTAATATAATTTGCAGTGCCTGCCACTCCGTTTACCATTCCTAATACGCATTTTACACAGTTTTAACAAAAAAAAACGAACAATTTGAAAATTATTAATATCATTATCAGGTGTTTACTTTTGGCGCAATGAAAAGAAAGATACATAATCACAATTTACCTAGAAAACATCACCATGATATTCCATGGTGAGCTCTCATTACATCAACAGACAACATTTCCTATGTGGTTGCTGTAAAAAAACACAGTGTTCGCTCAGTGTTCTTCACAACACGGAGCTCAGCTGGTCAGTGCTGCTAAGTGTTATAGTGATTTTGGTAAATTTCATATATGTAGTAAAATTTTTGTTAAAATATTAATACATTGCAAATTGTTCTAAAGTATGCAGTTTTCACAAATTTTACGCAACTTACCGCAACGTACGCACAAAGTTTCATTAAAAAAAAAACAGCTGTTCACGTACGAAACAAAATAAAAATCTCCGTCAGAATGCAGAGATGGCTATCGTCATGTACATTTGTGATGCAGCGGTACTGGGGTTGAGCTATTTTACTTTCTAGTGGTTTTGCGACATCCTCCTGTTTGGGCAAGTTATGTTTAAATACTGCTAAATATTTTTCATTTCCGGTTGATAATTTAATGTATCCGGTTGCTATCGCTAATTATTGAAATAGTCGTAAATATTACAGTCTCATTTGTATTGCAGTAAATAGTTGAGTACAATTCTGTTGTATGTGTGAAAAAAATATAATTGCTGCACTGTTTCTTCATATGAGCACGTTGCAATAGACGTTAATTAAAATAAAAATATCACATTGAATATGTCGGATTCTGGGAAGCTGTATCTGAGAGTGCATCAGAAGACGGATCAATTTCCAACAAATCGCAAGGAAGTGCTCGATCATTATCCAAATCTGAATATCGGTCAAGGTCTCGTTCTATGTCTAGATCGTCACGTTCGAGGTCTGGCTCTGGGTCGGCTTCCGATTCACCACGTCAAAGAAGCCGCCGAAATAAAAGTGATGATGAATCTGAAGAAGAACGGGCAAATGATGATATAGATTCAGAGGAATACGAAGAGGAAGAAAATGAAGACGACGTTCCAAGGAAGAAGAAGAAAAAGGAGCGGTTTGGTGGATTTATCATTGATGAGGCGGAAGTGGATGACGAGGTTTGAAATATTGGTTCTCCAAAAATAAATAAAATTTATATATATATATATATGTATATAAATATCAATTGATAGGTCGACGAGGAAGAATGGGAGGAAGGAGCAAACGAGATTGGAATTGTTGGAAATGAAATCGATGAACTTGGCCCAACTGCCAGAGATATTGAAATAAGACGAAGAGGCACTAATCTTTGGGAGTACGTATTAATGCAATAACATTTTAAATTGAATTAGCTCAATATTTTGATTTTTAGTACTCAAAAAGAAGATGAAATCGAAGAATATCTGCGTAAGAAATATGCAGATGAATCAGTGGTGAAGCGGCATTTTGGAGATGGTGGTGAAGAAATGTCCGATGAGATAACTCAACAAACACTTTTACCAGGCATAAAGTAAGTGTGTTTTCGTTGTTGCTTTAATTTAATGCAATTTTAATGCATTTTGAAGGGACCCCAACTTATGGATGGTGAAGTGTCGCATTGGAGAAGAGAAAGCAACAGCTTTGCTCTTAATGCGCAAATTCTTAACATATTTAAATACCGACGAACCTCTACAAATAAAGTCTATTGTAGCTCCCGAAGGTGTAAAGGGATATATATACTTAGAGTCGTATAAACAAACTCATGTGAAGACCGCAATTGATAATGTTGGAAATCTGCGCATGGGCAAATGGAAACAAGAGATGGTGCCAATCAAGGAAATGACCGATGTTTTGAAAGTTGTTAAGGAGCAGGTTGGCCTTAAAGTACAATGGGTTCGATTGAAACGAGGCTTGTATAAGGATGATATTGCGCAAGTCGATTATGTAGACCTTGCACAAAACCAAGTTCACCTTAAATTATTACCTCGCATTGACTATACACGTATGCGTGGTGCTCTTAGGACTGCGATCAGTGTAAGTGCTTTTCAATTAGTAAGTAAACATTATTAATTACTTTTTATAATGCAGGAGTCTGATGAGGCAAAGCGTAAAAAGAAACGGCGACCGCCTGCAAAACCTTTTGATCCAGAAGCAGTAAGGTAAAAATTTAAAAAAGGAATATATTTTATTGTTAATTTTATTGATTATTATAGAGCGATAGGTGGTGAAGTTCATTCCGATGGTGATTTTTTGCTCTTTGAAGGAAATCGTTATTCAAGAAAAGGATTTCTTTACAAGAATTTTACTATGTCAGCTATATTAGCTGATGGAGTAAAACCAACATTAGCCGAGCTGGAAAGGTTTGAAGAACAGCCTGAAGGTTAGTTTTCAACAACTTTTTTAAACGTGGAGAGAATAATATTTAGTTAATTTTAGACGTGAATCTTGAAATAATCGCTAGTTCTAAAGATGATCCACTTTCTACTCATTCATTTTCTATGGGTGACAATGTCGAAGTATGTGTGGGTGATTTGGAAAATTTGCAAGCCAAAATTATTGCAATTGACGGTGGAATGATTACTGTCATGCCGAAACATCAAGATTTAAAGGTATTTGTAGAAAATATAAGGAATGATTTTCGTAAAACACGCAAATTAAGTAATATTTTTCAGGATCCATTGATTTTTAAAGCAAACGAATTACGAAAGTATTTCAAGACAGGGGATCATGCTAGAGTGTTAGCTGGCCGTTACGAAGGTGAAACTGGCCTTATTATACGTGTAGAACCCTCAAGAATAGTTCTTGTGTCGGATTTAACTAATCATGAGTTGGAAGTTTTACCAAAAGACCTTCAACTTTGTTCCGACGTCGCAACAGGAGTTGATTGTCTAGGCCAATTTCAATGGGGTGATTTGGTGCAACTAGAGTGAGTATTTTATAAATAATTTCAGTATATACGTAAACACTTACATTTAATACAGTTCGCAAAATGTAGGCGTTATAGTTCGATTAGAACGGGAAAACTTTCATGTGCTTGGTATGAATGGAAAGTGTATCGAATGTAAACCAACAGCATTGCACAAACGAAGAGAAAATCGTAACACTGTCGCCTTGGATGCTGACCAAAATCAGATAAGACGACGTGATATTGTTAAAGTAATGGAAGGACCCCATGCTGTAAGTACTAATTAAAAAATATTAAAAATTTTATAATGTGCTTTAATTTTATCCATTTAAAGTTAATAATTAAAGACTAAGTAATATACTTTTCATAAAGACTGAGTAGTATAGTCTAGTCCGCGTGGCTGCTATGCATCCAATTCCCTTGTGAAGTACATCTACAGCCAGTCAAAAAAAAAAGTAAATAGAAAGGTTTGTGAAACTGAGGAACTAGTTTGCATACATACAGACGGACATGGCTTAAGAAATCTGTCGTCGAGGTGGTCAAAAATATATTGGGTGATATAAAAAGTCTCCACGGTTTTTTGGTACATTTTTGAACAAAAATTTTCTTTATTCAAAATCAATTTGAATCAAGTACAAATATGTTCATTATTATCTATGACCTTTTGCCATTTTCCGGGTAGCTTCATAATTCCATCGGTGGAAAACTTTTTTGGTTTATCACCCAAGTGATTTCCAGCGGCTCTTCGGTCGGCCAATTTTTTACCATGAAGAGAGTTGTGCAGAGACCGAAACAAATGGAGTCAGACGGTGCAAAGTCCGGCCTATACGGTAAATGCATCAAAACTTCCCAACAGTGCGAGGTGCATTTTTTACATTGAAATTTCCGGAATGGAATTGAGCAAATCACTCCTGCAGTGTTATAATTGCATTATATTATCTATTTTGTTATTAACTGTGTGTGCACAAGATGAATGCGCTATTCGCTCTTCTCTTTCTGAATTATTATTTACTGTGATCTTAGCAGAAGAGAGAGTGTGTTGTTGTTATAATTGCATTATTTCGTCTCATTTTTTATTAATTAAGTGTGCAAAGAGGATTGCCAAAGAGTGTATAAGTTCTATAAACTGCAAACCGTACAAACTTATTGACTAAAGACTGGCTCAATATTCCAATGGAAAAAAATTGGGAATGCATAGTTTCGTGAGCGAATTGTCATAGTGTTATAATTTATGGAAAAAGCATTTACTGTGACTACAATATCGCAGCTTCTCATTGCTTACACAGCAAAGTTTCTTCAAATGTGATTTTTTAACTAAATTAATCATTATTACCATTTAAGTCTAATCATTATTATCATTTAAGCCATACTATATGGTAAAGGAAACATTTGTTTAGTGTACATCTTTTCTTATTAAAACATCAATTATGCCCAAACGCATACATATGTAGTTTACTTCGGCATAATGAAACTAACGAAGGAAGGGAAACCAGACTGTCGTATGCAAGATCAATGAGTTCATTGAGTAGAAATAGAGAATTCTCTGTCGAATGTGAAATTCGTCTTTGTTACAGCAGATATAGACGCAGATATCAGAGAGCCCTAGAATTGTCCGAATGCAGGTCGATGAGAACTTCTACTTTGTGGTCAAATAAGTAAAATTCTGCCATGAATTACGATCCTTCTATTGAATATAAAAATGAGGCTGTCGTTTCAATAAGTATAACGCCGGTTGTGTGCGAATATTGCTCTGCTTTGAAATAGAAGGATGAGTCCAAAGGTCTTTGTTGTTTACAAGGAATAATAAAATTACATGAAATTCTTCCTCCACCTGAACCACTATACTTTCTTCTTATGGGTGATCAACCTAAATCAAAAACATTCATGCGAAACATACGCCGATATAACAATGCATTCCAAATGACGTCTTTTAAGAGTACGCAGGTTGTTGAGCTGGTTTTATGCCTACATTTAAAATACAGGGCCAAGTATATCATTTAGCAGGAAGCTTGCTACCATATGAGTGCGACGATCACAAATTTCTACAGATCTATCATAACCATCTGCGACGTGTATCAGTGTCGCGCAACCAACGGATCAAATGTTGGTAAGACTTTTACAAGATGTGTTACATTCCCATAACAGCTACATACAGTCTTTCAAAACTCCTATTAAGAGCGTACCGCCAGGAACACCCGACTCTAATATCGTAATCCATACAAATAAAGTGCCTGCTGGAGAACACATTGGCCGTTATAATGCCCCATCTACAAGTGAAGTCGCAGTTGTGATAGCTGGAAAATAATTTGATAAACGAGATATTGTATTGCGCAATCGTGACGACAACTTGCACAGAATATCCGAGTTGCACCGATCTTATGACAGCTTACAGTATTCTTTGATGCTATGTCGGGGAGAAGACGGATGTACTATAAATATTACTCAAGTTGATCCAGTTAGTTACGTAGTGGTGCTACATAAAAATTTTTCAGGCATGAACTATTATTGCTATCGAATAATGAGAAGGCATGCAAATTTTAATCTCTTACTGAGGTATGGAATGTTAACGAACCAATACTTTGTCGATCAATATGCGAAAATTGAATCGAAACAATCAAACTAAATTGAGCGCAGAAAACTACGTTCATCTTCAGGATGCTTTACAGTCGAATGACCACAGCAACGAAATTGGAACTTCCGCTAAAAATTCCTACTGAAGATACTAACAGTGTATGTAGTATTTCAAATTAAAGCAATACTGGAAAAATTGATGCGCAACTGTTCATTAATTGTTTGGGACGAAGCTACAATATCAACAAGTCTTCCGTTGAAGCATTAGATACAACATTGCGCGAATCGTATGTGAATATAATAGGTTGGTGGAAAAGTGATTTCCGAAAATTTGAATCGCTAGATTTAAAAGCGATATCTCTGTAAGTATTAAACCGATCTGGAAATGCCATGCAACAATGAAAAGGTGGGAACTTTGGTAAAACCATGCTGCTAAAACAATGAACAAGTGATAATTAAATCTGCTGTTTTTGCGTAAGGAAGGAGAAAATTCGTTACAATATATTGTATTTCTATGAAAAGGGTTATTCCGCAGCGAAAGCTCATATAAAAAATTGTGCACATCAAGGAGAAGGTACTTTATCAGAACGATCAGTTCGAAAATGGTTTGCGCGATTTCGTTCAGGAAATTTCGATGTCAAAACGCGCCTCGGTCTGGTCGCCCTTGCACCGAAAAAGTTGAACAAATTATGGAAAAGGTGGGGAATGACCGGCACATAAGAATTCGTGACATCACTAAGGATCTTGGTATCCACTATACGACAGTTTTAGACCATTTAAAAAAGGCAGGCTATGCAAAAAAGCTGGATGTTTGGGTACCATACAATTTGACAGAAAAAATCTTATTGATCGCATTTCAATTTGCGAAATGTTACTGAAACGGAATGATTTGCAATCTTTTCTATCCAAATTGATAACTGGCGATGAAAAATGGGTAGCATGCGACAATAATGTGAGCAAAAGGTCATGGTCTAAACAAGGTGAGCCCGCCCAAAGCAACGCCGGCGCTAACTACGAGGAAGTTGTTGCTGTGCATTTGGTGTGATTGCAAAGGTCCAGTGCATTATGAGTTGCTCCCACCTGGGCAAACGATAAATTTTAAACTCTATTGTCAACAACTAGCAAGACTAAATGCAACGTTGAAGGAAAAACGGCTACAAGTGGTAAACAGGAAAGGCATAGTCTTCCACCACGACAACGATAGGCCACACACTGACTCAGCAAAACTTGAGGGAACTCGGCTGGGAAGCGTTAATGCACCCACCATATAGTCCGGACCTAGAACCATCTGATTACCATTTATTCCCCTCCATGCAGAATTATTATGATGGCGTAACAATGAATTCCCCAAGCGACTGCAAAATGGTATTGCGCCAGTTTTTTGATCAGAAATCTCAGAAGTTCTACCCGAAAGATGGCAAAAGGTTATCAATAACAATGGAAAATATTTGAGGAAATATAGTTGATTTGTTATATAAAAAATTTTGGTGAAACATAATTCTCATTTTCGGAAGTTATAATACTTTTCCACCAACCTAATATTAAAACTCAAAGCAAAGAGTTTCGTTGCCTACATAGGTGTGAAAACCGAAATTTCGTAGTTTTTTTTTAAAATAAGAAATGGACAGATATCACAAAACAATGGAAGAATTAATCTTGAGAATGAAAACATTGAGTGTTTTTCTCATGGACAGTTATATCTAGCTCTTTCGTGCGTCACTTCAAGACAAAATCTGTTCGTATTGCGTAATGACAAGAAAGCTGTAATCATTGTATATAAAGACATATTGTAAACAAAATTTTGTAAAAATATGAAGTAATAATATTTCTTGCGATCAATACCAAAACGATATTTTTTAAATTGCACCCGTGCAAAGCAGGGCGGGTTGCTAGTACCAAATAAATCAACTATCTGATTATTTAAAGAATTGATTATGGCTGCTGTCTTTTTCAGTTGGAAAACTCTGGTTTTAAATACAATCCGTCCACGATAAAAACCATTACCTGCATATTCCTATGCGGTCGCTAACTCCAAAGTTTTGTTTTGTTTGTAAAATTTTGAATTTACATTTTTGTTTTTGTTTTACATTTGTTTCAATAGTTATTTTTTACATAAGTACACGTTTTGCAAAATCTATTAGCTATTTAACATCTTTATAGGTACAACGATTAATATTATTTTTGTTGTAGGGGCGTTCTGGTGAAATCAAGCACTTGTATCGAAGCTTAGCATTTTTGCATTGTCGAATGTATACGGAAAATGGTGGTATTTTCGTCTGCAAGACACGTCACCTTCAATTGGCAGGTGGAAGCAAAAGTAACAGTAGTAACCCCACACCACTTGGTGGCCTTGGATTTATGTCGCCACGTTTAACATCTCCAATGCATCCATCAGCTGGACGCGGTAGCCGAGGTGGTCGCGGTCGTGGCGGATTTCGTGTTACTCGAGATAGAGAAATACTTGGGAAAACAATTAAAATTAGTGGTGGCCCATATAAGGGTAAGATATGAAATTTCTAAGTGTACGCGACATCTCAATCTGCTTTTTGTTCGTCTGTTTTTAGGTGCTGTTGGTATTGTCAAAGATGCCACAGAAAGTACAGCACGCGTTGAGCTTCACACTTCTTGCCAAACAATATCTGTTGATCGTAATCATATCGCTATTGTTGGAGTTCCTGGAAGAGAAGGTAGTGTATCTACATATGGTAGAACGCCGGCAAGAACTCCTGGTTATGGATCACAAACTCCAATATATGCTGCTGCCGGTTCTAAAACACCACTGCTTGGTAGTCAGACACCAAATTGGGATTCAGAAGGACGTACTCCTTATGGCACAATGACACCATCACACGATGGTAGCATGACACCAAGACATGGTGCGTGGGATCCAAGTGTTACGAACACGCCAGCACGTAATAACGACTTTGACTATTCCCTTGAGGAATCAAGTCCCAGTCCTGGCTACAATCCAAGTAAGAATATAATATTGGTTTCTAAAAGCAATAAGTTAACATCGTATAAATAATAGGTACTCCTGGTTATCAAATGACGACTCCATTTGCCCCCCAAACACCAGGAACTTTATACGGCTCAGATAGGAGTTACAGTCCTTTCAATCCAAGCCCAAGTCCAGCACCCTCACCCTATCCGGTTGGGTATATGAATACGCCATCTCCAACTAGTTACTCACCTAATACACCGGGTGGTGTACCACAATCGCCGTATAACCCTCAAACTCCTGGGGCAAGCCTTGATTCGACAATGGGTGACTGGTGCACCACTGACATTGAGGTCAAAATCCATACTCATGATGATGCAGATCTTGTTGGCCAAACTGGAATAATTCGTACGGTTTCAAATGGAGTGTGCTCGGTATTCTTACGCCAAGAGGACCGAAGTGTTTCTATTGTGAGTGAACATCTAGCTCCGGTTGCTCCATCTATAAATGATGAATTCAAAGTCATTTATGGTGATGAAAGAGAAAGTGTCGGAAAAGTAGTATCAAAGCAGGATGGTGACGTCCTTATTTGCAAGATAAATGACGAAGTAAAAATGATTCCTGTAAGTTTTTTGTGCAAGATGAAATCTATTGATTAAGTAACAACCTTTGTTACGTGAAGAACGGAGGTTATAATATAAATTGAGTTACAATTCTATTACTACTTTTTTAAACTTCACTACTGAAGTATATAATCTTATACAATAAATGAAATAAATAACAAAGATCGAACTTTTATATATCCCATTAAAACTTCAATAACAACGTGAACCTGAGATTGAGGTTTTTGAAAATACCCTCTGTTTAGGATGAGAACACGGAATCTGAAGTAGATAAACTTGTAAAAGTAACATTTACCACTCCAAACTGGCTTCAGCGGTCATTAATCCATATATCTTCAATAGTTAAAGGTTAGTTGTTGGGGGTATTTCTTATATGAAAACTACGCCACTCCAAACGGCATTTAGTTGGTGGCGGAGAATGCAGCGCAGACGCATTTTGAGGTCACAATAGAGTGTAGAATCTAGTTTTTTTCCATTCTTTATTTATTTCATATTTGAAGCGTTTAATATTTGTGATCAATTAAGATTAATAGTCGGTTCTCATGTAGGGTTTTATTTCGAATGAATCTTTATTTTCAAATATAAAAGTGTAAGTAGCTTGCTTAAAAAACATTTTCACATTGCTTACATATTGTTGTTTTGCTTTCTGGAAAACAGCTGTCTTTGTTTTGATTTTACATACATACATGGTAGTATTTTGCGCCGATGTTGTACTAATTGCAAACGTAAAATTTGTGAAAAATACATACGTGATTTAGAACAGTTTGCAAAGTGTGCAAATAGTTCTTACAACACCCTTTTTCATTTCTGCCACTTATTAATATTGTAACAAAACGTTTACAAAAGAAGAAGACACGCAACAAATGCGAATCATTGGCAGCACTGACAGTACTTTAAAAAGACAGCATGATCAGTCATTTTTGGTCATGTTTTGGTAAATGGGAAATTTATTAAAATGGAGAAACGGTTGTCCAATTTTACAAAAAATTTCATAAAAAAAATTTAAGTAGTGTGCCTCACCCTCATAAGCGCAATTTTGTAGTAGAATAAGTGTAAGTATTGTATATGTATTGTGTATGTAAAGGAATGTGAGACAAAGGAGAAAGAAAACGGACGCGTAAGTTAAAATTAGCTGTTACAATCTCTATGCTATATGGGTCTCAAGTTTGGGGTGATTGTTCTTCTACGCACTACTACTATGATAGGATGATATTCCGTTAATATTATGATCAACGATCAATCCAACTTTGCCACTATCGCTACACTTAAAAACTATTGCTTTGCGTTTCTCTAATTCTACTTCACTAAAATTCATTGCTGATGAAGAATTTGGCCATTCAAAAGCTTCTTGTTCAATGTGAATTTTGCATTCATAATGATATTTCTTTTTTCATTATTGATGGTATTTATTGATTCTCCTATATATATGTCATGAATAGGACTAACAATAAGGTTTCAAATCTTAAGAACTAATACAAGTGTGTCCTTCCTACAATGAAGACGAAGGGCTACACTTAGATCAACGACCATCTAAGTAAGCAAAAGGGCAGCACGATCGTTACGAATCAGACGAGATGAGTTTCTTGTATGGGCAAGGACTCTGGCTAGAGAATTAACGTGTCGAACTAGTTTGTCCATGTAAATATCTTTACGCTTGGAACATTCTTCTTTTACTGGTGGTACTTCCAGGTCTTTGTGAATGTCTTCATTCCGGATATACCATGGAACTCCCGTGATTGTTCTAAGTATCTTGGATTGTGCTCTTTGTATAACTTTAATGTTACTCCATTCGCGGTACCCCACAATTCAGAACTATAAGTCCAAATTTGTTTAATAACAGAGTTATACAGTTTCATATATGTCTTTTTAGCTTCTATATGCTTCCGCCAGGTAAGCCGTCTGTTCAGATGAACGCCAAAATAAGTTACCACTTGAGTTTGAGGTGCTACACACCATTTAACGTTACTGGAGAACAAGTCCGTCTCTTCAATGTAAATGTAATGTGCTTACATTTCCCCTCATTGACTTTAATTCTCCACTCCTGTAGGCTTTTTAGAAGAATATCCAAGTTTGCAGAAGTTTTAACTGGGAGCGGCTGATAAAGCAGAGTCATCAGCAGTGAATATAGAGTTGGTCACACGACACTGCCTTGGGGAACGCCTGCTTTTATCATAATTCCATTTGTCGTTATTCAAAAGCAGTTCTTACCTATAGCTGACTCTATTGATTTGCTCAATCATTTCATGTTTTGCTCGAATTCAAATTGATGATCTGGGATTGTAATACTTGTTTGTAAATTGTGGTTGAGTTTGGCTTTAAGAACTTTCTCAAATAGTTTAGAAAGACATGGAAGCAGACTTATAAGACTGTATGAAGAAGTACATGTCCTATCCTTCACGAGATTGGCAACCATATTTTTTGGGATTCAGTTTAGTCCTAATAATAAATTCAATTTAACTTGAGCTTTGATTAGCAGTAGGAGATCTGTGCAGTTGCCATTCTCTTCTCAATCGCCTATTAGAAACAACCAGCTCTTCAATTTCCCTATTTGAGAAATATTTTCTGCTGAACTTAAGAGCAACAATCGCAGGCGATGATACCTCAGCTGCAGCTACTAATACGACACTTAACTCATTAACAGATTTGTCGATATCACTTTCAGAGTTGATCGCAGATGCAATTTCTATGTGAGCACTAATATATTTTTTATATTGCAACCAATTAGTTTTATTAGTTATGTCTATACAGGCGAGCCTCAACTATTGGACAAACGAGTAACACGATATCAACTGGGGAGTGATCGGATGAAAGTTCATATTGAGTAGTTGCTGATATGAGGTTTCTAGGTATATTTTTTGTGATACTAAAGTCGATAATATCGGGAGTTTTTCTAAGATCCGCCGGCCAGTATGTAGGCCTACCCGGAGAAACGAAGTCTAGCTTGTTTTTACAAATTACAAGAGTTCTGTAAAGTTGCCGACCTTTTGGATTTACTAAAAGAGCACTCCAATAAGTGTGTTTAGCATTGTAGTCACCGGCCGCCAAAAATCGTTCTCCAAGGCTATCAAAGAAATTTTTAAACACATCTGCAGATATAGAAAATCATGGAGGACAATATACAGTAGATAACATCAGATTACCATGACGCATTTGCAACCTGACCGAAGTTGCTTGTAGATAACTAGATGAGTATGGCTCTAGGGTCTGGTGTTTAATACGCTTTCTTATAATATTGCATGTACCACCATGAGCCTTTCCATCCGGATGATTTGTTGTATAAACTAAGTAGTCTGGTATAAAGAAGTTATTTTTGCTAGTCAAATGTGTCTCACAGACTAACATCACATCTACATTGTTGTCCTCTAGATACTTCATCAACTCTAGTTTGTGCTGTGAAATGTCATTTGCGTTCCAGTGAGATATTTTTAAATGAGCCATTATGGGGCATTTAACTTATCGAAAATTTTCATTTGGATTTTCATCATCTCTTGAAAAGAGTTTTGTATCATTAAGATTGATTGATTCTGGGTGTGTAATAAATGCTCCAGCATAGATTCCTAGAACTTTGTGGTTGCAACACTGGCTCATTACACGCATTTAGAGTTGGGGTAGTTTGTGAGATTGGTTCATTATGTTGAGACATTAGAGCCTTAGGCTTCACAATCTTTTTCGCAGTTTGTTGTTAAGCGCCTAAGCGTAGGACGCCTGCATACGACATATTTGAAGTTAAAGGAATATTAGGTGGTGGGCACATAATTGATTTAGGATGATCACCCATAAGAAGAGAGTATAGTGGCTCAGGTGCAGGAAGAATTTCATGTAATTTTATTTTTCCTTGTAAGCAACAAAGATCTTTGGACTCATCCTTCCATTTCAAAGTAGAACAATATTCGCACACACCCGACATTGTACCTATTGAAATATCGTAATTCATGGCAGAATATAACTTATTTGACCACAAATTAGAAGTCCTCATCGACCTGCGTTCGTACAATTCTTGGGCACTCTGAGATCTGCGTCTATCTCTAGCATAAAGAAGACGAATTTTACGTTCGAGGAGGAGGAGATTTGAAGAAACTTTGCTGTGTAAATAATGAGAAGCTGGAATATTGTAGTGAGTAAATGCTTTTCCCATGAATTATAACACTATGCCAACTACATTAATTTTAAAGATAGGCATATAGGTATATGTATAGTGAAAATAACAGTATTTCTCCACTATTTAATGGATATTATTATAAATATAAACCATCCTCTTCAATCACTCTATCTATTAAAAAAAAACCGTATCAAAATACGTTGCGTAGTTTTAAAGATTTAAGCATACATAGGGAAAAAGCGACTTTGTTTTATAATATGTAGTGATAGTGATGATGATGATGATGATAGTGATGATGATTATTAAACTTTAATAAGTTTATATTAACTTAAAATGAGTTTTGTTGTATTGCCACTTATTTGTTGTAGTTACAAAGCGGTACTATAATAAAAAATAGAAAAACAAAACATAATTTTAAATTTAAAAATCACGTTTTCGCCAACTGGTTTGTGACCGGTCCCCTATCTAAACACTACCCAAGCCATGCGTTCCTTAATTTCTGATCGACAAGTAAAGCGTTAACCAAAATTGCCTATGACGATTTCAAATTTCACCCTAACGAAACCAAAAATGTTTCACATCAAAAATAATCAATGTACAGCAAGGAAATGGCGAGGAAAGAGTTTTTAAGAGAAGTGGAAGGGTGAGCGGTTCGCCGCCACGACAATCACCTACCCCATAAACAATTTCATGGGAGGAAACGTGTGACAAAGAAGCACCCAGTTAAGTTCAATGAGCTGACAAGCTTAGTGGAGGCAAAATGATATGTGAACTCACATATGAAAGCGATTGTGACCTCTTTTGTGGGGCTTCATGGGAAGCTAGTAGAACCGATTAGGACAGGAGATGAAGAGGATCAATCTAGTAACTCTAGTAACTCAAGAAGAGTGAGGCAATCTACGCTGACATGCTAAGGCTGATTAAACAGCAAACGGAGCTACAGGAGTTTGGCTCAAAGGTCAATAAAATATGGAAAACGCGGAAAGGTGAACTTCTATAATGGAAGCATCAATAATGCAAAGCAGTATGAAGAGGCCATAACCAAGGCCCTGGAGGAGAAAGCTGGCGTGAAAACCCTCTGCCAACAAAAAACTGTGGAATGCTTGGATCTGGATGAAGTAACTACCCCAGAGGATGTGGTAGAAGCTATACATTCGCAAATCCCAGATATGAGTGGCATAGGGATATCAGCTTTTAAGGCCATGCGCGGGTCAAGATTCGATACTTCGCTCGATGAGGCGAATTGATTAAGCCATGTCCGTCTGTATGTCAGTACGCTGTCAGATTTTGATGCGTTCGGACGTGTCTGCGGACAGAATACTAAAGTATAACGGTAAACGCGATAAGCTTTTGCTTTTTGTTTTGTTTCTATTTTCTTTTGCGTGGATAATTAACTGTTAACTATTTACGTTATCAGTAAAGTGTGCGATTTAGTACAACTTAAATTTTTAATTAAATTTAATTTTTGCTCGTACGTGTACGCATTCCATCCCGCCTATGAAGCAAAGGACGACGGTGACGTCGGGGGATGTCATGTCGTCATCTGATGAGGATTCGTCGGTGATATCGACGGCGTCGTGAAAGGTGAGTGTGAGGCAGCAGCAGTTAAGGAAGACTGTTTCTGAGGCTGCTGTTGACTCTGTTGGGTGCAGAAATCACCCTCTGACACCCATCCTCTGATGCAGCGTCGGCGTCTGGTAAACGCAAGGGGTCTACCAGTGTGAGGATGAAGAGCATAACTGCTGATGTCACCGGGTATCTACTTGATGAGTTTAACGGTGTCTCATCGTCAGTGACCCGATCTATACTGGAGCTCACCGACCAGTACGAATTTTTATTGATGACACTAGTCGCTGACAATGAGCGCCTAAAAGGACGTTTACATGCGGCTCGCGACTGTAATGCGTCCAAGGCTTCCCACCCGTGAGCGTGGTGTTCCCCCGAAGACAGCTGCCCCTGTTGTGAAACCAGTTGAGACCTGGTCCTTGGTTGTCAGAAGTAAAACTTCTGGCAAATCTTTCAAGGACGTGGTGGAACAGGTGGTGAAAGAAGTTGGGCATACACAAGGTGTACGTGTGCATGTGGTGAAGCCACTACGGGATGCTGGTGCGATCATTCGCACTCCTTCTGTGGTGGAGCATAATAGAATGAGGGACAATAACAAGTTCGGTGAGTTAGGATTGGAAGTGAGCGTAAATGAGAAGTTAGGCCCTAGGGTAGTAATTCAGGGGGTACACTCCCAGATTGGACCTGATGAGTTCATGAGGGAGTTGTATGAGATAAACCTGAAGGATAAGACGAGTGAAAGGGAGTTCAAGAAGAGTGTCCGCCTGTGTGGCAAGCCCTGGGTGGTGACCGCTGATGTGGCGGTGAATGTGATTCTGGAAGGTTCTGCTGTTGCCATGCAGACCCTTCTGGAAGCTGAGCGCTGCCCTGGTTCTCGTTCAGGGTTCGTAGCTACGAGCCGATCTTCGGATGCTTCCGTTGCCTTGGTTTCGACCATAAGGTGGCGGAATGCAAGGCCAAGGATTATGTCTGTCATCGTTGCGGACGGACGGGTCATCGGGTGGCGCAATGTTGCAATGCGCTTAATTGTCGCAACTGTGCATTCAAAGGCAGGCCATCGGAACATCTGATGATGTCTCCGGCTTGTCCTGTGTACAGTGCCATTGTTGCCAGGGCGAAGGCTAGTCACTAGGATGATTAGGATCCTTCAGGTTTACTGTCAGGGGGCGTATGCTGCAATGTGTGAGTTAGGGCAGACAATTTGTGAAAGTGGCAGTAGAATTGGCCTGCTTCAGGAACCTTACGCAACCAATGGTTGTGTAAGGGGACTACCTGCAGTAATGCGTGTATTTCCTGAGATCGGGGCAAATTCTGCTGTGGTAGTGAATGATATCAGTCTTGAATGCACTTTGGTGAATTTTTGTTGTGAGTATGTATTGCAAGTATAGTGGGAGTCTGGAGCCGTACATTTCGTACATGGATGTGGTGTTTTTACTAGCGAGTAGCGACCCTATCATCCTTGGTATTGACGCGAAAGCAGCATCCCCATTGTGGTTCAGTTAAATACCTGGACATGCGTCCGGGTATGCGAACCGCATACGGGGTGAGCTGCTGGCTGAATGGGCCGTGTCCCGGGATGTTAGGGTCGTTAACGAACCAAGTGAATAGTACACCTTTGATGTCCCAGTAGGAAAAAGTGACATTGATGTCACTTTTGTGAACGAGGCAGCGATGAGGTTGTATGAGTTTGAATGGATAATTAAGGGTGGGTGGGGTGTCGTGTGAGTGATCAAAATCTCATTGAGATTATAATGACTTACACTCCAGTTGTGCGTGAAAGTGTACCCGTGAATGGTTGGCGTGTGCATAATGCAAATTGGCATTGTGTGCAAGAGAATGTTGAATGAGTGTGTCCTGTCTGAATGGCAAATCAGATGGGACAGTTCTGTATGTGAGCGGGTTCATTCAGGATGTCACATTTGTTGGCGGTCGACCGGACTTTGGTTTTAACCTTTGGCTCGGATTCCTGTTGACTGGTTATGGTTCTCTTAATGCTTTTTTGCATTCAAGGAGCCTAAATGACAGTGCGGAATGCCCTTGTGCCTCGGCGAACGAGACATGGCAACATGTTCTCTGTGAATGTTCTCTGTATGATGATTTAAGGGATATGAATGAGTTTGGTATTTTGAGTGTTAATGGGGGTTTTGATTTCAGTGAGGTGCTCTTCAATAGGGACAGAGTTAGGAGATTAAATGGGTTTGCACGTGCAGTATTTTTGAGAACGTCGTCCGATTGTAGCCTGAAACTGTCCGATATGTGTGTGTGTGAATGTGGTTGGTTAGTGTTCCCCCCGGGGTAACCAGTCCCTGAGCTTCATGGAGCTCTACTGGTAGTAACTTGGTTAAGCTGCCTGACCAGAGGTATTTTCTGGTACCACGGGCGTCTGGCTTGTAGCGGTCTCAGCCTCGTTTAAAGTCCTTGTGACTATGGGGACATATGCTCGCCTGATTTTTATCAAATAAATGCTGCCAAATTGGCGGAAGAGGTAGGAATAGACCTCGCTCCCAACAGTGAGGAAGCTGTACCCATGAGTATAGCTTTATATTGTGCCATCTGTGGGCTACCAACCTGCATGCTATTCCAGAGAGCTATGTTCAAATTTGGGCCACCAACCCATGAACTTTTTGGAGTTCGAATTTGGTAGTATCTCGGGTACGAAGTCTGACCAGAGGCTATTTTCTGGTACCACGGGTGGTCAGGAGGAAGCGCACGGAACTTGTTTCCGTCCTGGCCAGCAGGTGCGGCCCTGAGTTGCGTTATACAACCGGGTGCTGTGACCCAGAGAGCAGCAGAGGTTTAAGATGGGCCTCGCTCCCCACCACGGAGAGAGTCATATTTACCAAAATAAATATGACTTAAATTTGGGACCTGCGGATATATATCCAAGGGGACGTTGATTGACGTTTATCAATCCATGTGCTTGGCACCGTATTCTTAAGTCTTCACAGACAGGTGAGCACGTAAAACACTGGTACTTCATTGTCCGTCTGTATGTATGAAACCTACTTCCTCACTTTTTGAGCTAGAGAACTGAAATTTTGCACGAACCCTTGTTTTTACCGTACGCAGTACTTTTGTCGTAACCAGCCAAATCGGACCACTAGGAGGGTACCTCCCATACAAACCACCCATTTAAATTCATGTTCTTTTTATAAAAACTTCCCTGTATATTATTTACGGCACTGCACATGAATTACCACTGAACTAACGTTTTTAAAATATACACACAAAAAAATATACGTCAAAAAAAAGTGATCACATTAGTTTTTTGAATTATATTTTTATTTATGATAATTAAATATAATATATAATACTAAAGTTAATAATAATTTTAACGACTAGCTGCTGGGGCTTTCGACTCTATTTTGAATTAAAAGTTTTTTAATTTTGTATTAATGAATACAAAATAAAAAATTAGTATGCAGAATTCAAGGCTTATATTTTAGGAGTCGATTTTAATTTAAAGTGTAATCAAAATCAATACACAACCAAAAATAATTCACATTAATTAAAAATGGTCCAAATTTTGCGCGGCAAATATTAACTTACAAAATTATACTTTTTTAAATTTTAATATTTTGTATTTTTCCCTTTGGATTGTACAACCGCCTTAAGGCTTCTAGTCAGTGTGGAGAAATACTTGCAATAATGAAGTTTATCATGCCTTACAGGCGAGCATATTGTACTTTTGAATCTATTTGAATCAAATTTACTTGAGAACAGTTAGTCTTACCAAAAAAAGTAATATAATCTTTTTTGTAGACAATTTTATAAGCTACAAATGTGGTGTTGAGTGTTTTGCCAATAAAAGTAACCGTTGCCGAAATATTTAAAAAAATGACATTTTTCGTGACCTTCAACCCTCCATAACTTTTTTAGCGGAACATGTATCGATGGGGACTTTTGGTGTTTTGTTCAGAATCACAAGGAGAAGCTTCCTTCAAAAATCAAGCTTTCCGCTAATTTTCCCGCAATAAAAGTCTATATTACCTGGACTACGTGACCAACAATGGTTTCACATATGTATATTGTGTTGACTCATTTTACTCGTGAGCTGTCGGGCCCTTGAGCTTGGTTGAGTCGTTCTTAAATGATGTTCAAGCAGCATGATCATGTTTCAGATGCAAGCTGAAATTTATACTGTATATAAACATGTAACAAGTAAGTTAATTAGTGGGTCTACGTTCAAAAAATCAAAAATCCGAAAAATTTGGGTCATCCTAATGTATAATCAAAAGAAGGTCGGCTACTTTTCAGTAAACGAAACAATATGATAGCCATGTGAAAATGTTTTTAAAGCACGATACTTTTCCAAAACTGTGAGGAGGGCATAATAGAGAGGTTCAATGAAGTTTTGAAGAAAGAATATTGTGATAAATACACAAATATACATGTGGCCAATCCACTCCGTTCAAAGACAGTATCGTTTCATCTGCAAATTACATATGAAAAATCAGTTCTATAGCCGCAGTATAATATTCTTGCATGTAGTAGCATGATATTAATGAATAAGTACATTGTAAAATAGTTAGTGGAAATTTGTTATCTTTCAAACGTTTTGGATTATGTAATCATTTTTAAATGTCGATTATGAATCAGTTCAGGAGGAACAATTGATATTGTTGCATAAAAATACATAGTTCATTTGGTTTGTGTTGAAGTTGGCAGGCCTCTTGAAAGGACTAATCAAAAAATTTAATGTTTGTGATGTTGTTTCTTATAAAAGTCCATATTTCAATATTATGGATAGCATAGATAATAAAGTGATTTTGGACCAGTTATTCTTTAAAAGCTATAAACGAAATTTAAGGAATACTTAAATATACATGAAATATTCGCATTCTGTATAGGTAAACAAAAATCTTATATATGTATGTGTGTGTATGTACATATATAAACATAATTACATTTTTGCGGTAATCAATAAATTCGCCGATAATAAAATAATTATAAATGTCGATTTAAACTTGCATTCTTCAAAAAATTTTAATGTGCTAATGTGTTTTATTTTATGTTAAACTCGACTGTAAATTTCATTCGAATTGTTTTAATATGAATTAATAATATACGTACGTACTAAAATTGCAAATTTAATCTAAACTGTTTTTTTTTTTATAACACTTGTGGGGCTGTTATGAATTTTAAAAAAATATATGTACATATATGGAACACTACCCGAATATCAAAATGACTGGCGAAACCCTATTGTCAACTGATTTTGATTTGATTTAAATGGCACTATTTGTCAATTGTATATCGATTCGTCTCAGAAGCTTCTTAATAAATTGGTTAATGGTATTAAAAAAATCTTTAAAATAAAATACATAACATTAAAGAAACTCAAAAATTAGAACTGTTTTAAAAGAATTTCACTTCGAAAATGTCCACTAAAATTAATTGCTTGGGTTTCAAAGTTCATACATACTTATGTATGTATAAGTATGTTTGAAATGTGGCAGACTGCGTCCTGCATTTGGTTGTTTCGGGGTGTATAACTTTGTATGTATGCAATGTTAAAAAATAGCATGTTAACCCGATGTAACATGTAACATGCAAGTGGTAGGACCGAATTAAACATAAACAATTTGTTAGTAGCTGGTTTTCATTGAACATTGCTTAATCCAACCGAATTTCTTTCTGTGGTCCTTTTGTTGCTGTTGCTCCATACTATGAAGGACTAAAGTAAGATTGCTTTAACAAATTAGTACAGAATTTGTAACTTGCTTTTTCACTTAGAAGACAAATCGGTAAGTGAACTAGTAGTTGGAGCTGATATTGTATGCCACTATAGCCCTCTTAAATAGGGAAATCGAGAAACTAGTTGCCACGAAAAAGCAGTTAGTCGAGAATGGCATGTGTGTAGATCTCACACTGCTAAAAAGAGACTGAAAACTGCAACAAAAATTTAAAAGTGTGAAATTCAAAGCATTAACGACTATCGCAAATACTCTTGAAACACCAAATCTCAAATGGAAACTAGTATTAATTATACTCTTTCTAAATTTTACCATAACATTTCAGTTCTAATGAACTCAAGTATACGTTATAAGTAGGCTTTATCAAATTTACCTGGTTGAATAGCGAGCGCGCTGAATCGAGCAACGTGTTCATATTCCCTCTACAATTTCTTTCTCTTTGTTAATACTTACGTCCAATTTGAAGGAAGCAACGATTTGATTCATAGTAATATATAAAGCATTATACGCGTACGCGCGTATTTTAGATAATTTACCTTACCATTTCAGTACTAACGATAACAAAGAGAGTACGGTTATTAATATTAATTCTGCATGAAAATGTTGTACTCTTCTCGCGTAAACATTGTACTAGGACAATGCGTATTGATTACATTAAGTATACCTACATATTTATGAGTACATAAAGAAGTGGGAAATGTGATTATAATCAGCCACGCACGTGTACGTGTCCAGTTTCAACGAACTGGCAAACAATTTTATGCTTCCGCAGGAACCAATTTTGGCCGAGATGATGAGATTCTATTTTCAAAATAAAATATTGACTATCTCAAAACTAGCAAAAAATCTGAACTGACAAATCTACTTCAAAGTTGTGTTGAGCCTAAAACACAAAATTTTACTGTATAACTCCATTATTGAACCAATTCGGACATGTGGTTCCAAATTGTGGGGCAATGTGCGCGAGTAATATTGAAGTTATACAAAAAGTTTAACAAAAATCGTACAACAATCACAGGCTAGTTTTCGAAATAAAAACGCAACAACTATGTAGATACACTAGCTCAACAAGTTAATCAAGTAGCCAGAGCATTTGTGCGCAAAAGAAACTTATTGCGACTCCGTTGCTACGATTGCCCAGCTGTTGTTAAGTTAGAGGATCGTAGTTTGTGTGCAATTCTAAAAGTTCTAAAAATTTAGTGACTACACACCATTTCTAATCAAGAACTGCATACACGTCTGCAACAATTATCATCAAACGGAGATATTTGGATGCCTCAAGCGAAATCTACAGCACATTTTTTTTATACCGTTATCGCACTAGCATATTGTATGAAACATTTATATGATTATATATATACTAGGGTATCCTGCCCGACGTCGTACGGCCAATCGGATTCCTTAAACTTCACTTTCAGTAGAACGCAAGTGGATTGGGCCATACCTACAGTTGCGGTTTCGCACCATCGCTATTAATAAGTTGAATTGCAATTCTGGTATTTCATTTTTGCTTCCCGCTGCACTTTAATTTGGCTAAATGGATAGTCAGTCACATTAATAATTCCAGTGACTTACCAATCCACAACAATGCACAGCTCCCTGGTCTTGCCTTAAGTGTTATTGTATTATTGAGTCCTTTAATTTATTCAAAACTAACTGTAGTACATTGCGCAGAATCAGACAAATCAAATGCAGTATTTGATCCACCAATTTCTCGACAACAGCGTCACATATCGAATCCAAAAGTACTCTGTTATGTTCAAGGCTAAAACCAACCATGCACGCATTCACAAAATGTCATTGCAATCAGATGAACGAACGGTATAGCCGCGCATAAGACTCAATATGAACACACATAAGAGAAGTTCAGTGACATACACACTCACAGAAGAATTTTATATATAAAGATTGTGAATCTAAATCATTCTCAGATCCCCTTGAACACACACAAAAAATTTCATCAAAATCGGTCCAGTCGTTTAAGAGAAGTTCAGTGACATACACACTCACAGAAGAATTATATATATAAAGATATTCACATGACAATCAATATGAGTTGCTGGTAACCTTAAACTTAGGAGGAGCCTTTGTAAACGGCGTCGGCTCACTCCATGAGTGAGGGTTGCCACCAGACAGTTTGGATGGCTTTGTAGCCTTTGTTGATGACAATTGCTGATTTGCAAGATTTCGTCACGTACCGTGGGCATCCTTAGGTCTCTGTGCAAGATGGTGTTGCGCACAAATCAAGAAGCACCAGTTATGCGCGGAAGCACCTTATTTTGACAAGCTTGAACTCTCTGAATGTTGCTGGCAGCAGCAGAATCCCAGATTTTAATAGCGTAACGCAAGACAGGGGCCACTATTTGGCTGTAAATTGTCTTATTGTTGAGTGATAGTTTGCTAGATGACCGAAGCAATCAATCAAGTCTTTGCAATTTTGCTTAACAACATGCAGTGATAGATTTCATATGAGCTTGCCATGTAAATCGCTTGTCCAGGATGGGTGCAGTACATTTGTCGGAACCAGCCGAATCGGATAGGGGGGTACCTCCCATCCAAACCGCCCATTTAAATTCAATGTTCTTTCTAAAAAAACTTTTGTTTTTCAGCCTATTGAACTACAATTTAGATACTCTACGTTTCTAATCAATGTCCATGAAATGCATAACTTTCAAGACCCTAGAGTTACTGGATCGTATAGGTCCCATACAAACCCAAATTTAAGTTTTTAATTAATAAACCTTTTTTGTTTTTTGTGTTGTCGAACTGACCCTAGGATTACTGTAAAGCTCCCATACAAATATATCGGCCTAAGTGTTGAAATGCTCTATGTGCACTGACTATACACTAACATAAGTCAAATCAATAATTAATTATTTTTGAAAACTATCACATAGCGTAGGCTAGGGGCTGCTGAAGAGTATATCAACTTCGGCATAATCGAAGTTAAACTTCTTACTTGTTCTTTATACATACGAGGGTCAATAAACAAGTACTTAGCCTCACCGCCCGATGGCGCTGCTATTACAAAAGAGTGTTACCATCGTCAAGTACATTCTTTTAGTTGCCTACTATCAAAGTTTCAGTCAATTCCCTTCATTAGTTTTGTTTTGGAAGCGAGCGTATCAGTCAGTTTTGTTGTTCGTCGGTTTTTGATGAGCCAAACACGGCTACTACGGAGGAATATGTAAAAAAAAAAAAAATCCACGATCCGTAGACATCGCAGAAGGAACGGCGCATCATATTCTACACGAAGAACTGGGCATGATAAAGTTGTCGGCACGATGGGTGCTGCGATTGCTCACACCGGACAACAAGCGCAACCGTGAGACCACATCGAATTGCTGCGCATCCACCGTATTCCCCAGATTTGGCCCCCTGTAACTTCTTTTTGTTTCCAAACCTGAAAAAGTCACTCGTCGGGAATAGCTTTGGGTCGAATGAGGAGGTCATCGCCGCCACGGAGGCCTATTTTGCAGACCTCGAGAAAACTTATTTTTTGGGCGGGTTGGAAAAGTTGGAGCATCGCTGGGTCAAGTAAATTGAGCTAGAAGGAGATTATGTTAAAAAAAAAATCGCCACTTTTCCAAAATTTAAGTATTTATTGAATGACCCACGTACTCCCTACAAGTCTGATTGAAGTTTTTAATCTATGCTTGTTACAAATACATTATTGCCCTTCCCACAGTAGAGCATAAGTTGCTTCTTTATGCAAGCAGCTCAAAAATAAACAACAACAACAGGGAAAATAACGAAATCTAGGGGTTGTCTTTGTGAAACAAAAATTACTTTTGAACAGCTTCCTCAGTGGACGTCACTTTGGAAGTACTTTCTGCACTCAGACTAACCATGCGGTCTGTGGAAAGTACTGTCAGTGCTGTCAGTGAGTGAAACACAAAACAGCTGGTGTTGATAAGGTAATTTCAAATTGTAAATGTTTTGATAGGGAGTTGTAAAAATTATTTGCACACACTGCAACTTGTTCTAAATCATGTATTTCCACAAATTCTACTTTTGCAATTAGCACAACGTCCGCACAATGCAGCATATACTCTGGCTCCATCGAATAATCGGACAAGGGTTGTGATTATAGTTTTTATAATAAAAAAACGAAATTTTTTTTAGTGTATATTTATTGTCCAACATCTGATCTTTAATAACAACAACAAAAACAATAAAGCAAGAATAACGGAAAAATTCATGATAATAACATAAAAGTCATTTCTAAGTGCGCAACGAATAATCGGACACTAAATTTAATTTAAAAAAAAAAGTTATAAAAATTAAAAATTAATTTTTTGTCGCATAGTCTTTAGCTTTCAAGAGTGCTTGAAATCTTCTTGGCATTGATGCTACCAATTTTTTGCATAATTCAGGCTGAATAGAATGCCATGCCTGCATCAATCCATCTTTTAAGTCTGCCAATGAGTTGAATTTTTTTCGGTACACTCGCTTACCAAGTTCTTCCCACAGATGTTCAATAACATTGAGATCCGGACTCTGAGCAGGTGCCTGCAGCAGTTTGGAGCAGTTATAGACCAACCAAGGCTTTGCTACTTCCGAAGTATGCTTGAGATCATTATCTTGGTAAAATGCAAAGTTACTTAGTTTTTCTGCACTTTGTTTAATATTCTGTTTTAAAATGTTGAGGTAGACAAATTTATCCATTCTGCCATCTATGAAAGGCACATTACCCACCCCCGCACTGGACGTACCGCCCCAAACCATTACAGAGCCTCCTCCATGCTTAAAAGGTGGGCTTGGGGTTTTTGGGTAAAAAGTCTTCGCTTGGCTTCCTCCAAATATACACCTTGTCATCTGATCAATGCAAATTAAATTTGCTTTCAGCAGTAAAAAGAACCTTTAAATTAAAAGTTAGAAATATTTTTAAGATAAAAAGTAATGATTTACCGTATTCCTGCTTCAACAAATATTCTTTCGCAAACTTCACTCTTAAAGCTTTGTTCTTCTGGCTTATAAATGGTTTCTTCTTTGCCACTCTTCCATGATAATCCTCTTTGTGTAATGTGTTACGAATTGTATTTGTGCAAACATCTTTTCCACTCATGTTTTTCACAGAAGTTTGCAAATCCCTGGCGGTTTTAAGGGGATCTTGTTTTACTTCCCTCAGCATTGATATTGATATTGTTTTTGTGTTGTTATTAAAGATCAAATGTTGGACAATAAATATACACTAAAAAAATTTCGTTTCTATAAGAAATTTACCCATTTTATTATAAAAATTATAATCACAACCTTTGTCCGATTATTCGATGGAGCCAGAGTATGTATACAAAAAACAATGACATCTGTTTTCCAGCAACAACAATATGAAAGCAATATAAAAAGGTTTTTGAAACAAGCCACTTTTTCAGTACTGTGAAAAAGGCATAAAAATGTAACTATGTTTTTATATGTACAATTTATGTATATGTACATATCTTTTTACTGTTTTGATTATGGAAACATTCAAAACGTTTAAAAAAAAAAGAAGAAAAAAGTGAGTGTGCTTCGCATTCAGGGGCCCTCGATGTGAAACATCTTTTGTTTCGATGGAGTAAAATTTTATATTTTGTATCGTCTGCACATCATATTGCAAGCGTTGGTTCATTGTGTTAAGCGTCGGCTCACATGAAGGGTAGCATAATCCTCTCTACAGCGAACTCACAGAGATTGAAATTTCATATAAAATAAATAGTCATTAATTAATGCTGTATTAAATGGATAAGACGAAAAAAAAAAATAATGAGGAAAAATATAGAAAAAATAAAAAGTCTCACTCCGCACGGGTATCGAACATGTGTTCATAAGTATCTGTGCCGAGCGCTTACCCAACGCACCACAGACGCCACCATAACTTGAAATTTAATAGACAATATATGAAACTGCCTGCGCACAATTATATTTAATTTGATTGTTTTCTTTTTCGACGATATAATATTTTGCGGAGACGAGAACGATAACATAACATTAACTTTTACACCCTACCGAAACCAAAGATGTTTCAAAACAAGATTTTTAAAAAAATTTAAAAATAATTTTAAAATTTTTAACATTACTGTGGGTGTTTTCGAATACTTACAGCGCACCAGATTGCTTAATCACTGATTGCACGATGACGCGTTATGATCCGAAGACGATGACAATTTTCTAAAATTTTACCCTACTGAAGCAAAAGATGTTTCACATAAAAAAAAATTCCAGGTCTGTGTAATAGTTTTTTATTTTATATACCACGAGTTATTTTTTTATGTGTGTAATAAATACTCTAGGTTTTAACATGCTATAGAAATTTTAATTTGTAAATAATATGTACGCCTAAGCTCCGGTTTCGGCTAAAACTGACCAGGGCCCAAGGTTCTGTTTTGTCTGAAAATCTTGTTTCGGTCCGACATTCGTAAAAATGTCATTGAAAAATTCTACTGCTAAATCTTATCCCTCACTTTCATATTATCGCTTTGACTTTGACTGTATATAAACAAGAAAACGATTAATTTAGTTCTCTGATTCCTCGGATCCAACATGTAGTCCAAAACTTGAGCAATCTAAGTTTAATTTTTTTCATTCCTTGCATAACTATAGTAATGCATTTGCTTCTGATTATCTTATTAAGCAGTACTTGTAAAATGGCAGGCCATCGGACTACACTGCGTATACATCATTGTTCATCATCAATTATGTGCATGTAGCATTCAGTTCACAGCAGTTTTCATACTTTTCACCTCTAATAATTACATTTATTCAATCGTCATTTCAAATATATGAAGGAACTCAAGATTTATATTGCTAATTAATTAATTAAAGCTCTTTATGATAAAATAACATCGATTGAAGGTACATGGTGGCTGCAGCGAACTTTTTTAGATTTGAACTTAGCTTAGTATGCATCCTCCTGCAATAAATTGAATTCTAAAGATGTGGAAAATAATGTCCTATAATCAGGTTATCGCATATAAATCATATAATTTTAATAAACTGAATGCGATGGAGACAATGACTTGATGGAATTTAGCGAAGTAGAGTCGGATATTATAGTGTAGTTTTTAGTAAATCCGGCAAGGAATAATAATTCTTTTCTGTTTTTAGGAAAATGAAAAATGGATGATCAACATCAAAAGGAATTACCTGCGCAACGTGATGGTCAAAATAATTACACTAATGTTTCCCCAATAAGAAGGCCATTTGAGGGTTTTGACATGTGGCCCGGTTGCTCTTCCGCACGAAATATAAATACAGCACTTGCCGACGATTTGAATTTGAACTATGCATTGACAAATCAAAATTTAAGTATTGGAGAAAAGCCATACAATTTGTCAGCAAACTCCCCTGAAGTATATTCTAGTTTTAATCAATATTTTAATTCATCAACATCATATTTAAATAGCAAGCCGCCGGAACCTGAAACACAACCAAAGGAAGTTGACATTGTTGGGCAAAAAAGAAAAAATACAAATGTTTTGGATGAAAGCTCAAAGTTAAAAAAAACAGTATGTTTGACAGCTGAAGAAAAAAAAAATAACCTTAGAAAAAATATTCGAGATGTAATGAATGAGACCCAATTAGATACCAACACTATAGAAGCCCAAAGAGAAGAATCAGAACGTTTGGCACGTGTAGCTGGACAACGTAAATCAATTCGGGAAATCCAAAAACATATGACTATAAATAAACAAATAATACGTAGCCAATCACGCATTATTCCATTATTAGAAAAGCTTGCTTCAGATGGAAAAGAATGTGAAGGCTTGGTTATATCCCAAAAAAATGATATTCAGGTCTTAGAGGATAAAATAAAAGAGAATGATGACACAAATTCCGAAAAGTATCCAGATTCAATTGAAAAAAGTACTGATATACAACATATAGACAGTCAGGAATCCGATATAGAAAAGGAAAATTCTGAAAAATGTCACCCAATAGCGACAGATGTCGTTACAATAGATGATAGTTCATCTGATGATGACTGTATTTTACTATCAGAAGAAGAAGAATATAACGAAGCAGAAGATGCCAGTAATAGTGGTATGCATGTTAATGACTCTTATAACATTCCCGATGAACTGGGAAGAGTTGTGGTAAATATTGGTCATCCTGAAGGCGAAGAAACTGTTTTTTTAGCGCCTCAGATATCGAAAATAATTAAACCACATCAGATTGGAGGAGTAAGATTTTTGTATGATAATATAATTGAATCACAAAAGCGTTTCAAAAAATCCAGTGGATTCGGTTGCATTCTAGCGCACTCTATGGGTCTAGGAAAAACGCTTCAGGTAGTATCATTTTGTGATATATTCTTACGGCATACACCAGCTAGAAATGTTCTATGTGTAATGCCGATTAATACTCTGCAAAACTGGCTATCCGAATTCAATATGTGGATTCCTCGTACATCTGATAATGAAAATATAGTTCAACCACGTCACTTCGAAATATTTCTTCTCAATGATCAACAAAAAACCCTAAGTGCAAGAGCAAAAGTAATTTTAAATTGGGCTAAAGAGGGTGGCGTCCTGCTAATTGGATATGAGCTATTTCGATTACTCGCTTTAAAATTGATACCATCACGAAAAAAAAAAAATGCTAGAAATGTATTCTTAAACGATGGATCTGATGCCAGTACTGATTTGATTGATAGCATTCACCAAGCATTAGTTAAGCCTGGACCTGACTTGGTTATATGTGATGAAGGACACCGTATTAAGAACTCACATGCTGGCATTTCTGTTGCTTTAAAACAAATTAGGACGCGGCGGCGCATAGTTTTGACTGGATATCCCTTACAAAATAATCTGTTAGAGTATTGGTGCATGGTTGATTTTGTACGACCTAACTATTTGGGGACAAGGACTGAATTTTGTAATATGTTCGAAAGGCCCATTCAAAATGGACAATGTGTAGATTCAACGCCGGATGATATAAAACTTATGAGATACCGAGCACATGTTCTTCATTCCTTGTTAGTGGGATTCGTTCAACGTCGATCACATGAAGTTTTACACGAAACACTGCCAGAAAAATTGGAATATGTTATTCTAGTCCGAATGACATCATTTCAAAGAAAACTCTATGATACATTTATGACTGATGTTGTTAGAAAGAAAGCATTCCCAAATCCACTGAAAGCATTTGCTGTTTGTTGCAAGATATGGAATCATCCAGATGTTTTATATAACTTCCTAAAAAAGTGCGAGACTGATTTAGATTTAGAAATTGATGAAGAACCTTCAAAAAATTTACCAAATGCAACAGTTGAGGCTGTAACGAATCCAATTTCATTAACAAGTAGCGGCAAAAGTAATCCAAACCACCCTAAAGACGCTATCAGTTCTGTATCACAACCAAATTTGAACTGCATATCACATTGTAATGATGAACACAATGTCGTAAGTAGTAACAATGAAACGGATATAAAAACAAATTTGGATAGTTCAACAAATTCCCAACCACTACCAGCGGTTAAATTCACTGAAACAAATAAAAGGTAAGTTTTTTATATCATACACACAAGAAGAATGGGATAAGAAATCACATGATTTCAATTGACCAATTTATAAAAAATTAAACAAATATTGTATGGACAGTCTTTGGTTCACCGATGCTTACTCCCAAACTACCGTAAATAATTGTTAATTGTCGTAAAAATTGTTTATCAAAAATTAGTAAATCTCAAGAGGTTAATAAAGCAGTAATATCTTAATTTGGTCTGATTAAATACAATATCATTATTTCTAATAATACATTTGCAATACTTAAAACCGTCCATCAGATAGCAATGAGTATTGCAAAGGGAATCGAGGTTCGTTCGTCTATCCCTCTGGCTGTGTTACCGGGTATTTAGTCAGTTTTTTAAATTTTGAGACGAAATGTTCTATATGGGACTATTATTATTTTTTTCGTTCGTCTGTGTCAGCTTCCCTTGTGTAATATATATACACATTTTGTTTGGATAGTATCATATTAATAACATCATGTATTTTATGAGCTTATGTAAACTTATAAACTTTGAAAATTTCCTTTTTAATGTCAAAAGGTTCAACGTTGTTATATTAAGTATTTGTTTAATACAGGTATATATACAATATTTTTTTTAACTTCTAGGTGCAATATGAGTTATTATATGGAAAATGATGAAAGTTTTGCAAATTATGGAACCGACAGTAAACCAAACAACTTTTGGCTTGAAACTACTATTCCCAGCAAACCATGTTATACTGCTACAATGGTACAACAACTCGGTGTAACAAATGATTTGGAAAATGCCACAGGTTCTTCGGAAATTGTTGATTTGGACACAAATGAAATTAAAACAATTGAATCGGACATTCATATTAAAAGTGCACAACAGAACAATAGTTCATCACCTACACAAACAATACAAGAGGCAGACATAAGCTCTAATAATACAAATTCTAATACAAAAGATACCGCTGCAATTAGTTGTGATGTGAATAAAAAAATCCAGAAAACAAAAAAAACTGATGAGTTTTCGTGCACATGGGCTATGGACTTAATGAAAAATTATGGACCTGATGTTATCTCAAATTCACCAAAAATGGAAATATTTTTCTGTATCTTAAGGGAAAGTATTTACTTGGGTGATCGGATATTGCTGTTTAGTCAAAGCCTTTTAACTCTCAACCTCATAGAAGGGTTTCTGAAAGCAACATTTGTTCCCGGCGGCAATTCTTGTTGGACACGCAACATTTCATATTTTCGTAAGTATTAAATTTTTTGGGTAAAATCAAGATTTTTATTTTGTTATTTACAATATTTATTTATTTTTTTAAAATAACTGTTTTTGCAAACTGCTTTTATTTGGTTTCCGATGAAACAGCCTGTATACGAGGTCTGTTCAACTCATATTGCGAATTTTGAATTTTCGCGTAAACGTATATCTGATTTTTGAAATTGAATCAAAGAATTTGTATTAACTTTTTTTTTTTCGATGTCATAACGTCGCCACATTTGCGGCGTGCATGTCTGCAGTAAATATGGTGTACCGGCCCCAATACATTTCCTTACGGAACTCCTGCGTTAATAGAATGCAGGGTGGGTACTAAACTAAGATTACTAAGGTAGGACCTCAGCAGCAAGGATTATGGGAGCAGTTACCTTGTGCAACACAGCTAGCTGGTAGGTCTCCAGAAGCTTCAAGCTTTGTCTGCTGTTAAAGGTAGCAGTTTGCTTATGTACTCTGATATGGCTTCATTTCCCTTTCTGCTCTGTCAGTTAGTTTATTTTTAGCTTTCTTTTTTTAGACCCTCAGCTCGATTGATAGAGAAGGTTGGCGTTGATAACCGGTGTTGTCCTCTTCTGTCCGAACGATGAGGTATCCTGCTTCATATATTGACACTTGTCAAACTTTTAACAGCTAAGTCAATCTCAACGCTACTTTTGATGTATCACCAGGTGCAACACAAAAATTTCCCTCGTTTTTTACAATTTTGTAAATTTCTTTAAATTGTGTAAAAAAAAATTATTTGGGTCCTCACGACACTGCATTAAACTAAGTCTATATAAAAAACATTTGAACATTTGCGTAAAATTGTACGACGATTGACTTGAGTAAATTACATAAAATATTAGCGTTGCCAAATTGGCCTGAATGTTAGTACACGTTTATTTTATATACCTTCTTACCACCGTAATTACGAAATATTTATAATTTAACTGATTTGTCTTTTTCGCTTGTTTTCGGCATTTTTTTAGTTACATTGGCAGTTGTGTTTGCGAGAACAGCGATATGATTCGTTGCCTTTGTGTAATGTCCAAAATTAGCTGCAACGACGTGTAACTTCTCACAATATTCCACTTTTTAGGCACCATGTTGGTTTGCAGGCGCACATTTTTTTTGGTATGGCGTGACGAAAAATACCCCATTAAAAAATTTTCATTAGGAGGCCTTTATTTTACCGAATGTACTGCGCAGGAGTGCAATGCAATTTAGAAAGATTTGTGAAGATTTTGCAGTAACTGACTAGGAAGTGAGAGAGCTTTAGAATTTCTGACCGGTTTGAACATGAAAACAAGGAATAGTTGGATGGGGAACTTGTTCTATCTGAGGCAAATATTCCAACAGGTGCAGGACGACTTACAAAAAAATTTTACTGATTGCCACACGAAGCATAAGACTACAAAGGTTTTCGCATTAGTCGAAGCAAATTCATGTGACAAGCTTTTGGTGGCAGCGAGAGTCAACTTGTACAAAGAAGGAAAACGAAATGTATCGCAAGTTATGTCAATTCTGGAAACAAATTCCGATGCGAGTAACAAAATTAAGAGAAGTGTTGAAACAGATCCACAACTTCCTAGTAGCTATACACCAGAGACACAAACCTTTTGATGACCAGAAATATAAAACATTAACATTGTGCGAAGGCAGTTTTATGTATTGTTCTCTGCAAGGAAGTGAATAGTATTATAAGTGTGTCATGAAGTTTGTAACAGGCAGAGACAAAAAACCACATAAAGTATATGTTCTTGATCAGCTCGATTAGACGAATTGATTAAGCCATGCCCATCAGTTTTTGAGCTAGAGAGTTAAAGTATTTCATCTTCGGCATAGTCGAAGATTACGTTTTTACTAGTTTTTATGTCAAAATTGCGTCTCATGAATGAAAAAGGGAGGGGCAGGAAATATTCATTACACTGCAAAGTGTATTAAAATAATGTTTTTTCAACACATTTTCAGTTTTAATTTCTAACAATTTGACACAATGTTTCTTCTGTATAACCAAAACAAAAAACAGCTGTTCAGAACACACAGAACACAAACACAACCCCAGTGGTTGCAAGCTCAGAAGTCACAAATTTTAACCCACTATGGAAACGTCATAAAAGTGCAAAACATCCGAACCATTTTTCACCCCACTGTACTTATAGACATGTTTCATGTTGTATATTATAATGGGTTGGCAATTTTTCATCTTTGTTCATTGTTTCTGTTATTATTGTGTTGTTCCTTTGGTTTTTGCATTTTATTCTATGTTTTCATTTTTGCCTAAAACAAATGAAAGTTTGATCATTTCTCTCTATTTGGCATTTGATTGTATTTTTTGTTTTGGCTGAATTTGTCTGCATGTGTGCGTGTGTGTGTAGAGGTTTTAATTTTATTATTGTTTCGTCGTATATATAATTTTTAATGTTAAATTTATATTTTGATGTCGTTCTACATCTTTTTTTTGCTTTGTTTTTTTATAATTTATCATATCTTCAATATAATTTTTTATTTTATTAATTGATTTAAAAGAGAGTTTTTATTTGATACTTTGATCTTGAAATATGACTGCATTCTCATTTTATGGAAAAACAAATCGCTGTTTTGATCTCTTGATAGAAGAGTGAAAGAATCTAAACCAATGACAG
The DNA here is from genome assembly GCA_037043295.1 of Amiota minor. Lineage (NCBI taxonomy): Eukaryota > Metazoa > Arthropoda > Insecta > Diptera > Drosophilidae > Amiota > Amiota minor. The sequence continues at coordinate 87,180 of JBAMAW010002316.1, forward strand.
AAGAAAACTGACATTACAATGACCAACTAATGTCATATAACAGTATGGTTGCCTTCAACATCTTGAGATTCACAAGGACCGTCACATGTCATCCATACTGAGATCAGAGTCTCTTTTGTGGCCATACTTTTCTAGATTCTAACAATACTAATATGTGCACGGTATACAAATGTTGAAATATATTCTTCTTATTCTTATTATAGAAAGAAACGAGATTAATTTTGTATACAGTAATTTAATAGACAATAATTAAAAAAATAATAAAACCAAAAAAAAACCTTTATATACGAGTATGTAATCCTTATTTAACTGGACTCACTTGCACTCCTATACGTATACGTAATGTTATTACCATGAAATCTTAGTTACCTTCTACACTCACTGACTTGACTCACTCACTTAATGTGTTAAACAAATAACCATTGCCTATTTTTAAGCTGACATTTAATTATTTATTAATTTCATAATCGGTATCCAAAAATTTATCTGGCGTTGATATTTCAACATTTAAAGTTTGAACAAAATTTTTTTGAACAACAGCCGCATCATTTTTTGTTATTGCTCCATTTTGGGATCCGAGAGCGTCTAAGTCTATTGCCTTAAAATTTTGAGAAATTATTTCATCGCTGTTTTGTGAAGGCATTTCCATCTTTTTAATTGTCTCATTAAGTTGATTACTGGTGACTATGTTACTGGCATGTTTTTGATGTTGAACTTCGGTTTGGGGGATGATTTATACTGCCATCTTCCTGGTCGTCGGTTTAGTTTAAATGAATACTGACTAGATGAATTTTCAGATTCGGGCACAATATTAGTACTCTTTGTTCGATAAGAACGGCGTGGTGAAGAATCTCCAGCTAATGATGACATTGGTGCTAAATACAACAAATTTAGAACTCTTATTACGCCTTCAAAAAACAAAAAAAAATATATAAAATATTATCTTGAATTGGAATAAATATCAGTTGTTGCAAACCTTTTCCCCTTAGGGCGGGATGATTTTCTGGTATTGGTTTCTGTTGCAGTTTTGACTTGTACTGTATGTTGTACTGATGGTTTAGCATTTTTACGGTGTTTTGAGTTACGTCGTATTGATGATTCCTTTGAAGTTACACTTGTTTGAAATAAAGGCGATGCAGTTTTTAAAACACGGAAAGTGGATGATGATCGTGGTTTGATTCTTTTCTCAGGATTAATAATAGATGCTGTTTGAAGTATTTGTGCATATTTTCCAGATATGTATATAAGTTCCTAAAACGCTGGTTTCATGATTTTGGTTAACGCTTTTCTTGTCGATCAGAAGTTAAGCAACGTTTAACAATAAATGAATAAAAATTAATAAAGCGGAAATCGAATTAAATAAAATGAGAGTGAAGCACTTTAAGTATGCACTTTCCTGCTACGAACATAAATACCTCGATAGCATATTAAAGTTTAATAATAACAATTTATAAATCGAAAAATTGCAAGGGGAGGAAGTTAGAAGAATGAAATAGTCAAAGCAAAATAAGTTAATGTGTGAGTATTGCGGAGAGAGAAAGAGAGAAGAATCAATACGATACAATATGAAATAAAATGTGATTGAGACTCTTTGACTTACGAGCGAGATGATGAAATAAGCGCACGTGCAGTGTCCTAATAGCATAAGACTGCATTTTGGAAATCATGACGTAGAGCAGAATAACAAACGGATCATAAAGGCATCTAGACACGGTTCTGCATTGCTTGTCCAACATGCGTATATGAATGTTGTAACAAGCATGTCATGAAATTCGCCGAGAACTAGTGAAGTGAACTGATTAAACCAGCTGCTGTAAACAAACTCGTTGACAGATCACGCTCATTTTTGGCATAGTAGTTAAGGACAGTCCTACTAACATACAAAAAAAAAACCTAAAAATACTAAACGCGGGCATTTAAATGACCAATTCCGGGGACTTGGTTGTCTTAAGGTATACTCACATTCACTTTAAATGGGTTCGGCAAAAGATGTACACTTTTTTAAAGTGAATGATTCAAAAAGCGTTTTGAACGCATCACGTACAGGTGTAATACATAGGTATATTCTTTCGTATTATTGATATTAAAAATATATTTTGTCGATACCCGTAGTTAATTTTCAATCTTGTTTTGTATTTCAGGCTTAGATGGCTCCACATCATCACAGGAAAGGGAAAAACTGGTTAATGAATTTAACACAAATGCTAGTGTTAAATTATTTTTAATATCTACACGGGCAGGATCTTTGGGAATTAATCTAACAGGTGCAAACCGCGTTGTAATTTTTGATGCCAGCTGGAATCCTTGTCACGATACACAGGCTGTTTATAGAATTTACAGGTAATGAAGAAAGCCAATTATGTTACGAATGAAGCAAGACTATGGAACTATTTATTGATAAAGGATCTACATATTTACTTTTAATACCGTATGCTTTTCTTTACTATGTTACAATAAGAACTTTTTGGTTTAGGAGTTCATTTTAGGGGTCAAATTCTATGTGAGAATACTTAAATGTAAAATACTAATTTTTTAAGTTGCGAGACAAGCATCAGTTGGGTTACGTTTATCAGTTGCAAGACGATTTCTCCTTTATTATTGTCTTTAAATAATTATTTAAAATGACAAGCTTTAATAGAATGGATTTAAATTAAATGTGATTCTTATTTTCAGATATGGACAACGAAAACCATGTTATGTTTACAGAATTGTAATGGACAAATGTTTGGAAAAGAAAATTTACGATAGACAAATAAAAAAGCAGGGAATGTCTTATAGAGTTGTTGATGAATGCAATCCTGAAGCTCATTTATCTTTGAAGGAAGTTACAAATTTATGCCACGATTACGACTCTGAAGATGATTTTCCAGCTGCTAGTACACCACAAATAGATGGACAGGATGAAACGATTCAAACAATAAAAGAAGAAAATAGAAAGCTATCTGATGAACCACACAAGCCAGAAATCAGTTTATTACAAAGTGTCTATGCGGATCCAATTATTAACAAAATCATTGAATATCATAAGAAAGACATAACAAAGGAACCTTTTTTTCATGAAAGCTTATTAGTTGATAGAAAAGACAGGAAATTGTCTCAAGCTGAAAAAAGACAAGCTCATAGGAGTTACGAATTGGAAAAAAAAGCATCTAATAATCAGAAATTAAACTACACAACAAACAAACTACAGTATAAAATTGTACGAAATGATGGAACAGTAATAACGCGGCCAGTTGCATCGGTAAACATTTTTACAAAAATTTGTTTTCATTACATACTACCATAGACAATAAGTGTAGCGTCTTGTATATTTCTTTTTTTCTTTGCTTGGTTTCGCATAATTATAATAATTAAGAAACAATAGAAAGAACCAAACGAAACCTTGTTAAAAATGTGTTGTTTTTCTATAATATACTAGAGTACAGTTTTAGTTTTACCCACTAAAAAGGTGACTTCAACCATTTATACTATTATTTTTCAAACGAAACATGATGCAACTTTATTTCAAAAAAATAAAAAAATTCAGTCTGCTAAAAAACTCGTACTATGTGTGAAATTTTAGAACAAATTTGATAAATTAACATGATTGGCAAATACATGCAGATCGATAATTGATTTCCCTTGCGATGCTGATTAGGCTAACAAATAAGGTGTATTTTTTTTTTACTTTATTACAAACTTTCGCATCCGGGGAAAGAACAAAAGAGAAAGCTTTTAATTTTTTTTTTATTTAATTAATATTTTGTTTGGTTGAAGTTAAATCAAATTGCATTCCAAAACCTGTGCTAGTTTTTCCATAATTGTAATCTGATTTTCTTAAAGATTCGACCAATGCAGTCCAAGAAATCACAAAGTGTTTCTAGTGGTAACAGAACTACACGATGGATACCAGCCGAAGTATGGCAAAGACAAGGAATGACGGCACAGGAAATGACGCTTCCGCTTGGTAAATATTAACTTTTATTTTATATTCTTCTTACTTAGTATTAAAAATTCATTTACTGGTATGGTTAAGCTTTCTAAATCTGGACCTCATACCTCTGAACTCAACAAATCCCTTTCTACCATGTAATGTATGTAGTTTTATTAAGACAGCGTTTGGTTTTTGCGTTCAATGTGATTTCGTAAAGATCTTGCAGTAAAACTGCATGGTTAACTTTGTCAAATGCTTTTGTCAGATCTAAAGACAACACAACTGTCCTTGCTAATGACCTCGCGTGGTTTAGTCCATTGGCCGAGGGATTAGGTAACGGTTTAACCGTTCACCGAAGCCATGCTGATGGTCTGCAATATTGACTTGTTTTGTCATTTTCGGAAGAATCAACGGCTCCAGAACTTTAGCCACTAAGTAAAGAAGGGAAATAGGTCTGTAAGAACTGTCTAAATGTGCATCATTTCCCGGTTTCAGGAGAGGAATAACTTTTCATATTCTAGTATTATCACGAAAAGGGAATTGACTTAAAGCATGCTCTAGCAACGCGTCCATCCGTTTCATCGTGATTGGTATATACTAGAGGGATGCATTGAATGCAAATCAATTCTTTGGCCTGGCATTTTTTATATTTTTCTATTATTGCTATTGAGGACACAACTGGACGTAAGACTAATTTATAATGGAAAATACACATTCCGAACTATTTGCTGATTGCAATATTAGTCAAAATAAACAAATTTTACAGTTACTTTACTTTTCTTTCATTATCTCTTCATCCTGCTGCGCATTTTGCAAACATTTATGTGTTAACGCAAAATCTGACTTATTTTTTCTTTTCTCTTTTTGTGTATACTTCCAATGACCTAACTGTTGTTTTTTTTTTTGAATAAGTATTAAAAGTATAAAAGTATGTTAAAGTGAAGTTTTACTGCTATTTTTGCCATTGCAAACATTTATGTTATGTCCGAATAACCGGACAAGGGTTGTGATTATAATTTTTATAATAAAATGGGTAAATTTCTTATAAACATTAAATTTTTTTTAGTGTATATTTATTGTTCAACATCTGATCTTTAATAACAACAACAAAAACCAAAACAATAAACCAAGAATAACGGAAAAATTCATGATAATAACAAAAAAGCTATTCCTAAGTGCGCAACGAAGAATGAGAGAAGAAACTACCGTTATTCTGTAGAAATGTACTCTTTGTTGATTTTTGCTGTTTGCTTTTACCTCATATTTGCATTTGATAACAAGAAGTTGCAATTTAGAAGTATTATTTTGAAATGGCTCCAAATGGTTGGAGTTGTGCAATCTAAAGGGAAAAATACAAAATATTAAAATTTAAGAAAGTGTAATATTATGCTAAGCGTTTAGGTTCATAGAATCATATCTAAAGATGGGATTTTCATGTATTATTTGAAGAATCCTACTTCTTGAAATGTTGACCATGTGACTTCTTATCTGTCCAGTGCTCATTAAATCGACAACTGCTAAGTGTTGGATTCGGCGTTTGCATCTAGAGTCGATGTCTGTTTTTCTGCCTCTACGTTTCATTGTGCCATAGCTACCTGGGTTTTTTAAAAAGTTAGGTATGGTATTTCTATGCCTGTTAACTTTAGAAGCTATTTCATTTATTCGGGCACCACTTTCCCGCATTCCCTATATGCTTCTTCGATCTTGTTCAGAAATGCTTGCTCCACGAGGCATTTTCGACTATTGTATAGAAAACTTACTGTAAAACATGCATTTTTTTTTTTATCAAATAATTACTTACATTTAAAGTAATAACAAATTTCCCCAAGTTACCAACTAAATTTTGCACCAACAGTAGTGAATAATCAATTGAAAATGCCGCGCACATATAATTCTTTATAATCAAACATTGAACACTTGGTTCATATTGGGAGTACAAATTAGTTCGGTCCGTTTTCAAAAGCTGGCTCCACCTGCAAGTTGTGGCCGATTTTGGAAGCGATTGCCTATTCCATTGGAAAGGTTTCACATCTGTCAACAATAATTAGTGTGCATCAGCGCCTGTTTCTGACAACAACACTGTTTTTTGCCTCTTCGAAAATGTACGGATTTGTGTTAAATAAACAGCATTTGCGGGAAATTTTGATTTTCTTTTTTAATGGGAAGAAAAGTGCAGCTGAAGCCCATCGATTGCTTGAGGAAGTTTATGGTGAATCTGCTCCGACCGATAAGTCATACAGAGAGTGGTTTCGACGCTTCAAAAGTGGTGATTTTAGTGTCGAAGACAAAGAGCGTCCTGGCCAACCCAAAAAGTTTGAAGATGAGGAGGATGGAGGATGGAGGCTTTACTGGATCAAGATCCGTGCCAAATGCAAACTGAACTCACAGAATTGTTGGGAGTGACTCAGCAAGCAATTTCCATTCGGTTAAAACAATTGGGATTTATTCAAAAGCAAGGATATTGGGTGCCATACGAGTTGAAGCCGAGAAATGTCTATCGACTACAACTAATGCGTTTGAGCCGTGCATTGCGTGAAAAACGACCAGAAACGGCCGAAAGGCATAACAAGGTAATTTTGCAACATGACAACGCTCGGCCCCACGTAGCTGTAACGGTCAAAAATTACCTGGAAACGCTGAATAGGAGGTCTTACCCCACCCACCGTATTCTTCAGACCTTGCTCCTTCTGACTACTGGCTTTTTCGACTGATGCAAAACGATTTGGGGGGTCACCGGTTCGGGACTTTTACCAGATTACCAGAGAGATGGTGAAAAGTAGTCGCTTCCGGCGGACAATACTTTGAATGATGTATTTTTTTACTTTTTTCAATAAAAAAAAAAACACTTTTGAATATACAAAAACGGACCGAATTAATTTGTAGTAACGCAGTTTTAGTAGTTTTGTCGCGATGTTTTTAAGAATATTGTTGTATTTGGATTAAAATTTTTGTTTTCAAATTAAGAATGATGTTAAATTTGTTTACATTTAGAATAACAAATGTTAAAAGTAATTAAATTCATGAAAAAGAAAAAGTTTCCGTCATATTGACAATTTTATTGAGAAAAGTTTTCACATGGTATGTTTCGTGCTTTAGTTTTGTCGAATACGTATGTATGTTAATAGTGGTGCCGTGCGATTTGTGTAAGTTGGGAAAGATTTGTTGCTGGTACAACTTATAAAGTTTTCCTTAAATATATGTGATTTCAAACTTCGTATAATATATGTAGATTCCTGCCTACCCATGATTCCTTTCCTTTCCCGACATTAATAATGATAACGATTATGAAGAGGTCAAAAATACTTGACAACAAACAGCTGCTAACATTCACCATGAAATCGCTTCTTCTTTACAGCGCTAGAATACAATAATAGGCTGTGTTCAATAATAATAAAATTTTTGAAAAATATTTGTTCATTTATTTGTTACATTTTCCAAAAGTTTTTCTAGTACCGCATTATGGCGTTGGCGCTCTTCTAACTGATTGTTCATCAACAGACATGGCAACAACAACATCCGTGAGAGCTGTGACATTTGCCTTTATTTCTGTCAGCTCTTGTGCTATGTCCTTCAAAGTGGAAGTCTCTTTTTTCAACAAGTGCGCCTAGGAAGTTGCCGTTGCTGTGAATTCCGGTTGCACCTTGGCGGTTGCTGGGAAGCAGAGCCGCTACTAGTTCTCGTTCTCTTTGGGGGGTCTGCTTTAATCCATCTCAAAAAAAATAAAGTTTTTGTTAATATTTTGTAGCAATGTGTAGCTTGTTTTAACTTATCTAACAATTCTTCATCAACAAATTTGGGGTCCTCTTTTTGGAAATGTGCCACACCAATCCTGTGTTCCTACTATACTTCACGCAGTGAATAGTATTATAAGTTTTTCATGGTGCATTGGGGAAGAGTTCGGCTCACGTAGTTACGATCGAGGGTTCGATATCTACCTGTGTGGAACAAAAGGTTTTTTTTTTAATTGAGAAATTCTGTTTAAAAATTTTTTATAAACGATGTTTGTAACTACAACAAATGGTTGGAAAAACAACAAAACACATTTTGAGCCAAGATTATTAAACTTAATAATCCTAATAACACTTGATATAAAATTAATGAATGTTGAAGCCCGTTTAGACAGAGCGAAACTCCGACTTTTGAGAAACTTGCACGATGCTCGAGTTCGAATCTACAACAACCACAGGAAAAATGCACGAAATTTGTAGTTGTTGTTGTTGTATTGAATTCGAGCATAGTGCGAGTTCGCCAGAAACTCGCAGTTTTGCAAAGGTCACTCTGCGAAATATGCAAATTTTGTGATGGTCACTCTACGTAGTGTTGGGAAATTTTTGGTCATTTCCGACTGACTTCCAATGGCATCTGAAATAATTCCATATGTACATGATGCTTCAGCTGGAGATCATATCGGTTGCCGCAGAACAGTTGAAAAAGCAAGCCAATTTGTTCTGCACTGTTGGAAACAAAAAGAAATTGTTCGGTGGTAAATCGGGGCTGTACACCGGATGACCCATTAATTCAACGTTTTGTGCCTTCAAATACTTTTATTTGAGCCGAAGTGTGAGAACTCTCATCGTCAGAATAAGAATTTCATCACTTCACCAACTTCGTGTACCTCTCAGAATTAAGCGTTTTACGTTCCACTAGTGGTACAGTTACGATATTTTCGGTTATTCCAAAGAAACAGGTCACCATTTGCTTTGAAGTGCTTCGCGGGCGGACAACTTTCATTGGATTGTCATGTCACCCTTTTGCAACACCCATACGGGCGATTACTGTTTATTTTCCGGCTCATACGCATAGATCCATGATTCATCACCCTTTACAATCTTAAATACGTATTTTGAAGCATGACGATTGTATTTTTTAAATCATTTCTTTGCTCCAATCGATTAAAGCCTTCCGGACCCAAAGGGCACCAAACAGAACCATATTACGGAGACTACGCTGTCCGTCCTCGGGCTATATCTCATGAACCGTAATACGTAGAAATTTTTACAGAAAAAATATAACTAAAATATATTTAAAAATTAAAAGGGGTCCCCATACAAAAAACGTATATATTTGTGTGGGAGCTATACGATCCAGTAACCCTACGATCTTCAAATTTACATGATTGGTGGAAATGGACTAGGCGCAGCACATTTGTTGAATCAGTCAAATTGAACGACTAAGGTGGTACCTCCCATACAAACCACCTATTAAAATTCAGATTCTTATTAGAAAAACTTATTCAATAACCGTGTAAATTTTAAGACTCTTGGATTGGATTACTGGATCGTCAAGCTTCCATACAAATGTTGAAATACTGGATTGTATGTGTACTGACTATACGCTAAACATAAGCAATATCAATAATCAAATATTTCTGAATGCTCTTTCAGAGCGTAGGTCAAAACGTTTTCGTTAAAAATATAAAAATGCCAACAAAAAAAGCATCAAAAAATAATAACTTAATCAAACAATCATGGGTGCTACAGAAAACTCTTGTGTTTTCGTCGTCGGGAGTTTTGCAATGCTCTCGACAAAACTGTAGGTGCCAGAGATGTTTCGTTTTTCGGAATGTTTTTTCAAATATCCAAACTCTATCAATTCCATGTTGTGCTTGTCTTAATAGGACTGTCAGCATATAAAAACATTGTACTAAAATTTATTCTTTTTGCAATTAATATTTATGATAAAAACAACGTCGTTGCGCAGTGTTAGGTTTTGATACATTTGAATAATGTTTCCATTAGACTTTTGCATGAATGCCTTCAAAACGCCTTTTGGATCATTCACTTTAAAAAGAATGCTTCTTTTGCCGAACCCATTTAAAGTGAATATGAACGAATGTAGGATTACGTTTCTGTGATGTAAATGTTGATCCCATGCACATGTTCCTATCTACATCTGTTGTGAATGGAAATGAATCTTGGTACCTGCGAACTGAATGTACAATACATACTTTTATGCATATATATTTTATCCTCGTACAAATGAATGGTCTCTTCACTGAACGAAGCGAAATAACAACGAAAACAGAGGCAGAGGCATTCGTCTCGCATCCCTTATAAAACAGCAAAAATGCGTGTATGTCGTGCTATTGTTTCTTTTGTTTATTTTATGTGTATGTATGTATGCATGCTTTACTTTGTTTTGTTTTTTGGTTTGCGTCCAACTCACTTTAACTCTTGTTTGTAATAAAATAAATGAATAACTCATAATTTTAGTTGCAGACAAGGTTTCATTTTGTATGTCTCACATGCGAAGGCACAAACTCATTCCATTCGTTCCAGACAGAATATCGAAAACATGCATTCACTTCTTCTTTCGCAAAACAAGAACAACGTACAAATTTCGTTGCGCACATTGAATTTGAGTGGACGTATCTGAATATAACCCTTGTTGCCAATGCGAATATACTCTTGCATAAGTCTAGTTTACATTGGATTTAGCTGCAGTTCCCCAAAGCTTTATGCCATATTTCCGAACTTAGTAGAGCCTTAATTTCTTTTCATGGGTGAGTTTTGATGTATTGCCAAACAACCAATACATGCGCTTTCTTTTGATATCTAATTGCTTTCTTGTAGCGAGTATGTATGTGATGTCTCCACGACAACCTTTTGTCATAGATAATTGACACAAAAACCTCACCTATACCATTAAAACGGAGTGAGGAGCTAGAAACTCTACTTAATGAGAAAACCATGTGTGTTGCCTTTTGAGTGCTTAACACTATGTACCACCTACACATCCAAGCTTCGATGTCTCGAAGCTGTTGTTTTAATATGATAATTTTAATTCTATTTTTCTATAGGTTACATTGATGTTTTGATATATAAAAATGAAATTTATCGCTAGTTTATTAAAATTTCTATTTGCTGCACAACTAAAATCTCTTTACCATTGATATCCGTTCGAATTTGTAATTAAAAAAAATAATAATAATAATAATAAAAAACTAGAAGGAAGGTCATCTCGACTATGCCGAAGATGAAAAACTCTTTTCGGGACGCAGTGAATGTTTCATTGTAGTATTCAAATGGGTGGTTTGTATGGGAGGTACCTCCCCAAGTAGTCCGATTGGGCTGGCTTCGACAAACATCCTGCGCCTATCTTGGAAACTGATAGTGTCCAAGTTTTAGTTCGATAGGACAAAAATCAAAAAAGTTTTTCTAATAAGAACAAGAATTCAAATGGTTGGTTTGTATGGGAGGTACACCCCTAGTGTTCCGATTCGGCTGGTTCTGACAAATGTCCTGCACCTGTCTTGGAAACTGATAGTGTCCAAGTTTCAGTTCGACGGACAAAAATCAAAAAAGGTTTTTTTAAAAAGGAACATGAATTCAAGTGGGTGATTTGTATGGGAGGTACTCCTCCTAGTGGTCCGATTTGGGTGGTTCCGGCAAATGTACTGCGTATGGTAATAAGAAAGGTTCGTGCAAAATTTCAGCTTACTAGCTCAAAAACTGAGGGACTAGTTTGCATACATACAGACGGATATGACTTAATCAATTTGTCTAATCGAGCTGATCAAGAATATATATACTTTATGTGGTGTTTTTTTTTTTGTCTCCTTCTGCCTGTTACAAACTTTATGACAAACTTATAATACTATTCACTTCCGTGAAGAGTATAACAATACCTCATCGGTACCAACGGTTGCTCATCCGATTCCTATCCGCACCCTACATTGCTAAACTTTTGTGATCGAAAACATGAGCTTAGTGCCGATTTATACTTGCGATGCACCATCAGCACTTGTACCAGCAGAAGTTTGCTATTCTGCCGACGTTTTCGTTTTCTTCTTTCGCAGTTTTCGTTGCTTGTTATTTTCGTTTGGTTTGGTAGAGTGAGGGTGGCTGAAATTGCATTGCAGAAGCTGCGGTTTGTTCGAAACATTGTAAAACAATACATAAATCTGAAGGCACGCCCAAAAAATTTAACACCACGTCAGGAGTGGAGTTCAAAACTATAGTGAATGAGCAATGTTTAAATGTTAAGAATTAATAGTCGAAATTAGTTCTTGGATTGTTATCAGCAAATTTGATGAAGTGAAACACAGATCACAAAAGGGGTCGAAACAAGCACATACACGAAATTCTTAAGTATATTATTATACGTGCTGTTTCGTTTTATCTTGTCCTCCTTGTCTTTTTTTAACGCATTGTTGCTGCTGCTGTGAACTTTTTAATTTTTTATTATCTGCCGTATTGTCCATGGATTTATTTACCTCCGTTGGTATCATCCTTTTTTTTCTTGTTTATAAATATTTTAAGTTATTATATTTCTATATATAAGCTCGTGAATTTTAAATTTTCAGATGTTGTTATACCTACAAATTCTGTGGAAAAATCTAATATTATTCTGAAAGCTGGACAACGGGTAATGGTGCTTAAGTCGGCAAAAGGAATATATATGCAGTTGGATAGTGGTAAAATAATTGCAATTCGTACTACTACAAAGGCACCAGAACGCGATAAAGAATCTAAAAGTGATGTAATTGATATTACATCGGATTGTGACAGCGACGTCCCTAAAAAAACATCAGAAGTTTTTGAGAAATCTACAAAACCACCAGGTTCGTTAAAAATTTCTTTTGTATGATTATTGATTAAGGCTAAATGCTAATTAGTAAAGCCAATGTATAAACCTGAGTTTGTAAAAGCTCGCAATTAGTAAGATGGCACTACAACTTTCACTGGGCTTTTTATGAAAGCACATCAAGAAGTTGTTAAAATATTCCCACATGGATTTTTTCTTATCGTAATTCATTGCATTTCTGTAAACGATTAAATCAAACAATATTTGAATTTTTGCAAACCTAACTCTCGTGCAAAGAATATATAAATCTATACATATCATAAAATCGTAAAGTTTGAAATGTTTCAGCGCGGCTGACGTAAACTCCACTGATTGAATTCAAAATCGAATTTCTGAAGGATTATCAGCTTTATTGTAAGCAACATTTAGCGTTTTTCATCAAATTGGACCTAGAGAATAAGAACATATTAATTATACTATAGTATTATGTTTTTAAGTTTGTAACAGACAGACATGACACTGCGTTAAGAGTATAAAACTGCGCATATGGAATTTGCAAGGCGCAGCTACGAAATGCCAATATAAGTATTAATAATTTTTTTCAATAAATATTTGCAGAAATTAAACCATCAAAGATAAATGAAAACGAAACTCAACAGAATGAAAAGGAAAATGCACAAACAGAAATTACTAGTTATTCAACCACAAAACCAGGGCAAAAATTTAGCGAGTTTCAAAAAATGGAACACAATCAACAGTTATCGCAAGATCGTCCAATATCACAACAACCACACCAAGGACATGAAATTCAAAAGGAACAATCACAACAGTTTCTGTACAACTTACCGCAATCATCCTCTCATCAACACTTAGTTAAGCATCCATCTTTTGTAACGCAGTCGAATACACAACATCAGAATTTTAATTTACTTGGTAAACAACCAAACATTACACAAACAAGTTATGGTGATGGAAATGTACCGGAAAATATTAATTTGCAAAGTAGAGATATTCACTCACACCCGTCTCAATACTATGATTATTATGACAATAGCAAGTCGGTTCCATGCAACTACCAATTGAATGAATATTCGCCGTATAGTCATTTTAACTATTCTCCGTACCATTCGCATTTTTATTCTTCTGCAGCATATGGAAGTACTGCACCCCCATACATTAATACAAACGCGTTCCCAAGGCATTGGAATTCATCTACAAATCCACCTTTATCCAACGAACGTTTACAATCATCCGGATTAATGGGAAATGGTTGTCAGCAAAATGAATGGCCTTCTCAATGATTGTATTAAAAACAAAAATTTGATGTTTGTTAATATAAATAATAAAATCATCCTAAATTAAACGTAAACACATATCTCATTTATTTAATGTTTGGTGACCGAATGTGGTTCGCTAATTTGTATTTGTAAATTTATTTGAGGTATATGTATGTATGTTGTTTTAATTAATAAAGTTTTAGGTTTTTTTTACATTCGTATAAAATATTTTTCCTTCCTTTCAAAATGTGTGAATTAAATATTGAATTGCAAGTAAAAACAGATATTACTTTTTGACGAGACAGGTGAAAATTTGGAAAATGATGTGTAGCATAATCCAATTCTAAACAATTGCTTTTTTGTCTTATTTTTATATCATCGTACATTTACCTTCTGACAATAAAGTACCCATATTTTGTCATTTAAATTGCCCGCGTTAAGTATTTAAAGGTTTTGTACCACTCATAAGCCTGAGTTTTTGATAAAACAGATTCACCGTAAGCCTTCTCCAGCATTCGAATCGATTTGGCACACGAAATTTCGTTCAAAATACAAAATTTGAGACAAACTCTTTGTTCAATATTTTTTTCTATTGTAAAATTCGCCGAGAACTAATGAAGTGGACTGATTAAACAAGCTGACAGATCGCGCTCATAAAAAAAAAAACCCCCAAAAAATACTTAACGCTGGCAATTTAACTGACAAATTCCGGGTAATTTATTGTCAGAAGGTATTATGTCTCTTGTCTTCAATATTGTATTAAAAGTTTGTCATGAAGTTTGTAACAGACAGGAGACATCGGAGATCTTACAAATTATATACTTAGTACAATATATACGAGTTGTTTAGCCATGTCCGTCTGTTTGTATGCAAAATAGTCCCTCATTTTTTTTTTTTTTAGCTACAGAGCTGAAAGTTTGCATGAAGTTTTCTTCTTCCCAGATGCTGCATATTTGTCGGAATCAGTTAAATCGGCCCATTGGGAGAGGTACTTCCCATACAAACCCAAATTGAAATTTATGTTATTAGAATTTTTTTTTTTGTTTTTTTTTGTATTATCGAACTGAATAGCATATTCCCCAACCATGTAAAATCAAGATCCTTGGATTACTGGATCGTATAGCTCGGTTTCAATGCAGATATGTTATATTTGGACTAACTCTACGCTAAGCAATAATGAATTATTTCTGTATGCTATTATAAATCACAGAAGCGCAGGCAAAAACGTTTTCAAGATAGCCGAAGTTAATCTTTTTAATACTCTTACCGGAGTGAATAGAATTATAAGTTTGTCATGAAGTTTTTAACAGGCAGAAGGAGACAAAAAAAAAAACATAAAGTATATATATTCTTGTTCAGCTCGATTAGACAAATTGATTAAGCCATATCCGTCTGTATGTATGCAAACTAGTCCCTCAGTTTTGAGCTAGAACGCTGAAATTTTGCACGAACCTTTCTTTTTACCATACACAGTACATTTGTCAGAACCACCCAAATCGGACCACTAGGAGGGGTACCTCTCATATAAACCACCCATTTGAATTCATGTTCTTTTTAAAAAAATCTGTTTTGATTTTTGTCCTATCGAACTAAAACTTGGACACTATCACTTTCCAATTTTTGCAGTTTTTGTTTTAGAATATTTATTTTTTATTCGGTTTTCTATTTTGTTAAAATTTTGTTTATTTGTCGATTTTTATTGAATCAAGTTCGATAACTGTGGAGTTCTACAAGAATAGGAATAGGTGAACACACATATGAGTAAGTCGAATTAGTAGTTGTATGAGCCGTAGCCTCGCTAACAACAATTTCTGGCGCCTGGTTCGCGCGAGCGAAATGAGTCGTTGAGCGCGGCATCTTTTCTTCACTTTGGTTATCAGCACATTAACCAACTCAATTTCATCTACATCGCGATACCAATGGTCACGCATATGCAATACTCTTTCTCTCTATTCTTAGAACAACGGTTCTTACTAACCTATCGTCTACTTCATATGCTATTTACTCTGCCAACCTCAGGCCACTCTAAACAAAGAGCAAGGCTCAGTATGTTTCGCTCACACCAGCAGACAGCAAGAGTCAAAAGACATCAGGCGCCATGAAACAAAGCAAAGACCACAAAACAACTAAGACGAGAACAATAATTTTGTTTTTATTAAACTTAAACCAATTAGCAATTCATAATACAAAACATATCAATGACGAAATCTATCTTCCGACAATGAACACCACATACAATACACCTCAAGTAGCGCAGTTGAAACGCGGGATATACAAAATCATTCAAATCATTTTTGCCATAGTGCATCTCATGATTATTCCAAATATGACAAGTTGATTTATTTATATCCCTCCGTCTGTCTGTCCTTCTGTCTATCTGTCTGTGTTTATGTATGTATGTAAACTAACTGAGTTTTTGAGCTAGAAACTGAAATTTAGAACGATTCGTTCTTTGTCGGAGTCAGCCGAATCGGAACATATGAGCCCAACATCCAAAATCATGTTCTTATCAGAAAAACTTTTTTGTTTTTCGGACTTTCGACTTGAAATTTGGAAACTATAAGTGTGTGAGCCCACCACCCATATAAATTTTATGGCCCTCGTTGGAACATATGAAACTTGAATTGTGCATTGAAAATGAAGCCATTCATTGCAGAAGTCGGATATCTATAGTAATTTTTATTTTGTATCGTTGAAAGTTCATAAGCGAGTATCGAAAAATTTTATTAGGGTTTTTCGTCAAATTTTGTCGGATTTTAAAGGAATAGGAAGAGGTGAGTATACAAGTTAACACCCAACACTGAAAGATCAACTCCGAAATAACAACACTAAAAAATACTTTGAAACACTGCGGATTGCAGCACTTTTAACTTGAGACCATATTTGAGAGCAGATTACAGTAAAGACACAGCTGTCCTGGTAAACTTTTTCTCGGCTCTGACAGTTTCAGAGATTCTGCAGGATTTATTGCATAGATTTCATGCCTGGGATAAGCGCTGGAATATTGGAATTATTGCAGAAAAATCAGCAAACTGCGTTTTAAAATTAAGGCATAGCAATTGTCCAGTTGTCAGCTCCAGCTCTATTATCCCGCAGGTGGATCAAGTTCGTTACCTAGGAGTAATCCTGGACAAGCGATTTACATGTCGAGCTCATATTAAATCTTTCACTGCACGTTGTTATGCGAAATTGCGAAGACTTGCTTCGACCATCTAAATTTTACGCCTATTTCTCTTTAAACGGCTCAGCTCCAACTGGATTTCTGCCTCTCGTACTGCGTTTGCTATTCGTCAGCCAATATGTCAATAGGCATCATTTCTGCCAAAACTAATGCTGCATCATCCGGTATAGTTCGATAACCAGATATTAATCCTCAGCGCTGAGAGCCTATGCGTAGCCGAAATAATTTTCCTATACCTCTTCGCTTTCAGAGATTCGTCCCATATGGGAGCAGCATACAGCATCAGGACAAAGCCTTCTGAACCCTTGCAGCCTTATCTTTAACGTATAGCAGGTGCTCTTTATACGACAGACTGTTGTCCAGCATTGCCTCCAGATACTTTAAAGCCTTTTTAGACCGCACTTCAAGGTCGCCTTGTCGTACCGAGCAGAATTCAACACGCTTCCTGCTTGTAACCAGAACCATCGCCATCTTTTACTCCGACAAGGACAGTTTTGAACATCTAAGCCACGCAGTAACCAAACGACACTGGTTGAAGACTTTCAAAAAAAACCTCAGGAACATTTGAGATAGCCGCATTTAGGACTTAATTCGGCACTCCATCAAGACCTAGAGTCTTCCTATCCTGTAACTTAGCGCTAGCCCCGCATAATTCTTCAGTACTTACGCAATACTGATACTAAATATATGCATAAATATTTATAAATGTATCAGTGACGCCATTTTAGCCTTTTTCCGGACAGATCTGTTCCTTTTTTAACTGACCTATCCGGAGAAAAATGTCAAACATCCCATATCCGGAAATCTATCCTTTTTTGGGTTCCGGACCCAAAGGCAGCCCTACTGCAGAGACTTCGTTATCCGTCCGTCCGCCCTCGGGTCATTTCTCATGAACCGCAATAGCTACAGAGTTGAGATTTTCACAGAATGTGTAGTTCTATCTGGGCATCATCAACAAATACTAAAACTAAAATATTTTCAAAAACTTAAAGTAATATTATCGAGGGAAGGAAATTGAATTAATGCGGACGGTAGAGTGTCTCCGAAGAGTTGTTTTCTAGTGATGTGGTGATTTATGCAATCATCTATTATAGCAGGTGTCTTATTGACAAGTAGTCACCACGGAATGAACAAGGAGGTTGGCCCTTACCTACGAGGAGATGTTGGTGAGTGAGTTGACTGTGCCCCGTCCTCAATCGTACCAACAAGGAACAAGTTGAACGATCGCAGGAATCAGGGAAGTGGAAGGGGTGGAATTTTTACATGGTGGTATGATCGTCATTGTGAGAGTTCCATATTTTTTAGGATGCCTTTTATATATTTCCAGATATCGCGTTCTACGCCCGGGATGACTGTCAGACATGGTGCATAGCCCGCTTCCTTTGCTGCTGTATCAGCGTGTTAATTCCCTTCTATTCCCGCGTGGCCAGGTACCCAATGAGTTGTATTTTCTTTTGGTATTTGATGAAGAGATTGCGGAGTTCGCAGAAAATGTGGTTGTTGTTATATATATTTTGAACTCCTAAAACTGTTGACAGGCTATCCGAGCAGATTATATAGTTTCCTTAATGTTCTTGCGCTATGTGAATAGCTTTTACTATTGCAACTGCTTCGGCTGCAAGAACTGAGTAGTAGTGAGGGAGCAATTCTTTGGATACAGTAATACCCCATTTATTTACTACTGCAAATGAGGTGCTTGTATCCGTTTTGGAGCCGTCAATAAATAGCCAGTTCCACTCTATCATCCGTAGTTTAGATATTTCCTCCGCCAGCAATTGACGGAAAACAGAACTTGAAGTTGAAGATTTGGAGAAACCATTCAGTGAAGTGTTTAAAGAAGAATGATGAAGAGCCCAAGGGGTTTGATTGACAATTTATTCCAGTGATATGGTTCGTGGATGTTGCGTAGTATTGAAAAGCCAGCGCAGCTCTGGATAGTGGATAGTACTTTATATCTACGTCTTCCTTTTCTTGCTTGTTGAAAATCATTAGTTAGGATGTCGTTGATAGAGCAATACAACTTAGGAATGAGTTTGTAAGTCATTTGGGCTACTCTGGTTGTAATATCCCAGTGGGCGTTGTTGGGAAGGCTCCTAAGCTTCGTCTCACTGCAGCGTGATAGGGAGTGAAAATAGGCTTTAAGGTGGACGGGGAACACCAACCATATATTGGAAGAGCATAACCTATGCGAGATAGAAACAGCGCTCTGGTAACTTGGATAAGTGATGACATGTGAATGAGAGATCTTTTGGAATTTAGGAACTTAATAATGCTTAGACGGTTGCCAAGATATTTTCTGTGATCATTACAGTGTTGCTTAAAAGTAAGTCGCTTATCAAAGACAAGGCCAAGAATTTTCAGAAAATTTTTGCATTCAATTATCTTCTTATTAAATATTAGTGGACGGTAGGTAGTAAAGTTAATTTTTTTATTAGTTCAATTCTCTTAAAGCTTAACATTGTATCATTAAGTGATTGACCCTTGGGGGATACCGCTGTGGAGAGTATAAAATTCGGAGAGAAAGTTATTTACTCTGACCCGAATGGATCGTTTGGTCATGAATGCCTTTAGCCGATGGGTCC
>JBAMAW010002317.1:0-104315 GCA_037043295.1 Amiota minor
GTTCTTGTTTTGCGAAAGAAGAAGTGAATGTATGTTTTCAATATTCAGTCTAGAACGAATAGAATGAGTTTGAGCCTTCTCATTTCTTTTCATTCAGTGACGCGATCATTTATTTGTACAGGGATAAAATATACAAAAAACAAGTGAGACATTCAATTCGCAGGTGTCAAAATTTTTAATCATTCACAATAGATGTAGGTAGGAAAATGTAAGTGGGAACAACATTCACATCACAGAAACGAAATTCCTCATTCATTCACATTCTCTTTAAATGGGTTCGGCAAAAGAAGCATTCTTTTTAAATTGAATGATTCAAAAGGCGTTTTGAAGGCATTAATGCACAAGTCCAGTACATACAAAAAAAATTTGTTCATTTTGCTGGTAAGCAAGTGTGTTCAATTTTGATCTTGTTCATATATGAAGTGCTCATTAATGAAGCGTTCATTTGCGTACGACTATCATATGTGCACCTGAAAGTATTTGCTTTTCGCTAGTAATTATGAATTTAATGTCAATAGTTACGATAGTAGTACTTTAAATTTACAGTTTTAAAAACCAAGAACGCACGTGCATCTATAAAAATGTGCAGCGATTTATGTACAGTCGCAAATTTACTTACGTGAGCAGAGTACAGAAGAGCGCATAAATGAAATGTCATCAATAATGATCTGGGAGCATTATTTTCGTTTGTGCATTGCTCGCGTGCGAGGTGAAGCAAACTTAATGCAAACACATATTCGTGAGCAAGACCGAAATAATCAAAACGTTGATACATGACCACAGGAAACAATAAATTTTTAATTTATGAATGTTTTCTTAAATGAGCGTTCGCGTATCAAGTTTTTTGTACCCTGCGGAAACAGACGAACAATGAAAGTAAACCTATAAATTTCTTATTATTCTTATTAGAAAAACTTTTTGTGTTTTGTAGTAACGAATAGAGACCAGGTCTCTACCTGAAGTAGTACATTCATGGGGTTGAGAGAAGAATCAATATGAAACAATATGAAATATAATGTGATTGAAACTCTTTGACATGCGAGTGAGTTGAAATAAGCGCACGTGCGACTGTTTTTTGGTTATCATGGCGACGAGCAATATAACAAACGGATCCTAAACCCTAGCCCAGTCTAGTCTTATCTGTTGCTCAAGATATTTTCACTGGGAACACTAAAGCTGACCAACTAGCTCATTTAAGGCAACAACTGCACAAAAAAGTCGTCTTAGATACAGGTGGATTGCCCTACGAAATTAAGCTCATTATTGGACGCCCTTACGACGAATATAGATGTGTCCGATGGCTTAGCAAATGGAGGAGTAGGGTTTTTGGAATCAATTGAATATCAGCATGATATTACAACTGAAATTGTTAATGACGAAAACAGACTTGATCAAATAAACAATAGTTCCGTAAAACGCCTTTGGGTACGATTTCCTCTTAGTTGAAAAATTAGACTTAAATTAAGGAACTTTTCTGCGGGATATGTTCAGAGACATGACATTGTAAAGGATTTGGTTCCTATCGACCGAAGAAATACTACAATCTATTTGAATACGAATCGTACTATTAGCGCTATGCGAAATCACTTCCCTTTAATTCCAGCCTGTGGGATGATAATTCACAAATTGCAAGGAGGTATTACCTTCCATCAAGTTGTTTATGAGTATGAAAAATCTCATAACCAACAACTCGTTTATGTCGCTGTTTCAAGAATCACAAGTATTGAAGGACTATTTATAGTTACAAAAAACAATGGTAAAATAATCATCATGGACGAAGAAAACTGAAACTGAATTTGCAAGGCTTGCAAATAATTTTCTAAAAGCTCGTCAGAATACAATTTTGGATGCTATTAGTACCACAAAATCTACGTCATTCTTTGTATATAACTGACAAAGCTTAAGGGCTCACAAAAATGATCTAACAGATGCGGTGACACAACAATGTACCTTTCTTATGTTCGACCGTTGCGCTCAATTTAAAAGAGAAGGTCTGCGTACTGGTAGTGTAAACTTTGCCAATCATCAAACAGCACAGCGAAAACCTCATCAGTCGGAGACATTTCTGCAGCCAAATGCATACTGTGTAATGGACAGAAGGTGCTATTGGTAGTGGTATACATTTCACGAAAGCAACGAAGAAATGATATTATAAAGCTTCTCCATTTTGTATTTTTACAATACACTCCCATTGGATCTGCTGAACTTGGAGGACTTTGACAAGTTGCCTACGATTCTGGGGAGGGATGATGCCGAACCACTAATTCAGTTTTTAAAGGATATACGTAACTTGTAAATGACCACAAGTCGACTCATTCCAAAAACCAACTCCAAAAGAAACATATTGGGACTATGCATTAATTTTAAAGGTTTTTTCACCAAAAATGGGGCTTTATTTCGATTTCAAAATGGATTGATACATCATTCAAAGTACTGTCCGTCGCTAGCCACAACCTTTTCCCATCTTTCTTTCAATTTCCGGATTCCGTTTCTCCAAAATTCCGGCTTCTGGGCGGCTATGAATGAATCGATCCATTTTTTGGTCTCTTCATATGAAGAGAAGCGGTGTCCAGCCAGCTTACGCTGCATCTCCCGGAACAAGTGGTAATCCGAAGGAGCAATGTCTGGGCTGTACGGCGGGTGGGGTAGCACTTCCCAGTTGAGCGTTCCAAGGTATGTTTTGACGACCTGTGCAACATGCGGCCGAGCGTTGTCATGCTGCAAAATAACCTTGTCGTGTCTTTCGACCGTTTCCGGCCGTTTTTCAAGCAATGCTCGGCTCAAACGCATCAATTGACGTCGGTAGACTTACCAAAAGATGGTTTCGTTGGGTTGGAGCAGCTCATAGTACACCATACCCTTCTGATCCCACCAAATACAGAGCATGAGCTTCGAACCATGAATATTCGGCTTGGACGTCGATGGCGCCGGTTGGCCGGGCTTGACATATGTTTTTTTACGCTTTGGGTTATCGTAATGGATCCACTTTTCGTCGCCAGTCACAATACGATGCAAAAAACCCTTCCGGCCAAGTCGTTCAAGCAGCAATTCGCACGTGAAAAATCGGCGTTCGACGTCTCTCGGCTTCAACTCGTATGGCACCCAATTACCTTGCTTTTGGATCATTCCCATCGCTTTGAGACGTCTGGAAATGGTTGCTTGGTCAACGTCCAACGTTTCGGCGAGCTCTACTTGCGTTTGGCACGGGTCTTGGTCCAGCAATGCCTCCAATTCTGCGTCTTCGAACCTTTTGGGCTGGCCAGGTCGCTCCTTGTCCTCGGTATCAAAAACACCACTTTTGAAGCGTCGAAACCAGTACTCACAGGTTGAAATCGATGGAGTATGGTTCGGGTAGGCATCCAACAGCAATTGACGGGCTTGGGTGGTATTTTTCTTCAAATTGAAGCAAAAAAGCAAGGCTTCCCGCAAATTGCGTTTTGACGGCACGAAAGTTGACATACTCGGAGCACAAAAAAACTATGTTGTGTACACTTCAGCGAAATGACAGATACTGGTAAACAAAGCCTAATGATGAGGCTTTGACATGAATATAGTTACAGTATTGCCAGATGCGATACTGTTGTAAATAACGCCATCTGTGTGCAACCTTTAAAATTAATGCATAGTCCCAATAGAAAGTAATCAATAGGAACCTATAACAAAATCGCTTTGCTCATCAAAAAAACAGTTCAACAACAAAGACGACAAGAAATGCATATTTCTCGTTTGTCTCTTCCTGTCCCAAAAACAAAAATGAATCCTCACCACCAAGTCGCTTGAGCGCAGGGCAAGTTCTTGTTCTCCTGCTCTTTGCTCTGACAGCGCGAACTCCAGGTGCTCCTTACCATGGAGCACCCAATGCCCTTCCCCACAACCGCCCCTGTACTCTACCCAAAGATGAACGAGTTTTTAAAGTTATGATGAGACATCTTCATCAATCAACAGACACCGACGAAAACAATAGTACATATCCAACCGGACAAAAAAAAAAAAAAAAAAAAAAAATTTAATACTGAAATTTTGCATCATTTAGTAACATAGTCAACGAGGTTCACATCAAAGGCTTGTGAGTATTAAGGGGTTATATCCACTCGTAATTTTGAAAAAATCGAATTTTTTTTTTTTTGCATATTTTGAATGTACATATATTTGAGAATATCGTCCGAAAATTTCACATTGATCCGGCAAATAGTTTCAGAGAAATTAGCGTATTTGTAAAGACGTCTCCGAGCGTTTGAAAGTAGGCGGAGCGTAAACCGGAATAGTAACTGCTTCTTGTTACCCCTATGCCCTTGTCTATGCTTTTCGTAATGTTTTTCTTCTTAGAATTAGAATATAAAAGGTTTATTTTATACCTGAAAGCTATATTTAGAAATTTTAGGTATAAAGTAAGTACATTTCGTCAATTTAAAGTAAACTGCCACGTTGTCAAGTTGTGCCAGTATTCTGTTTATTTCCTCAGTGTGTAGAGTTTTGTGTATCAAAATGCCTCGTAAAATCAGCAGAGAAACTAGAAGACGTTCCAGTGCACAGTTATCACGACCGAATAAACGTAGAGGTGTTTATAATCCAAAGACAGCTGAATATGATGAAAGTAGTTTCAGTGCTTCAGCAAAAAAATTCAAGGCCCAAAATGAAATACTAGTGACTCGTGATACTTCGATTGAATATCGAATTATAAATTTTATTACGGTTTTTGCAGCTATCAGTGAATATGTCCTATGTAAATCGTGTAATGGATCAGTTAAATTTGATATGATATGGAAAATAACTCCAAAAATAATCCCATGTGGCTCTAAGATCGTTGAAATTGTTGCTTATCTGGCTGCTGGCATATCCAATGATGGAAAAACATCTCTTCTGTATTTCATGAACGCACTGAGACTATCACTTGGGCCTAATGCCCATGCCTACGTAGAAAAAGAGGACGCAGAGCGCATCTCGATCTCTGACGCAAGAGCGCAAGGGAGCACGCGCGAGGGGAGAATGTCACGTAGACAGCAACAGTTGGTTGTATTAGAAGCAAACGATGAAGCAGAGGGTTCTTCTTATGGCCCTGGATGATAGATGACTCGATGTAAGTTGGAAAAAAAATTTTTTAACTTAGTTTAAATGGTTCCCAAAACTTTAAACGCGTTTTTCTCGAAACGATGTTTTCAAAGTCGGTGAGGAAAATTTCTCCGAAACGGCTGGACTGATCGCCTTGAAATTTTCACACAATCTTCTTAGATATTTGTATCAGGTAATGATCGAAGGAATAATGTTTCTGACAATAATTTCGATTTTTCACTGTCAACTGTAAATTTTCTTGAAAAAAAACGATTTTTTTCTTTGGGAAGCCGCCATTTTGTCAAAAATCAAAATTTTGACTATTCCATCGATCATTACCTGTATTCATTTATCCTAAAAATAAATCTTTTGTTTTTTTTATTTCAGATAATTTGGATCAGAGATATCTTCCTCACCGCCAGACACCTTTTTGTGGAGGTCCTCTAGAAGTTCTACCACAGGAACAACGGAACCGAATATTTTTGTAAATAAATCGTGAATTCTTAAAATACATTAAATTCGCTATATGCACATTTATTCTATGTATTTATTTTATAAAATGTCTCTTCACAAAAAATGCACAAAAAAACACGTTTTTTCGGACTTACAAGTGGATATAAGAATTAATAAGAAAAAAAAAAAAATATATTCCCAGTGCAGGACTCAAACCCCACACCCTCTCTAACCACTACGCCACGCAGACATTTTAATCATGTTTGCCTAAATAGCTCCAATATAATAAAAAAAAACTATCATTTGCAATACACAAAACAAAAAATATTCCCAATGCAGGATTCGAACTCTATGCCATCGGTTTGCCAGCCCGACACTCCAATTAATACAAATAAAAAATTGACGATTCTATTTTTAGCAATAGTTTTTGAAATGCCATTCCTGCCGTAACGCACATAAAAGAGCTACGCTCTAAAAAGAATTAATAATTTTAGTGAGATGTTTTCAATAGCTGACAGACCTAATAAGGCAAACACAATATGGAATTGAATCAGATTGGTTATGTAAAAATTTTTTCTGAGTGAAAAACGAAATCTTTCGGAGTTCTGTGGCACCTACAATTTTGTTGAGAGGATTGCAAACTTCCCGACGCGGAGAACACCAGTATTTTCCGCAGCACCCCTGATTATTTTTTCGTTTTGAATAAACTAATTTTTCATATTATAAATTAATATATTATTCATCAAAATATTAACAAATGAGTTATTGTTTTCCTTGAACAGCAATGTGTGTTTTTATAATGTGGAATTCAACAATTTAATCTATTACCAGTCTAGTTTGTTTTGAGTCCTCCGTCTAACAAAAGCGCGATGTGCTTTCATGAGAGTCAAATTCAGACTAATTCATAAAAACATAAATTACTGTGTACCGATTTATCCTCTCTGCATCACTTTAATACTAAAACTCAGAAGCATATCACAGTTGCTTTATTATATTATATTATATTATATTATATTATATTATATTATATTATATTATATTATATTATATTATATTATATTATATTATATTATATTATATTATATTATATTATATTATATTATATTATATTATATTATATTATATTATATTATATTATATTATATTATATTATATTATATTATATTATATTATATTATATTATATTATATTATATTATGTTATATTATATTATATTATATATATTATATTATATTATATTATATTGTATTATATTATATTATATTATATTATATTATATATATTATATTATATTATATTATATTATATTATATTATATTATATTATATTATATTATATTATATTATATTATATTATGGGCGTACAAATAGAAACCGCCGTTATCCCATAGATGTCGATAAGTCCGATCAGAAACATTACATAGCCAGCTGAGGTATGATCACAACTCTACATAATCTTGCTTGTGTATTTTGACTGTGCTTTGTCCTGTTGTTAGCGAATGGAAAATTGAGCCTACAAAGGGCCATTTGCGGGAAGTGTTGCTTTTTGCATATCATTCGAAAAAAAATGCTACTCAGGCGCATCGAATGATTGTAGAAACTTATGGTGAAAGCTATACTAGTGAAAGAACGTGTCGGGAATGGTTTCAAAGGTTTAAAAATGGCGAATATGGCGTGGAAGACAAGGAATCTCCGGTCCCGTTAAAAAGTTCGAGGATGCAAAATTAGAGACTTTGCTGGATGAAGATTCGTGTAGAACGCAACAGGAACTTGCAAGTTTATTGGGCGTGACTCAGCAAGCCGTTTCTCATCGCCTAAAGAGCTTAGGAATGATCCAGGAACTGGGACATTGGGTGCCGTATGAGTTGAATCCGAGGGACATCGAACGGCGCCTTTGCGGGTGCGACAACTCCTCCAACGGCAAAACAGAAAGGGTTTTTTGCATCGCATCGTGACCGGCGATGAAAAGTGGATACACTATGACAACCCGAAGCGGAAAAAATCGTGGGGACCGAACATTCATGGCTCGAAGCTGATGCTGTGTATCTGGTGGGACCAGCTAGGTGTAGTGTACTATGAACTCTTGAAACCAGGTGAAACTATCACAGAAGCCCTCTATCGGACTCAAATAATACGTTTGAATCGAGCGTTGAAGGAAAAACGCCCGCAATACTCGGAAAGACACGACAAGATGATACTTCTAGATGACAACGCTCGGCCACATGTTTCCAAGGTAGTGAAAACATACCTGGAAACTTTGAAATGGGACATCCAACCCCACCCGCCGTACTCTCCAGACATCGCCCCTTCTGATCTTTATTTATTCAGATTGATGACGCATGAAAAGGCAGGACACCACTTTCGTTCTTTCGAAGAAGCCAAAAACTGGATTGATTCGTGGATCGCGTCAAAAGACGAACAATTTTTCCGACGAGGAATTCAAAAGCTGCCAGAAAAATGGGAAAAAGTTGTGGCTAGTAATGGAAATTATTTTGGGGATTGAGTATGTAACGAGTTTTTTATAATAAAGCCTCAAATTATGAAAAAAAACGGCGATTTTCTATTTGTACGCCCATATTATATTACATATATGCAAACTTATTTTGCTTGGAACGATTACTTCAACACTCCTTCTCAAGTTAAATATGTTTGCATTTACAAATTCTTCTTATAGATTACATTGTTATAATTTCAGTTCAATTTAAACCTAGTAATTTTACAAATCCACAGTGCTTTTGTTTATATTGTATAAAGATTTCGTTAAAACACCAGCAACATTTTTTTTCAGTAGAAACATATTCTAATGCAATATCATTACATTCAACTTTTTCTCTTATAAAATGATATTTCATGTCTATATGCTTGGTGCGTTTATGATAAATAGGATTTCTTGCAATATGATGCGCGCTGATGTTATTCCACAAATGACCATTGGTTCTGCATTTACCCATCCTATCTCGCTAAGCAATCTTCGAATGTAGACTCATTCTTTGGCTGCCGTGGATAAAGCAGCATAGTCTGCTTCAGTACTGCTCAATGCGACGAAACTTTGCTTTGATGAAGTCCACGAAAATGAACTACCATTCATAAAAATTTATGATTTTCTATCTGTTTGGTCGTTAGTACAATCTGCGTCTGCAAAACCCATTGGTGCTTTGCCACAGAGATATCGCAGGACATGTTTCGCTGCAGTCTCGTGTTCTATGTGCGGATCAGTGTTTCTTTGCGACAGTTATCTTATGGCCTGCAAAATATCAGGATGGCTCACAATAGATAAATACGTAAGCGAACCAATTAGAGACTGATATTGTATGATATTTACCTTGACACAATTGTCGTCTGAGCATCCCACTTGACGACATGTTCGCTTTCCATACTTGTCCAATAGAGTGTCAATGTACTTCTTCTGGCATAATGACACTGCGTCTTGTTTACCTTCTCGCGCTATTTCCATGCTAGGAAATAATGTAGAGGGCCTTCATCGTGCACTTGGAACTTGGATGATATCTTGATTTTGATTTTGATGATATCATTTTCACTTGGACATATGATGATTCAATCGTCTACATATACAGCAATGTAGCTAAACTGTTGTTTGTCTTCTTTGAAGTATAAAGCTTGGTTTAAATCCAATATTCTGCAAAACTTCGTCAAGCATACTGTGCCAGTTCTGCGATTGCTTCATGTATACGTCGTCTTCGTGAAGCTTGCTATTCAAACATGCATTTGAAATGTCGATTTGGTGCATAAATAACTGTTTTTCTGCAGCTATTGCGAACATCATTCTTATCGTCTCGTATTGAATTACAGGCGAAAAAGTTTCCAAGTAATTAACGCCGAATTGTTGCCCGCAGCCTTGAGCAACTAGTCGAGATTTGAATCTCTCAATTTCTCATTTAATCTTTGTCCCTTTTGATTCGGAAGGCCCATTTTGAACCAATGGCCTTTTGCCCTTGACGTAATTCGCACAATGACCATGTGGCATTTGCACGTAGAGCATTTTCATTGGTTGTTGCCAATCGTAAGCATGTTGGTCCTTCAATGCCTCTGCATCAGACTGCGATGTCTCAACATCATCAAAATTATTTAGTTGGTTTAGCATGTTGTACTATTTCTTGGGTCTGCCGGGATGACCAGTTCGTATAATTTGTGGTCTACCGCGCCCTCGTCGTACTACATCATCACCGTAAACGTCTTATAGGTGACCTTGACCGCTATGCTCGTCGTTGCTCATATCTTCTGAATGGTTTGCGTCTACAAACTGCTCCTGTTCTTCGTTGGAGTCTTCTGGATCTTCTGCACATAAAAACTCCTCCTCCTCTTCTCCGGAGTTATGACTGGTGTCTTCAACTGGTGCAACTGCTTCAAGTTCTGGAGCTTGGTATTATTTAAGGTGAATAATGTTTGTATTGTCATCCTTTCTTTTTGAAAAAATATCATTATCATATTCAATCGTATTGAACTCACCCTCAACAAATTTTACATCACGTCGCTCGACTACTGTTCGTTTCTCTGGATCACATAGACGGCACGCTTTTGCTGCAACAGAGTATCCGACAAATATGTATTCTTTTCCCTTTGCCTGGAACTTGCTTTTTGTTGCCTTATCCAGTGCAAAAGCTCGCGAACCAAAAACTCGTAAATTCTTTACCGACGGCTTGCGATTTTTCCACATCTCGAACGGTGTGCCACCTTGTAAAGCTATTGTTGGACACATGTTACATAGATAAGCCGTTTTTGCCGCGGCCTCAGCCAACAACGACTCTTGAAGTTTTGCATGTATGAATAAACTTTTTGCCATTTCTACCATTGTACGATTGGCCCGTTCAGCTACTCTATTTTGTTGGGGTGTGCATGGAACCGTTAACTGCCTTTTTCTGCCGCACTTTGTCAAATATTCGGTGAAGTTGTGATTGACATACTCGGTGCCATTGTCACTTCGCAAAGCCTTTATTTTCTTATTAGTTTGGTATTCCACAAAACTTTTAAAAATCTTAAATTTTTCAAACACTTCACTCGTGGCGTTCATAAAGTATATAAATATTTCTCTTGAATAATCATCAATAAAAGTTACATATACAGATAATAAAAGTGCCAAAGCAGCCGGTTCAGGGACTTCGGGCTTCGGGACAGGGCTTAAATTCAACTTCAAGGCGGGCGTTAAGCGAGAGAAGGAATAAGAGGCTAAAGAAATAAGGTTGAACGATGAAGTGACTGGATTGGACCAGTCCTGATTGTTCGCCAGCTTTCGGACCTGGTATCCACGTCAACCGTCTTTCCAACTGCACCAGTAGTAGTGAGGTTGACCTCGGTCAGGAGCCACGAGTCTAAAGAGGGGGCAATTTAACGGTCATGGGATAACCGAACATGTTATGGTCATGGAACTAACAACCTGGCAGCACTGATAGAGTGCTATGTTTGGTTGGTTGTGAGATAAATAAGGAAAGAAGAAGAGGAAGGGAAAAATTTAATGGCGCAACATGGTGTAGAATTTTTTTGGGCGCCAAGATGTAAAAGAGGATCCATTTTTTTCGTCAGTCTGAAAAAAATCTTTTGGAAAAGGAGGAAGGCCTTCGCAGTGGTGTGGTACGTGGAAAATAATTTTTGTGACCTCTGTTTAATTGTTGTTTCGTGGTTTGCGTGATTTCTTATTGTTCTGTTGCCGTTTGCGCCGTCGGATCGTTGTGATGCTGCGAGTCGCCGTTGGATCATCAAGAACTGCTAAGTACCATTTTGTTATTTATAATTGACCGTGAGCCAACACACCCATTCCCCCAACACACTTGATCAATATAACATATCCACACATATTACAAATACCACATATCCAACATTATAACCACCACACCAAAGTCATGACCAACAACACATCACCAAAATCATAATCAGCACATATCCAACATTACACTGCTAAAAATCATAACCAGCACATATCCAACACTACATTGCTAAATAAAATCACAACCAGCACATAACCCACATTACATCACTAAGATCATAACCGGCACATGACAACATATGTGATCTTTTAAAATTTTTAGCCAACTACTATTGTAATTTTACATTATTTTTATAAAAGACCGCTCGCCAACCAATATAACTATTCTATTTGTTGTGACCCTAATCGAGACAACAACAAAAAAAAAAAAAACTAAATTTCGTAACAATGTTATATCATACTAGCGTTACTCGGCGTGCGTTGCTACACCACCTATCCAATAATTGGGTGTTTCTTCTAAAAAGCTTTGTTGTAAAATGTGTAATTAATATTTTACGTGAATTGTTTGGATTTCTGATGATCACCCGTAAGAAGAGAGTGAAGTGGTTCAGGTGGAGGGAGAATTTCTTCTAATTTGACTTTTCCTTGTAAGCAACACATGCCTTTCGATTCGTCCTTGAATTTCAATGCCAAGCAATGTTCACACACTACTGACATAGTACCTATTGATACTATACGATCGTCCTTGTAAGAAATCGAAGGAACGTAGTTCATGGCAGAGTTTTCTTTATTTAGCCATGAATTAGTAACTCGTGATGATGATTCTCTCTCTCTCTCAGCTCTATATCTATTCCGAAGCTGACTGTGGCGAGCCTCACGTTCCGTTGCCGATTCTTCATCTCTTGCTGAACGTACTCCTTTGGCATTCACTGTACTACGACCTATGTTCGAACGACGACGTCTTCCAGACATGACTTTATAATTTCTTGATAGTAATAATCAGACTTAAATAAAAAAAAATCGAAAATCACATTTGAAGAAACTTTGCTGTGTAAATAATGAGAAGCTGGAATATTGTAGTGACAGTAAATGCTTTTTCCATGAATTATAACACTATGCCAACTACATTAATTTTAAAGATAGGCATATAGGTATATGTATAGTGAAAATAACAGTATTTCTCCACTATTTAATGGATGTCAAAAAATAGTATGACCCCGCAAAACTCGATAACGGCTGGACCAATTTTGATGATTTTGTTTTTTTTGTTGCACTCATGGAGTTACAGTCAGGTTCTATGCTACATTTGGATCCGGTAGGTAGCGCTGTTGTGAAGATATAGATAGTTTTATGCCATTTTTAAATTTTTTTTTTATTTGGTGCATAATATACTGAACCGATTTTTTTTTTAAAAGAAATGGTTCTTAAAGTTGCTTAGGTTATAATAGAATATTAAAATATATTGTAAATTATTAATTACACATTTTACAACAAAGCTTTTTATAAGAAACACCCAATTAACGCATAGGGGGTGTAGCAACGCACGCCGGTTAGGTATATGTATAGCGAAAATAACAGTATTTCTGCACTATTTAATGGATGTTATTATAAATATTATGAATATAAACCTTCCTCTTCAATCACTCTATCTATTAAAAAAAAACCGCATCAAAATAGGTTGCGTATTTTTAAAGATTGAAGCGGTTATAGGAAAAAAGCGACTTTGTTTTATAATATGTATAGATTGTATTGTATTGTATTGTATTGTATTGTATTGTATTGTATTGTATTGTATTGTATTGTATTGTATTGTATTGTATTGTATTGTATTGTATTGTATTGTATCGTATCGTATTGTATTGTATTGTATTGTATTGTATTGTATTGTATTGTATTGTATTATATTATATTTCATTATATTATATTATACTATAATATATTATATATATTTTTGGCGGCCGGTGACTACAATGCTAAACACACTTATTGGGGGTCTCGTTTAGTAAATCCAAAAGGTCGGCAACTTTACAGCACTCTTGTAAATTGTAAAAACAAGCTAGACTTCGTTTCTCCGGGTAGGCCTACATACTGGCCGGCGGATCCAAGAAAAACTCCCGATATCATCGACTTTGGTATCACAAAAAATATACCAAGAAATCATATCAGCAGTTACTCCTGGTGAACTCTCTTCCGATCACTCCCCCGTTGACATCGTTTGACTCGATTTTCCAATATTTGAGGATCGCCCTTATAGACTCATATCTAATAAAACTAATTGGGTGCAATATAAAAAGTAAATTAGTTCTCACA
Organism: Amiota minor; assembly: GCA_037043295.1. Taxonomy (NCBI): domain Eukaryota; kingdom Metazoa; phylum Arthropoda; class Insecta; order Diptera; family Drosophilidae; genus Amiota; species Amiota minor. The sequence goes on from JBAMAW010002317.1 coordinate 13,531, forward strand.
TAGAAATTGCACCTGCGATCAACTCTGAAAGTGATATCGACAAATCTGTTAATGAGTTAAGTAGCGTATTGGTAGCTGCAGTTGAGGTATCAACGCCTGCGATTGTTGCTCACAAGTTCAATAGAAAATCGTTCTCAAATAGGGAAATTGAAGAACTGGTTGCTTCTAAACGACGATTGAGAAGAGAATGGCAACAGCACAGATCTCCTACTGCTAAACAAAGGCTAAAAGATGCAACAAAAAAAAATAGCCAAAGCACTTTTAAGCGACCAGCTCGAGGCACAAAGGCGCTATATCTCTAACCTATCACCCACAAACACTAGATTTTCACTTTGGAAAGCGCAAAAATCTCTAAAAACTCCTGTGGAGCTGGACTCACCTATTAGAGACAGAAACGGAATGTGGGCTCGGTCTGATGAAGAGAAGTCTAATGTATTTGCCAACCATCTGGAGCACGTGTTTCAACCTAATCTACCTACTAACAAATTTGTGCTTCCTCACCAGACAATCACAAATTCAGTAAATATGTCTCCATTAAAAACAAGCGCTAGTGAGATTGTATCAATTATAAGGACTCAACTGAAACCCAAAAAATCTGCTGGTTATGATAGCATTGTGCCAAAAATGATAACTGAACTTCCAAACGCAGCAATAGTATTTCTCTCGTGTCTTTTCAATGCTATCTTTCGAATTGGGTACTTTCCAAAGCAATGGAAGAAATCGGTTATTATAATGGTTCCAAAGCTCGGGAAGGATAGGACATGCCCTTATTCATATAGACCTATAAGTCTGCTTCCATGTCTTTCTAAGCTATTTGAGAAGGTTCTTAAAGCCAAACTCAATCACCATTTACAAGCAAATAATGCAATCCCAGATCATCAATTTGATTTTCGAGCAAAACATGGAATGATTGAGCAAGTCAACAGAGTAACTTTGGAAATAAGAACTGCCTTTGAACTGCGAGAATATTGCTCAGCAGTAATCCTTGATGTAGCACAAGGCAGAAAAATTTCGTTTCAAATGAATTTAAGATAAAAGCAGGAGTTCCACAAGGTAGTGTCTTGGGACCAACTCTATACATGTTATTCACTGCCGACATTCCAACAAATAGTCAAATTGTTACTTCGACTTTCGCTGATGATACTGCCGTAATCAGTCGCTCCCGTTGCCCAGTTAAAGCTTCCGCAATCTTGGATGCTCATCTTAAAAGCCTTCAGGAGTGGTTATCCAACTGGAGAATTAAAGTCAATGAGGGGAAATGTAAGCATATTACATATACATTAAACCGACGGACTTGTTCTCCAGTAACGTTAAATGGTGCTACAATCCCTCAAACCCAAGTGGTAACTTATCTTGGCGTTCACCTGGACAGACGGCTTACCTGGCGGAAGCATATAGAATCTAAAAAGATACATATGAAACTAAGGGCTCAAAGTCTTCACTGGCTAATCAGTTCTAAATCTGGACTGAGACTTGAGTACAAGGTGATGCTGTATAACTCTGTTATTAAACCAATTTGGACTTATGGTTCTGAATTGTGGGGTACCGCGAGTGCGAGTAACATTGAAGTTATACAAAGAGCACAATCCAAGATACTTAGAACAATCACGGGAGCTCCATGGTATATCAGGAATGAAGACATTCACTAGGACCTGAAAGTACCACCTATCAAAGATGAATGTTCCAAGCGTAAAGCTATTTAAATGGATAAACTAGTTCGACATGTTAATCCCCTAGCCAGAGTCCTTGTCCATACAAAGAACTCATCTCGACTGATCCGTAACGATCGTGCTGCCCTTTTGATTAATTAGAGGCTCGTAGTGCCAAGTGAACTCCTTCCTCTTCATTGTAGGAGGGACACATGTGTATTAGTTTTATAAGATTTGTAACCTTATTGTTAGTCCTATGTATAATATAGGAGATTCAATAAATACTATCAATATATAATAAAAAAAAAAAAAAAAAAAAGAAAAAATAATTGACACGAACAGGTTTGAAGAAAATTTAGTTATTTGTTAAAACAAGAACGAAAATTTAAAAGCAATAAAATAACTTTTGGGTACTATGAGATAAGAAATGGCGTTGTCTACCGGAAATTCAGAGATAATCTAGTTTTCTATGTGCCAGAGTCGATGAAAGAACACGTTCTTTGTAAGTACCATAATGAAATTGATCATATAGGTATGGACAAAGTAGTTGAGTTGATAAGTAAAAGTTTTTTATTTCCTCAGATTAGGGAAAAAGGCAGCAACATATAAAGAACTGTTTAAAGTGCATTGTATATTTGGCAAAGGGAGGAAAGCATATTGTACCGAAAGACAACATTCGGACCAGAACCACGAAGTGAAAAGAAGCCATTGACGCATTAAAAGAATATTTTAGAGCATATAGTAGACCAAGTTGTATTTTGTCAGATAGGGAAAGTTGTTTCACCTCGAAAGAGTTCGAACAGTTCCTACATAACAACTATTTCGAACACATTAAGATTGCTAAGGGCTACCCACGGACTAACGGCTCCCTAGATGCTAACGGCCAAGTAGAGAGAATCAACAAGGACCAATCATTAGTAAACTATTGTATTTGTTGAACAGGAAAACAAACAATGGTACAAAATCATACCAGAATATGCAATAAAATAAATTAATACATGAGCTGTTGTGGTTTGCTTTGAATAAATTTCAAAATATTGGCAAACGTTCAATTCGAATTTCTGATTTTTTATGAAATAATAGCCATTAAAGTTATTTGAAAAACACAGTTTTTATAGTTCCAAATGGACTTATACCGTTTCACAAATAACAAACACACAAACAATACGAAATTGAGTTTCATATTTTTATAGACATGAATGAAATTTTTAATTTTTAAATTATACAATAATTAAAATGAAATGAAATGACATTTAAATATATGAAAAACGAAGTTTATTAGGATAAATTGTAGTGATATTAAAAATTCAATTGAATCAAAATGAAAATTACTTCGAGATCCAAAAAAAAAAAAAAAATATATCTTTAGCTAATTTCTCCTTTACGGTTATCGGCATATCATATCATATCGTAGTACTTGTATTTCTCTGTTGTTATACATAGGTCTACGTACGCCTTGTTTTACAAATACAAAAATTGCTTTAAATACAGTATAGTAAAATATTTGTGAGGTTCACCCTTTTTAAATATCTTCCAGCATAAGTGTTTTTAGCTAATTCACAATATCTCAGTCTGTATTTTTCTTTCGGTTTGATAAAAGTTCTAGAGATTTGGTTCATACAAAATCTTTGGCAAGTTTTTATTGCATTATAATAGTCTGACGAAATTCAGAAATGTAAAAAAAAAATGACGCCTTCCTTTTTTAATATATTGTATTTAGCTCGTGACTCAAAAACCGTAGACCGAAGTAATTTATATATTCTGAAAATGGAGGTAGCGATAATGTCTGAAAGATGAAAAGTTAGAAGTTAGACTTTTTGTTTTAAAATAGGAATAATTACAAAAGAAGAGTATGTTGGTTACAAAGCAGGCATTAAGCAGGATCAAATTGGTCTTTTCTGTCCTTTGCGCTTTATTTTGCTCGTCGTGTCTATTTTATTTCGTTGTTTAACCCTCCGGTTAGTGAGTCAACTAAAGAAACTAATCAACTTTATTTAAATCTCAAAAAAAACTGAACTATTATACCGACCGCCTTGAAATTTTCTTAAACATAAAATTTTCTTGGAAAACATGTGGGGTCGGGAGTAATTTCAGTTTGAAAATGAAAGGGGACCCCAGGGACATTTGCACTCATCGGAGAGTTAAATAAAAATTTTAAGAAAGTCTAGAGAAACGTTTTCCAGGAAAATCTCCCCATCTTGATTATTTTTTAATTTTTGTAGATCATCTCTGTATTATGCTATGAAGAAAACTAGGATGTTTCGACCAAATCGATTTTCAAAAGAACGTTTATAAGACACGATATATAACTATAACCTTGGTTTAAATTAATAAAAGCTTAGTGTTAATAGGAATCGACAGATTCTACTTATGGATAAGATCGTTTTTTCTACACCTGAATGTTTATTTTTTGTTGTGAGGTAAATACATTCCATAAGGCATAAGGTTAAGATAAATAAGAGGTAAAAATAAAATTTGCATTTCTAACTTAAGCCAAAACTAATATTCAATATGGTTGTTGGATTTTATTCAGGCAACTTGAAATCCATGTTGTTTGTTACTCGAGTTACTGACTAACAGCCATTGATAATTATAATAAGATAATGATAAAACTATTATATTATTACGATTGCATTATGTGGAGTGGAAAGTCATAGGAATATGGACACATACTCGTTTGTATGAGGCAGATGGCTCAATGAATTAAGTAATGTGTCAACAAACATACATGAGTGCACGAGGCCTACAACAATTGCCCCAACCAAACTTGTTTGTAGTTGTATTTAACACATAGCATTTCAAATATGGCGCAAATGGCGCAGACCAAATACAAACCACAAAAATGAGGTTTAGTTATAAAAGGAAACGTCATTGTATAAAAGGACGTCGGCAAGTAAATTTTCAACAGTTTATTTTATAATTTTGCTGTGTATAGAAGGTCGAAGCTGACGGAAAGTATAAACATACAACAAAATCGGATTTGAAAACTTCATTATTAGCCATGAAGTTCGCATTAGCCATAATGCTCTTTGTCTACTTGTCGTACGATTGTCGTGCAACACCCATTCCGGTAAGATTATTATTTACTTTTTTGTCAGTTAAACAAGAGGAGCGTTTGTGCGATGATAATTATTTGAAATCATTTATAATATAGAATGAACGTACCCTCTAGTAATCCGAATTGGCTGATTCCAACAGGTGGATAGTGCCTATATCAAAAACTTAACTTTATATCTAAATTTCCGTTCAATAGTGCAAAAAACAAAAAAGTTTTTCTAACAAGGACCTGAAATTTCTACAGTATAAGTTACTCATCCACTTCCACCAACTAAGCAAATTTTGAGATTGTGGGGTTACTATATCATACCATACAAACCCAAATGTTTCTTGTCTGGGGACCACCTTTAAAATTTTTAATATATTTTAGTTTTAGTATTTGTTGCTGTTACCCGGATAGCATTCACACACACATTCTGTGAAAATATCAACTTTTTACCTATAACAATTTATGACATATGGCCCATCCGGGCGGCCGGACGGCACCCTTTGGGTCCGGAACGCTGAAAAGAATAAATGTGCCAGTTTTTTCTCTGTTGCATAAATGTTGGCAAAAATGCGTGATAAGGCGAAAAGGGTATGACAAAAAAGTGAGATATTTGTGAATATCATTTGCTTTGAAAGAAATTACTCTCATTAGGTAGTTAACAATATGTACTACTCAGAGATTGTGAGGTAGCCATTCGTCAAGTGCTATTTACAACAGCGATAATTCAAAACTACAAAAGTGTCATTTTAATAGATTTTTTTTATTTTTCCTTTTGTTATTGTTGCTATTGCTATCAAAGGCATGTTCGACGACGTACATAAGTTGGACAAGTTGACTACAAATTATTTATGCAGGATCTGAAGAGTGTTCTGTACAGAGCCGTACCGTTGCCTTAAATTTGAAACAAGCTTAGTGTGCACATGAACGGACAAACTCCTCTTATGGACAAGGTCGGGTATAGTTTTGCATATTAAGGTTCCAAAATTGATGAACATTCTACACCTGAATGTTTATTTTTTGTTGTGTAGTAAATACATTACATAAACCATACGGTTTGGTTAGAGGTACAAATGAAATTTGCATTTCTAACTTAAGTCAAAACTAATATTCAATATGGTTGTTGTATTTTATTCAGGAAAAGTGAAATCCATTTTGTTTGTTACTCGAGTTACTGACTAACAGGTATTGATAATTATAATCAGATAATGATAAAATTATTATATTACTATGTTTGCATTATGTGGAGTGGAAACTCATAGGAATGTGCACACAATATCGTCTGTATGAGGCAGATGGCTTATTGAATTACATACGTGAGTGCACGAAACCTACAAAAATTACCCCAACACAACTTGTTTGTAGTTGTATTTAACACATAGCATTTCAAATATGGCTCAAATGGCGCATAGACGAAATACAAACCACAAAAATGAGGTTTATTTTATTATTTTGTTGTGTATAGAAGGTCTAAGCTGACGAAAAGTATAAACATACAACAAAATCGGATTTGACAACTTCATTTCTAGCCATGAAATTCTCATTAGCCATAATGCTCTTTGTATGCTTGTCGTACGAGAATGAAAAATTATTTACTTTATTTTGTCAGTTAAAAGAGATGTTCATAGGAACAAGAGAAGCGTTTTTGCGATGAGTAAGATCATTTATAATATAAAATTAACAATCGCATTGTAGAGCTAGGCATATTAATGATTGTTAAATTAAAATTAGAGCTAAAAACTTCACTTTAATAGCCCGTTCAGATAGAGCGAAACTCTGAGTTGTGAAAGACTTGCACCATGCTCGAGTTCGAAGCTTCAATAACCACAGGCAAATTGCACGAAATTTGTAGCTGTTGTTGTTGTATTGAATTCGATCATCGTCGAGAAAAAAAGAAAGAAATTTTTTACCATTTTTGGCAAATTTTTAGATGACTTTCGATTGCATTCCTGTTTTTGTTTTTGTTGCGCGAACATAAAACAACTGATGATGATTTTAGACAATTTTAAATATTAATCTCTTTGTAAAAAAATATGTAGCAGGAATGAAAAAGGGATCTGCACAATCTATTTGCATACGCTACAGACTGTTCAAATAATATATTTTCCACAAATTTTATAATTAACTTTCTAACTTCAGGATGTAAAGGTAAATTAAAAACTAGAAAGAAGGTTATCTTCGAAGATGAAATACTCTTCATTGTAGTATTCAAATAGGTGCTTTGTATGGGAGGTACCCATCCTAGTGGTCCGATTCGGCTGGTTCTGACAACTGTGTTGCACATTTCTTGGAAACTGATAGTGTCCAATTTTCAGTTTGATAGGACAAAAAACAAAAAAGTTTTTCTAATAAGAACATTAACTCAAATGGGTGGTTTGTGTGGGAGGAATGTCCCATAGTGGTCCGATTCGGGTGGTTCCGACAAATGTATTGGGTATGGTATTTAGAAAGAGGGGTTTTGATCAATAGGTGCCAAACGGCAAACGTGAACACATCAACAATTACATACAGTGTTAGTGTTAGCGGGAATGATTCACATTGATATACTGATGAAATCGAGGAATCCACGAAACGTATCAAGGCCGACCAGAAAAAGTAAAAAAAAAATCGTGAGTGGTAAACCTCGGCCTCGCTTTGCAAAGAGAGATGGTTAACGACCGATAAACGTAGATGGATTTACAGGCCAGATGTTACAAATTGGTTGAACTGAAAGAACGGTGAAAAAATTATTTTCGAATCTAGTTCTTATCTGAACAGGGCGGGTACAGGTGGTATAAGTTTGGGTTTGACAGTGCACCAAGGTGCCCACTGTGTGTTGAACATTTCGTTTTCCGCTGCCATCGGATCCCTGTGGCAGCAGATTAACCAAACGAACCCGAAAATACGGTGCAGATCATAATAGCATCTACGGCCAACTGTATCTTGATGTGCGACCGTGTAACAATAATTCAGTTGGAGCTGTGTCGTCTAGAGAAAGATAAATAAAATGTGAAGACGTTGTAGAAGGTAACAAGGTTTTTTTGGAGAAGGTAAAAATCGAAGACGAGCCAAGAAACGTGCAAGCAAAACAGCTGTCAAAAATAAACTAAACATTCAAAATGGGCGACCTTAATAGTATAAGTGAGGGACATGAGTACCAACATAACGCCTGTTTGGCCTTGTCTCAATACATGACATGACATTTCATATAGCTAACTTAGCATACCAATAATATTACTGAAGTCAAGAAAGTTTTAACAGATCCTCGAGGTGCGTCTATAAAAAAATTTCTCCTGTACTGTAGCTCACACTGTCAATAAAAAAATAATTCGTTGCACTCCTGTTAATTTTAGTTCGTTTTTTGTACAAATTAATGTAGTTCGTTGGTATTGTACGTTGTCTCTCACATATATTGTAGAATAGATTATTTTGAAATCCACTCTATCCCACGACCCCCGCTTCTTTCAGTTTCTCTACTCCTCAAAAAAAAAAACAACGGGATGCTCATATCAAGAAAAAATGCAGCTTTGTGAGAGTACTTTCAATGTCAATGAAGCAAAACATGAAAACGAAAACAGAAATTTGTGTGGTTAATTTTGGGAAAAATTAATCCCAAAATAAAACACATTTTAATTAATAAAATCAAATAAGTAAGTATGCTACTAGATTGTTAGGACAAAAATATTATTTAAAAAAAAATTATTAAAAGCATATAAGCATTTTTATATACTAGTGTAGATTTAGATTTATGGCAAAATACTATCAAACTTAAAAATAGAAAGTTATTAACATAATACAGGAGATTAAAACAAAAAAAAAAAAAACAAAAAAAAAGAACATAATTAATAATAATAATAAGTGATTAAAATTAGTCTTAAAACAATTTTATTTAATTACTGCAAATATTAAATTTAAACGTAAGATGATATAGGTATAAGAAATCTTTCGGTCTCTGACCCGTTAGAGGTATTTTTTCAAGCTATGCCCCTACTCACAGCCAATTGTGGTCAGAGACAGAACGGATGTGTGCTATAAAAAGAAGAAGCCTGCTAAAGTATGCATGCAAACGTACAATGGGATCCCAATTTAAACCACGAAGTGCAAAGAGAAGGAATTGCTTCTGTATCAAGTACTGGGCAGACTAGAATGATGAAAAGAATCTTGGTAGTGTAGGGATCATTAGATTCTTTAGTGCATCTTTTAATAAAGCCGAAATTACTCAAAGCTTTATTAATAGTTGAAGAAATATGATGGATGAAAGTCAATTTAGGGTCAACAATCACTTCAAGGTCACTGAAAGTAGAAACACGTGCCAATGAATTATTGTCTATCGCATAAGAAGCTAAGTGAGGTCTCATACGATGAAGCGTCATGAACATGCTTTTAGCGCAGTTTCGCTCCAAAACATTACGTAAACATCAAAAATGGAGTGAGGTTAGATCCTCTTGAAGTCTAATTACGAAGAGATAGGCAGCGTTTCACATCGTCAGCATACATCAGAACAAGATTGAACAATATTTTCAAGGAAAGAGGAAGATCGTTTACAACAAGATTGAACAATACCAACCATGATGGCTTCTCCTAGAGGTACACCAGAAGTGACAAAAACTGGACTAGAAACAGTGGAGTTAAAAAACCCTCGTTGAATTATATTTTTTAAATAAGAGGAAATGTTGACACGGTAAAATAATAGATTTACAGTGGTGATATAGGGTTGAAGTAATAATTTTTTCAAACAACTTTCAAATTGTCGAATGCTGTGCAATACCACTGTGATTGTATATGTCAGATTTGTAACATTTTTTTGTAGGGGAACCATAAAGGATTCTTCCCAAAAAGAAGGAAAAAATGCACTCTGAAGTGATAAATTAAAAAGTTTCAGGAGCGGGTTACATAAAGATTCAGCACAGTTCTTCATCGACTTCATCATCGTTGTCGTCGTCGTCGCCGTCGTCTTTCTCGAATCTTCGATGCGTCTGTAGCGCAAACTCTGTGGTTCACTTCTCACCTCATCTCTTTAATTGCTTCTCTCAATTAGCTTCTCTTTTGCTGTCTTCTGTTAATCAGCTTATGTGGGGCCTGATTACGATTGTCAAGCTTCACCCCACATTACTAAGTATAAATACTCTAATTTAATAGAAAAAGTTGAAGAAACTATCATCAATGTTATATATAACGATTTATATGGTTTTACAAACAAGTTAACATTTTAACAAATAGATATAGGTAATAAAATAAATTTTGAAAACATTGCCGATCTAAACTTTCAGAGTAATCTATCTTCTATTACTATTATTATTTTATTATATTATTGTATTTGTGCAATGCACCAACTGCCAAACATACGGGCAAACCCGAAACTATTGTACCAGGGATCCAGTATGCGTCAAATGTGCTGGTAAGCACAAAACAATCGACTGTTGTATGGAGTCAACTACTAAAATAAAATGTGCTCTCGGTGGTGGAGCTCATACAGCCAACTACAAGGGTTGTGAAATATACAAAACCCTTAAAATCCAACGGTTTCCTGCCCTTCGACCCAAAATATTGACGAATCTCACAAAAGTTCAGCAAATGCCCATAACGTCCAGTAAAGTGGAGAATGGTATAAACTACGCGCAAATTACAGCTGCGACTCCCCAACCCCCAATCAACCGACCAACCCAAAAATCTAAAGTCATCTCAACTGAGAATCCGACCATGAATATAATCACTATCCTGATAACCAAACTTGACAAACAAAATGGACAATAAATTAAGAATTATTGCTTGGAATGCGAATGGTTTGCACAAACATATCCTTGAACTCCAACTATTTCTAAATGACAATATGATTGACGTAGCTCTAATCTCTAAAACCCATTGCACAAGTAATCACTACTTGAGCATTTCCGGATATAAAATATATAAAACAAATCACCCGGATGGTTCAGGACATGGTGGCACGGCTATCATTGTTAAAAACAATACTCGACACGTTGAACTAGAAAATTATCAACACGCTCACATTCAGTCGACCAAATTGCTATTAGAAGACAAATATGGACCTTTCACAATAGCAGCGATTTATTGCCCACCTAGATACTCAATCTCAACAGCTCAATTTAAGGACTACTTTAAGGAGCTTGGTCCAAGGTTCATCGTAGCAGGTGATTACAATGCGAAACATGTAAACTGTGGTTCAAGGCTGACAAACACCAAAGGGAAAAACTTGCTAAGTGCAATGCATACGATTGGGGGGATGCACTTGAGTACAGGTGAACCCACATATTGGCCAACAGATCGGACTAAAATACCGGATTTAATAGACTTCTGTGTATTAAAAAACATGAATATAACACATTTCAAAATTGACTCCCGACTTGAACTTTCTTCCGATCATTCACCAATACAAGTTGAATATCGTTGCGCAATAAAAAAAGATCAACACAAAAACATTATCGCTAATTACTCATTATGGAAAGCTGCTAAGCACTTCACAAATCGCACCTTCCATCAGCCGCCCCTTTTAAAATCGGATGGGACATGTGCTAGAACCAACAAAGCTTCACTACTGGCAGACTATTATGAAAGGGCTTTTACTACCAATCAATCTAATAGTAACACCAATTTGTACAACAGGACTCCATCTCCACAATACTGTACAAAAATGATTTCAACCAATGAAGTTAGGCACTGTATTAAAAAGCGCACTAGTCGGAGAAAAACGCCAGGTTATGACCACATAACTGGAAAGTTACTCAAAGAGAGGATATTTATTAGAAACTTGTTCAATGCGATATTATGACTAAACCACTAACCATCTTTATGGAAGGTTGTTGAAATAATAGCCATCCCAAATTGGACGAATCTTCTACACTAAGACAAATAAGAGCAGGAGTCCCTCAAGGAAGCGTACTTGGTCCTATGTTATATACTTTATACACATCAAACATCCCAACTCCAGGAGATAACTCGTCAATGGTGGCTACCTTCGCTGACGATACAGTACTAATGTAATCCCATAAAAATTTAGTTGTAGCAACAACTAAGCTGCAGAATATTCTTAACGAAGCTTACACTTGGTTTGATAAATGGAAAATAAAAGTGAATGAACTAAAAACGGCGCAAGTGATATACACATCACGGACAGCTTATCAGCCAAGACAATTACATATAAAAGGTACTGACATTCCATTAAGCAATGTGGCAAAGTACCTGGGCATGCATATTGATAGTAAAGTGATGTGGAAATATCATATACAAAAAAAGAGAGATCAATTCATATTAAAATTTAAGCAGCCATACTTGCTTCTTAACAGTAGTTCTAAGTTATCAACCAATGGGAAATTAGTAATATACAATAGTGTAATTGAGCCTATATGGACGTACGGCATGCAATTATGGGGTGCAGCCAAGAAAACTAATATTATTATAACATTATTCAGCGTCAACAATCGAAAGTAATTCGATCAATAGTTAATGCAGACTGGTTTATATCTAACTATGAAATTCACAAAGACCTCGGCGTAACTATGATTCAGGAAGAAATCATTAATGCTAGCAGGAGGTACCACAAAACATTAGAGCGACATACCAATCTGGAAATACCAGACCTTCCATTTCACGAATTGTCTAGACGTAGACGGTTAAAACGAAGCAGACCAGGTGATCTGACCTAACTTACGTTACGGGTGGCGCTGAGAGGCATCTTGCGATTGTTGGCCTGCCGCAAGTAGCTCTCAAAAATGAGGCCTAAGGCACCCAGTAATCCAGACCATTATTCAAAAGACCATTCGAAAATGTTCGATATTGTCCACTGCCTTTCCCCTTTTATCGTTAAAAATGTTCTTAGTGTTTAGTTTTATATCTATATACATATTATAAAACAAAGTCGCTTTTTTCCTATGTAAGCTTAAATCTTTCAAACTACGCAACGTATTTTGATGCGGTTTATTTTAATAGATAGAGTGATTGAAGAGGAAGGTTTATATTTATAATAACATCCATTAAATAGTGGAGAAATACTGTTATTTTCACTATACATATACTTATATGCCTATCTTTAAAATTAATGTAGTGTTATAATTCATGGAAAAAGCATTTACTGTCACTACAATATTCCAGCTTCTCATCATTATTTACACAGCAAAGTTTCTTCAAATGTGATTTTAGATTTTTTTTTTATTTAAGTCTGTTATTACTATAAAGAAGTTAGAAAGTCATGTCTGGAAGACTCGTCGTTCGAACATAGGTCGTAGTACAGTGAATGCCAAAAGAGTACGTTCAGCAAGAGATGAAGATAGATAGTTTTATACCATTTTTAAATTTTTTTTTTTATTTGGTGCAAAATATACTGAATGATTTTTTTTAAAAGAACAAATGATACTTAAAGTTTCTTAGGTTATAACAGAATATTAAAATATATTGTAAATTATTAATTACACATTTTATTAACGCATAGGGGGTGTAGCAACGCACGCCGGTTAATGCTAGTTTAAGATATAAGATGTAGGTAAACAATAGTACATATCCAATCGGGAATAACAAAAAAAAAAAAAACGTATTTGTTGCTGATGCACGGACAGAACTGTCTAGCTTTTGGACGGATGGACGGACAACGCAGTCTATGCAATAGGGTTCCATTTGGTACCCTTTGGGTCCGGGACCCTAAAAATAAACCAAAAAAAGTAGTATGACAACGCAAAACTCGAGAATGGCTGGACCAATTTTGATGTTTTTGTTGTACTCATGGAGTTTCCAGTCAGGTTCTTTGCGATATTTGGATTCGGCATCGCGCAACAGCGCCACGTTTTCCAGATATAGACAGTTTTATGTCATTTTGTTTTAACATTTATTTCATTTGGCGCAAGGTATACTGAATCGATTTTAATATTGTTCTTTTTTTAAACAAATGAATCTTAATGTAACAAATTGCATACCAATTATTTTTAATTTTTTTAATTTTTTAAAAAAACCTCTGCAAAAATGTTTTATACGTTTCTTCGTTGTTAATGCTGGTTGTTGTTATTGTTGTATTTTTTCCACTCATTTCTTAATAACTTTTATCTCATGTTTCTGCATATGATCCACATTATGTTGTTAATGCTTTGCTACCTTTTGATTTTTATGTTGTTGTTGTTATTATATTTTTTCCTCTCGTTTATTATTTACTGAGTATGCACAAGTGTCCTAATGTAACTTAAGTATGTATTCGAGTGACTGTTCTGCTTCGGATTTAGCTTCAAATTCGGCTCAGCGTGCACTATGATTGTGCTTGCGTTGCGTGGAAGCTGATGAGTTGATTAATCAGGCGTCGGGAAGGCGCCCTATCTATCGAAAAGAGAGATAGAACGTTATCTTCGACTATGCCGAAGATGAATTACTCTTCACGCAGTGAATGTTTCATTGTAGTAACGCAACGATGTTTTTGCCAAAAAATATTTAATACAAGCATGTTGTCTTTTTTTAATACGAACATAAGAGGTGCTACCGCTAGTAGGCCGATTCGGCTGGTTCCGACAAATGTAATGCGTATAGTAAAAAGAAAGGTTCGTGCAAAATTTCAGCTCTGTAACGCAAAAAGTGTGGGACTAGTTTGCATACATATAGACTGACAGACGGCCATGGCTTAATCAATTCGTCTAATCGAGCTGATCAAGAATATATATACTTTATGTGGTTTCTTTTGTCTCCTTCTATCTGTTAAAAAATTCATAACATACTTATAATATTATTCACTCCCGTGAAGAGTATCAAAATGAAATTTAAATGGAGCATGCTGCGCCTCAAGTTCATACATGAAGTTTATGCGATTATCTATTTTTCGCCAATATTGCCATATTTTTAAAGTAGGTAAGAGAAACTAACTGTTTTTTTGTGTCCAAAAGGCATTTCTTGCAATCGAAATCGATTCAATTACAAAAATTTACTCATACATTGTCGAACGTGACAAACTTCAAATGGCGGTAGAAAAATATCCACATTTTTAGTTTAAACTGAGTTTGTTTAAAACTGTTATTAAGTAGAAATTCTATTTTTACCAAAAATTTGATGCACTTTCTTCAAATAATTTTTGCACTACTGATAAAGATTTCTTCTTTTCACTCTAACGTGACAATAGAATGAGCAGTAGAAATAAGCAAAATTTTACCGGTATCCTTCATTCCTTTTGTTTCATCTTATTTACTTAAGATTACTTATGCTCTAAGAGAGATTTTTTGGAACAAACATTTTTCAAAAAAATTAATACAATACATAAAAATATTATATTAAAAGTTAAAAACTGAAAAAAATAAGTATGCAACGTTTTTTAATAGCATTAATTTGTCAATTAAAAAGAAATGATTAAGATCGGCTTAGTATAGTGTGCGCTACATAAAAAAAATGTAAAAAATGTTGTGAAAAAGTGTCTGTATCTCGACAACAGCGCCATCTACCGGGTCCAACTGAAGCATAAACCATCTTGATGACCTATGGGGTCAAAAAAAAAAAAAAAAATTATGTGAGTGAGCTTAACACTCACGAGCCTTTGATGTGAAACACGTTGACAATGTTATTAAATGAATTCATGAAAGTTTGATGCAAAATTTCAGTATTAAATTTCAATTTATTTAATATAGGCTTTTATTGGACGATGTTAGCTAAAATAAGATTAATACATTATTAATTCTAAATTCAGAAACCTCGAGAAGATCGCATCAATTGTCCTTTTTAAATTGGTTGTTGGAATGAGTCGGTTTGTGGTCATTTGAAAATTAAGTTAGTTATATCCTTTAATAACTGCATGAGTGGTTCGGCATCATCTGGAGCAAGGTTGATATTAAAGTCACCCTCCAGAATTATAGACAACTTTTCAAAGTCCTCTCTAAGTTCAGTACAGTTCTAAGTACAAAACAAAATGAAGAAACTTTATAATATCATTTATTCGTTGCTTTGGTGAAATGTATACCACTACCAATAGCACCTTCTGTCCATTACACAGTATGCATTCAGCTGCAGATTTGATGACTGGCAACGTTGAATTTGCATGTGTGGCGTAATTCTATGCTCAGTGTTTTGTTTTAGATATATCGCCACACTACCAGCATGCTGATCTTCTCTTCTAAATTGAGCGTAACAGTCGAAATTTGGAATGCAGACGAATTCGTCGTTACACAGCCAAGCACCATAGAGGGCTGCTTGTCTGGTGAATTAAGCATCCTAATAGGTCGGTCTATTTGGATCTTTGAAGATCTAAACTCCATGGCAAATCCAAAAAAAAAAAAAAAAAAAACAACCAAGTTTCACATAACACAAGGAAGGTACGTTGTTGTGACACCGCATCTGTTAGATCAAATTTGTGAGCCGTTAATCTTTGGTAGTTAAAGACAAAGAATGACGCAGATTTTGTGGTACTATTGTAATAGCATCCAAAATTATATCCTGGCGAGTTTTTAGAGAATTATTTGCAAGCCTTGCAAATTCAGTTTGGAGGGGAAGCAAACTGCATGCAACCCTTCGTCTATGATGAATTCTTTTATTATTGTTTTTCGTAACAATAAATAGTCTTTCAAGACTTGTGACTCTTGAAAGTGCAGCGTCATAAACGAGTTGTTGGTCATGAGATTTTTCATACTCATAAACAACCTGGTGGAAGGTACCTCCTAGCGATTTGTGAATTGTCATCCCCCAGGCTGGAATTAAAGGGAAGTGATTTCGCTTAGCGCCAATAGTACGATTGGTATTCAATAGATTGTAGTATTTCTTCGGGCGATAGGAACTAAATCCTTTACAATGTCATGTCTCTAAACATGTCCCGCAGAAAGGTTCCTTAATTTAAGTCCCAGTTTACAACTAAGAGGAAATCGTAACCAGAGGCGTTTTACGGAACCATTGTTTATTTGATCAAGTCTGTTTTCGTCATTAACAATTTCAAGTGTAATGTCATGCGGATATTCAATTAATTCCAACCCTAAAGCTCCGTTTCCTTACGCATCTGACACAAATATATTCGTCGTTATCATATTGAGGGCGTCCAATAACGAGCATAATTTCTTAAAGCAATCCACCTGTATGTAAGATGACTCATTCATCTCGCTCGCAAGTCAAAGAGTTTCAATCACATTGTATATCATATTGTATCGTATTGATTCTTCTCTCTCTCTCTCTCTCTTTCTCTCTCTCTTTCTCTCTCTCTCTCTTTCTCTCTCTCTCTCTCCCCCTTTCTCTCCCTCTCCCAAGCACATTATCACAGGCAAACGATACTTGGCAATACACAAACTCACACATTCACCATAACTTATTTTATTTTGACTATTTCATTCTTCTCTCTTCCTCCACTTGCATTTTTTAGATTTATTATTAAACTTTGATAATTTTATATTAGCCCAAAATGAGTTTTGTGGTATTGCATTTAATTTGCTCTAGTTACAAAATTTAAGAAGGAAAATGAAAATAAAAAAAAAGTTTAAATTAACATAAAATGAGTTTTGTTGTATTGTATTATACAGGTGTATAAAAATATAAAAACAAAAAAAACAAAAAAAAATTTTCATTTGACCGGCCGCCCATCTAAACACTACCCAAGACACGCGTTGCTTAATTTCTGATCGACAAGAAAAGCGTTAACCAAAATGGCTTATAACGATTTCAAGTTTCATTTTACCGAAACCAAAATTGGCCTAACCGTTTGGGAGATTAAGAGTTACAAAATTTCGTACACTCGAATTTTATATATAAAGACTAGCGTTAACCGGCGTGCGTTGCTACACCCCCTATGCGTTAATTGGGTGTTTCTTATAAAAAGCTTTGTTGTAAAATGTGTAATTAATAATTTACAATAAGAAGACAATAATAATCATTTGTTCTTTTAAAAAAAATCGGTTCAGTACATTTTGCACCAAATAAAAAAAAAAATTTGAAAATGGCATAAAACTATCTATATCTGGACAACAGCGCTACCTACCGGATCCAAATGTACCAAAGAACGTGGCTGTAACTCCATGAGTACAAAACTTCTTTCTCAATAAATATTTTTTTTTCTAAGTCACGAAAAACAAAAAAAAAAAAAAATTCGACTAGGTTGAGTATAAAAGGAAACGTCATTGTAAAAAATGACGTCGGCTAGTTGCTGACGGAGAATATAAACATACAACAAAATCGGATTCATTACTAGCCATGAAGTTCTAATTAGTCATAACGCTCTATGTATGCTTGTCGTACGATTGTCGAGCAACACCCATTCCGATAAGGAATATTAGGGATTGTGCGACGAAAAAAAGTTTGAAATCATTTATAATATAGAATGAATGATGAAATTGTAAAGCGAGGTATATTAATGATTGTTAAATTAAAATTTGCGCTAACACTTCACTTTGACAGTCTGTTAAAACGCTAAAAAGTATATATCAATAAACAACAATTCAACAAGATGGACTAGCAACTTAAAAAAAAAAGTATTCTAAAACAAAAACTGCACTAAAAATAAAAAACTAATTGCGCATCCAAAAAAAAAAAAAATTGTAAATTGAGTAGACACCAGTTTTTCATTATGAACAGAAATTTAGATACATTAAATGTTTAATATAGGTACGGTACGTTTGTTGGAAGTGGAAAATAGGACCACTAGGGGGAGTAACTCCCATTCAAACCCCAAGCTGGTACAGAACAGTCCGTGTACGAGACTGACTTGCACTTCGCCACTTTTTTTTTTAATATATATCGTAGCTCAAAAGTCGTAGCGCTAAGTAACTTGTATATTCTGAAAATATGATTTGGGGTGCGCTAATGTCAACAAGGCGGGTTGGGCGTTCAAAAAAATTACTAAAATAGAAAATTTATTTTGCTTTTGCAAGCGTATTGCTTGAGAAGAGATTGTCCTGCGTCTGCGCAAACGGGACAAAAAGGGGCTTTCTCGTGCTTGTAACAGTGCAAATAGTATGTGAAGCATTCGTGCCCTCTGAGCATCTGTTTCATGTTGAAATCCACTTCACCATGTTAACGAGTTACCCATACATCCAGGCTTTGAATAAGGGAAAATGTCCAGCGCCCTTTATTTGACTATTTCCATCTTCTTTAACATTTTCGGATTCTGCAACTGCTTTCTACTCCTTTGGATGCTGCAGCCCAACATCGTTAATTCTCTTGAGTTCTCGTGCCATTATATCAATTGGAGATATCGATGCTATCTTCTCGATCGCGATATCTGACACAGTTTGCAACACGCAGAGCACTCAGTCGGTGGATCGACCTAATACCTGCCATGTATGAGCTCTTCAATGTTGCGTCTGCATTACTGGCACCGCATACAGGAAGATTGCCAGGTGCTCCTTGAAGCTTAGTCTCGCATGCAACCATACCCCCAGGTATTTGATGGATGGCTGAGAGATTATGTCGCTATCAGGAAGACCGCTTCAGCTTTTTTCAGCTGCCAACTCTAACTGGGCCTGGTTAACTGGCTAACTTTGACTGTAGCTGCGCAGCACCGAGCAGGCACATGCTCAATCGTTTTGCCTACAACCACAAGGGCAATATCATCAGCATACCTTAACAATGTAGCGCATGGGGGAGCCTCCTCATGAGAATGCCATCATACATGATGTTCCTCAATGTGGGGCCTAGGACTGACCCTTATTGAACACCATGTGTCACCTTGTAAAGCTTAGGGCCCGAATCGAGTGAAGTAACTGGCAATCATCTGCATCAAGTACCTCGGCGTACCAAACCTGCTGAGCGCTTGCAAGACACACGGGCAATTCGCCATATGAAAGGCATTTTTAACGTCCATCGTTACTACGGCGCAATACTCCTTTTCACCGCCTTTCCATCTGGCTCATCTTATTGCCCTATGCGCTATATCCAACACTGCTTTTATAGCGTCCACCGTAGACTTCCACGCCGGAATCCAAACTGAGCATCAGATATAGCGTTTGGTCTCTCCAAGTTAGCCTGAAGTCGACTCACTATGACACATTCTAGTATCTTGCCCAGTGAGTCAAGCAAGGGCCGGTATGCGGCAGGATGGTCCGGTTGCTTATTTGGCTTAAGCAGCAAGGCTAGCCTTTGTCTTTTTCAGATGTTCGGGAAAACTCTTTGCAAAGAGTACATTTTTTCGAATGTCACCGAGTCAGCTCGCACTGCAGTCCTTAAAGCTCTATTTTGGTCCAGTCCTGGAGCCTTCCTATCACCCAATTTACTAAGAGCTTGAATGACCTCGTCTGAAGTAACCACTGGGGCATCTTCCAGGCCTACAGATGAAAGGGTGAGCGCCACTGTTTCACAAAAGGGGAAGATGGCAGAAACCACATTACCCATCAGCTCGGGATCCGACGGCTGTGGAGGCTGCGGTCCCCTGACTGTGCTCATTACCATCTTATGAACCTTTCCCCATGGGTCAATGTCAGAGCTGTTACAAATATTTTTAAAGTATTCGTCTTTGCTCGATCGTATCGCCTTCGACAGGAGTTACCTTAGCGTCTTGAAGTCATCCCACCATTTCACCCAATTTGAAGAAGTTCCACCACGTTGCACCTTTCTGCGGGCATGATTGCAGTGACTCCTAAGTTCAGTTCCTAAGTTCAGCAATCCCATCATTCCACCAAAAAACTGCCTTGCGAGTTCGAATCCACAACCTTCAAGACATTGAGGCATCACAGGCTAAAGAAATGATCCTTACAATGCTTTCCGCCATGTCGTTTGCCCTGTCAGCGTTAGTTGTACCATCTTGCCATATTTGTAAGAATGTGTCCTCATCGAACACCCGGTCTTTCCATCCTTTAATTTGGAAGGAAGATGGCAGTGTTCTGACTTTCCGGTGCGTTGCTCTCTCAGTCACGGTAGCACGGTGGTTAGTGTAGAAGTCACCTATACTCCATGTCGTGTGCCGTGGATGTCAGGTCTATAGCTGATCGCCTTCCACCCGCCTCAAAGGTAAACTGTCCATTATTCAGGATCTTAATGTTGAGTGAGACCATACCCTCTATCAGCACTCTGCCACGTTAATTTGTACACCTGCTACCTCATAACGAAGACCAGGCATTGAAATCATCTGCAATGATGTTCGGGGCCCTTGTCCTCGCTTCCTCTACTAATTCCGTAATGAGTTGTTCAAATTGATTGATGTCTAAACTTGGGAATGCGTAACATGAGAAAAGGTAAATGCGATTTACTCTAGCCCATATGAAACATCTATGGAGAGCCTGCACTGGTCTTTACGGTCCACCGTTTTCTTGCAGCTTTGAGTTCGATGATTGTAGCCCCAACACTTGTTAGTGCGGTACAACCACGAATCGTGCAGGAAAACGATGCAAGTGATATACACAACACTGACAGCTTATCAGCCAAGACAATTAAAAATAAAAGGTACTGACATTCCATTAAGCAATGTGGCAAAATACTTGGGCATGCATATTGATAGTAAACTGACGTGGAAACATCATATACAAAAAAAGAGAGATCAACTCATTAAAATTTAAGCAGCTTCTTAACAGTAGATCTAAGTTAACAACCAATGGGAAATTGGTAATATACAATAGTGTAATTAAGCCTATATGGACGTACGGCATGCAATTATGGGGTACAGCCAAGAAAACTAACATTAACATTATTCAGCGTCAACAATCGAAAATACTTCGATCAATAGTTAATGCGGATTGGTTTATATCTAACTATGAAATTCACAAAGACCTTGGCATAACTATGATTCAGGAAGAAATCATTAATGCTAGCAGGAGGTACCACAAAACATTAGAGCCACGATACCAATCTAGAAAAACAGACCTTCCATCTAACGAACTGTCTAGACGTAGACGGTTAAAACGAAGCAGACCCGTCGATCTGACCTAACTTAGGTTACGGGTGGCTCTGAGAGGCAACTTGCGGTTGTTGGCCTGCCGCAAGTAGCTCTCAAAAATGAGGCCTAAGACACCCAGTAATGCAGATCATTATGCAAGAGACCATTCGAACATGTTGGATATTGTCCACTGCCTTTTCCCTTTTATCGTTAAAAATGTTCTTAGTGTTTAGTTTTATATCTATATACATATTATAAAACAAAGTCGCTTTTTTCCTATGTAAGCTTAAATCTTTCAAACTACGCAACGTATTTTGATGCGGTTTATTTTAATAGATAGAGTGATTGAAGAGGAAGGTTTATATTTATAATAACATCCATTAAATAGTGGAGAAATACTGTTATTTTCACTATACATATACTTATATGCCTATCTTTAAAATTAATGTAGTGTTATAATTCATGGAAAAAGCATTTACTGTCACTACAATATTCCAGCTTCTCATCATTATTTACACAGCAAAGTTTCTTCAAATGTGATTTTAGATTTTTTTTTATTTAAGTCTGTTATTACTATAAAGAAGTTAGAAAGTCATGTCTGGAAGACTCGTCGTTCGAACATAGGTCGTAGTACAGTGAATGCCAAAAGAGTACGTTCAGCAAGAGATGAAGATAGATAGTTTTATACCATTTTTAAATTTTTTTTTTTATTTGGTGCAAAATATACTGAATGATTTTTTTTAAAAGAACAAATGATACTTAAAGTTTCTTAGGTTATAACAGAATATTAAAATATATTGTAAATTATTAATTACACATTTTATTAACGCATAGGGGGTGTAGCAACGCACGCCGGTTAATGCTAGTTTAAGATATAAGATGTAGGTAAACAATAGTACATATCCAATCGGGAATAACAAAAAAAAAAAAACGTATTTGTTGCTGATGCACGGACAGAACTGTCTAGCTTTTGGACGGATGGACGGACAACGCAGTCTATGCAATAGGGTTCCATTTGGTACCCTTTGGGTCCGGGACCCTAAAAATAAACCAAAAAAAGTAGTATGACAACGCAAAACTCGAGAATGGCTGGACCAATTTTGATGTTTTTGTTGTACTCATGGAGTTTCCAGTCAGGTTCTTTGCGATATTTGGATTCGGCATCGCGCAACAGCGCCACGTTTTCCAGATATAGACAGTTTTATGTCATTTTGTTTTAACATTTATTTCATTTGGCGCAAGGTATACTGAATCGATTTTAATATTGTTCTTTTTTTAAACAAATGAATCTTAATGTAACAAATTGCATACCAATTATTTTTAATTTTTTTAATTTTTTAAAAAAACCTCTGCAAAAATGTTTTATACGTTTCTTCGTTGTTAATGCTGGTTGTTGTTATTGTTGTATTTTTTCCACTCATTTCTTAATAACTTTTATCTCATGTTTCTGCATATGATCCACATTATGTTGTTAATGCTTTGCTACCTTTTGATTTTTATGTTGTTGTTGTTATTATATTTTTTCCTCTCGTTTATTATTTACTGAGTATGCACAAGTGTCCTAATGTAACTTAAGTATGTATTCGAGTGACTGTTCTGCTTCGGATTTAGCTTCAAATTCGGCTCAGCGTGCACTATGATTGTGCTTGCGTTGCGTGGAAGCTGATGAGTTGATTAATCAGGCGTCGGGAAGGCGCCCTATCTATCGAAAAGAGAGATAGAACGTTATCTTCGACTATGCCGAAGATGAATTACTGCAGATCAACTCATTAAAATTTAAGCAGCTTCTAACTAGATCTAAGTTAACAACCAATGGGAAATTGGTAATATACAATAGTGTAATTAAGCCTATATGGACGTACGGCATGCAATTATGGGGTACAGCCAAGAAAACTAACATTAACATTATTCAGCGTCAACAATCGAAAATACTTCGATCAATAGTTAATGCGGATTGGTTTATATCTAACTATGAAATTCACAAAGACCTTGGCATAACTATGATTCAGGAAGAAATCATTAATGCTAGCAGGAGGTACCACAAAACATTAGAGCGACATACCAATCTAGAAATAACAGACCTTCCATCTAACGAACTGTCTAGACGTAGACGGTTAAAACGAAGCAGACCCGTCGATCTGACCTAACTTAGGTTACGGGTGGCTCTGAGAGGCAACTTGCGGTTGTTGGCCTGCCGCAAGTAGCTCTCAAAAATGAGGCCTAAGACACCCAGTAATGCAGATCATTATGCAAGAGACCATTCGAACATGTTGGATATTGTCCACTGCCTTTTCCCTTCTTATTGTTAAAAATGTACTTAGTGTTTTCTTTTATATTTAAGATATAAGATGTAGGAAAACAATAGTACATATCCAATCGGGAAAAAAAAAAGAAAAAAAAAATATTAAATATTTTAATAAATATTTTATAAACATATTTATAGAGGTGATGTGTGGTCAGTACGACGAACGAACGCACGATTAAATATGAAGCGATTAATACTTTGTAAGCAGAATAATTTTTCTTATATATTTTACTTTTTATTATTATTTAGTAAATAAAATGTTAGTAAAACACACTACAGTATAACAGAAAATGAATACTCAAACCATACGTGTGTGTGTGGCACTATAAATTTTCTCTGTCTTTCTGCTCTGTTAACAAAAATATTTTGATCATTTAATAGATTATCTTTAGTCAATGAAATGTACACACAAGTTTTTTTTTTTTTTGTGCATTCGGTGGAAAATTATCGAATGCCTAGCCGGTTTACAACCGAGTGTGAGACTTTAACCCACTATAAACTACCGCACCAGCTGAATGATTTGCTTGTGCTCGTAATCGTAATTTTTCCTAATGATTGGCACTTGTGTGGCACCAGATTATCTCTCACCGCTAAAACGAGGACAATATAAAAGTACGTGGTGGTTCGTCGATACCGACGCAGATAGGACAGAAGTGGTTCTCCTTGTGTTTGAAACGGTGCAAATAAAATTTAAAGCAACCGTGTCCAGTGAGTATCTGCGTCATATAGAAATCCACTTCTCCGTGTTTCCGTGTTATCCATATATCCAGGCTGGGGATCAGGGAGAACGTCCATCGCCCCTTACTTGACGATTCCCATCTACTTTGCCATTACTGAATACTGCACCGCCGCTCATCTTCAGCAGATTACCCTGTAGTAAATCTACGTTTTAGTTCACGCGCCAATATTTCGATTGGTGCCATAGAGGCTATCACCTCAACCGCAAAGAGCTCAGACGATACATAAGTTTGCCATTATGGGAGATAGAGCTCCATTTACTATCGCCGATTTGTCATTAATGGATACTAGATGCTCCTTGAAGGACAGCCGAGTGTCAATAAGCACTCCCAGATACGTGATAAGGCAAGCAGCTATTCGAAAAGTAAATATTTCCCGCACTTTCCGAATGAACAGGAGAACAGCTTCGGTTTTCTGAACCGCCATATCCAGAAGCGCGCCATTAAGCCAGCTCATGACACTGATCGAAGCTTCGCTGCAACTAGCTTGGATCCGCTCGATCGCAGTAGATTCTGCGGGGAGGCTCATCCTGAGGATGCCATCTTACGTTATATTCCACAATGTGTTACCAAGAACCGAACCTTGTGGCACGCCCCTTGTGAACCAGTACTCCTTCCGGCCTTCATCTGTGTCATACAGCAGCACTCCATCTGCAAAGTAATTCTCACATACCCGCAATAGGAACCTTGGGGTATCAAGCATCCTGAGTGCATGTATGATCTGGGGCCAGCTTGCCATGTTGAAAGCGTGTTTGACGTCCAAGGTCACTACAGCGCAGTATTTTTTTCGGACCCCTTCCATCTGATTCCACTCGTCGCCCTGCGTGCAATATTCATTACTGCTTGAATTGCGTCAATCATGGATTTTCCAAGGAGGAATCCAAACTAAAGATCAGATAAGGTTTCACATAATTGTCCTGAAGTCGTCCGACTATGATATTTTCCAGTATCTTATCCTGCGAGTCGAGCATGCATAGCGGCCGGTACGCAGAAGGATTATCTAGTTCCTTTTTTGGCTTTAGCAACAAGACTAACCTCTGTCTTTTCCAGATGGTTATAGTACAATTAAAGATTTTAGAAAATAAAAAAAAATAAAAAAAAAATAAAAAAAATTCCAGATGGTCAGAAAAACTCCTTCGGCAAAGCATGCGGAGTACATCTTTGCGCAGATTGCAACATCTGCTCTCACTGCAGCCTTTAGCAGTGATTTGTGAACCTGCTCCCCCACATTGTGGACCAAGTGTTAAAATCTCCTGCGATGATAGACGGTGTTCTCGTCCTGACTTCCGCAACCAGCTCCGTGATTAGCCGTTCAAACTGGCTCAGCTCCAAGCTTTGGGGCGCATAACATGAGAAAAAGTAAATTCTATTTACTTTGACCCACGTAAAACCGGAATGAGAGATCAGTGTTTTGCGGCATCGTACCATCCGTGATCTATATGGCGGATTTACCAGATACATCCGAAATCAATCCATATCCCATCACGTTGCGGTACTGCTCACATAAAAGGACCAGGTCGAGGTGTTGCTCGAATACGGTTTATTGCAGCAAGGCTTGGATTGCCACACAGTGGTTTAGGTTTACCTACTTGCTTAACCTTAACTTCCCTTTAATGTACTGGAAAGCGGGCACTTCCTGCTGCATGGTCCCCACTGCATAAAGCGCACTTTGGGTAATTTTTGCATTGTGCTGCCCGATGGCCCTCTTGTCCACACCTCCTACAAAACTCCAAGGACCACATCTTCTTTACAGTTTTGAGTTCTATGGTTGTAACCACAACGAACTCGCTGGAAGCATAGCACTTTGTTGGCGTCCGCTACTGGCAGCACAATGTAAGCTGTCTGTGTGCCCCGGCGTATCGTCCCAATGTTCCGAGCCAATGATTCATAATTCACATTGTGTGTCTAGGGCGTCACACTTCTATTGCGGTTGTGATCTCATTCAGATCTTTAAGCTGAATTGTCACCGTGTGCGTTTTTCCCAAAACTTTAGCCGCACCGCGTAGTGTTTCCTCAACTACCATTTGGAATTCTGAAGTGTTACGATCAGGTACTCGCTTAAGCTAAAGCTGCACTTTGGTCCACTGCTTCACTTGCGAGAGATGCTTTCCCTCCAGTTCATGACCATTTGCCTTCATCGGGGTTTTTCTCTGCTTTGCGATTTGTTTGGCCTTGCCCCTATTGTTATCGCTCCTTGCTCATGGTTAGCTTTCTTGACTTGATTTCATCAGATCTGTAGTGGCAGCAGCTAGAAAGGAATGTCTCTTTGTGGGGGGTGTCTCCAGGTTGCCAACAAGTACCTTTTAATTTTTTCCGGCTGGTCACAGCCAAGGGGAAGTCTGGGAGAAATTATTTCTCCTTATTACCTCCTTAGCTGTCTCGTCCCCTTGCTCTATGGCAGGGAGTTCATATAGAGCCTTTATGTTCTGTATCTCTCATATTCTGATTTATGGATCGCCTTGGCTTTCCGTCGGTGCCCTTTTCTTCCAGCATATCAATCAAGCAGCGTATCTTCTCTCCCAACCGATGAAAGGAGTTGAGGCGGGTTGATGCTTTCTCCGGTTTGGTGGCACAAGATGTGTTCAGCTCCCTTTGACGACTTAAAATTGTCGGTGACCGAGGGATACTTCTCTTGGGTCTGTATGGGTTGTCCATCACTTCGGGCTTTCCTGTAGCTTTGTCCGCTACAACAAACAGGTTTCCTATTGCTGCAGTAGTGGTTGGACTCGTAGCATTATCTGCTACGGTGGCCGTGTTTACCTCCGTAGCATTGCGGTCATAGTATCTCGACGACTGGGGGCCCGCTTGCGCACTCACCAAAGCCGCCGGTACTGGGGATCCGACCCCCTGTATCGTAAACTTCCTTTCTTCTTTACCTTCTATGTTGGTTTTATTTCTGGGTACCTTCCCATATCGTTTTATAAGCCTTCCGATAAGCAATCTATTTTGTCCGAGCTTTCAGGTACAGACGCTGACCAAGAAACCGCCTAGTCTGGGAACAGACGCTCTTGGATTTGATTAAATATGAGAAAACATACTAAAAGGGCGGTTTTCACTCGCCCTGTTACGAAAATTTCACTAGAGTTTGTAGCCTTTTAGGCTACCCCTTCCGTTTTTGTCGCTCATTGGTCGGGGACTGCTTATTCAATATTCGCAGCTAACCTACATATCTGCAGGCCGTCCACATTTTTTTTTTTTTTTAAGCTGCTAATTTCCTATTTTCAATAAAATTTAACAATTAATTACATAAACTATACTTCATAATAACTAACTTACACACGCACGAGCACACTAGTGTAATTTGTAACATCTAAACATATTCTCTTTTTGGAGCTACTTAAAATGTGCTTATATAACTATGATACGAGGGTCACTCAACAAGTACTTAGCCTCACCGCCCGATGGCGCTGCTATTACGAAAGAGTATTACCATTGTGCAGTACATTCATTTAGTAGCCTACTCTCAAAGTTTCAGTCAATTCCCTTTATTAGTTTTGTTTTGATACCCTTTGGAAGCGAGCGTGTCGGTCAGTTTTATAAAAATGGAAAAAGAGCATTATCGTTCGGTGATTCGTCTGACTTCCGAATTAGTTAAAGTTTTGTTTTGAGATAGTTTATTTGCGCCTGTGGTAAAACCCATTCTAATCTATTGTGCTTTGAATATTATAATGTATTGAATTTTATTTATTTATTTATTTATTAGAACTAAGATTATAATTATATATTATAACCTAGTATTTATTATGAGCAATAGCGACAGAGGCCTTCAGCTCAGGGGAAAGTTAAGAAGGAAATTAGAAAAGTGCAGGACCAGACTTGCCATGAGCGAGAATCGAACCCGCGACTCTTGGGATGTCAGCCAGCGCACTAACCTCTGGGCCAACGAGCCAGTCTGTGTATTGAATTTTACTTTTCTCATTCTGTAGTAAAATAGTTGAAATGGATACTAGGGTGAGTGGACCATTATTTTTACATTTGGACACTTTTTTCTCTATTGATTTCGTTATTATATTGTTAATTCTATCTAGGTGTTCATCAATTTCTGAATTTGAGAGGTTTCTATTGTTTGGTATAGATGGTTCATTCTGCATTTGGCTTAGGACTCTATTTTTAAATCTAATCCAATGTGTTCTTTTATAGTTTAATTTTATATCTCAATTGTTTCTAAATAATGAGAATTGTTGGTTTGTGTTTCTTGAGGCTTGAA
This sequence comes from Amiota minor, assembly GCA_037043295.1. Lineage (NCBI taxonomy): Eukaryota > Metazoa > Arthropoda > Insecta > Diptera > Drosophilidae > Amiota > Amiota minor. The sequence goes on from JBAMAW010002317.1 coordinate 42,201, forward strand.
TTAGTAGTGCGCAGTGGTCACTATTGTATTATAGGGTGGAGATGCAATTAGTTGTCTGATTGTCTTTGTTAATTTAAATTCTGCTGTCGCCCTGACATAAATCAATGAAAGAATTTCCTCTCGGGAATGATGGCTAAGCGATCGCGTGCAACTTGCATTTGAATCTTATTTCATTATCGTGTAACCAATTTTTAAGTGCCATAACTGCTGGATTATTATTGACGTTGCACCAGTCTGAATGTTTGCAATTTATTGTATATCATCTGCTATTATAAAGAAGTTGTTGGATTGTTGTAACTGTAGACGTTCAAAAAGTTCATTAAGTTCAATTTTTATGCTTGAGTTGTTGATTCCTGCCAGCTAATATAACGCTACTATGAATAGACAAGAGTTCGCCTGCATTGGGATTTTAATGAAATAAGGTTCTATTGTTTTGAATTGATCTGTTTTTGTATGTGACCAGCGATAGCACCTGATCCCTTTTTTAATTAGAATACCTGTTCCACCTCCTCTAGCTTGACCGGTTCTGTCTTTTCTAATTAGCTCGCTTAGAAGAACACAATCAGGTTGGTGCTTATCCAAAAATGATTGTAGATCTTGTTTTCCATTTAATGAGATTATTGAATTAGCATCAATTGCAATTATTTTTAGCTTCTTCATGTTTTCGGAGTTAATATTTGTGTTATGGTGTTACCATTGAAAAGAAGGTGTCGATTCTGGACGCCTGAAATTTAAGTTGATTCTTAATGTTGACTAATTCGGATTTTAGGTCTAGAATTATATTTTTTAATTTTCCTATCAGGATATTTGTGTCGTTTTGACTCTGTGTTGGTGGTATAAACTTATTGACCGTTGCTGGATTAGCATTTTGTCTTGCAGCTATGGTTTTTTTTCTTGTCAAAAATTTTGTCTTTTAGTGCGTAATTTTTGTTGCAACTCTTTATGTTTTTCGCAGCCCTTGTAAGAAGCCGGATGGCCATAATTGTTGCATGGGATATCAGAATATAGGACAGTCACGCTCCTGTGGAATTCTCTGCACTTTACATACATATCTAGGCGTTAGGTGACAATTTGATGCACTGTGGAAAAATCCTTGACAATTTCTGCAGTTTGGGATTTCTGGTCTTCGTAAGGATTCCGATTTTACACAGCAGTACAAAATGCTTTTTATAGCTTTTAGCTCCTTCACGTTGCTTTTGCGCTAATTTGCACCAAAAACATGTTGAGAACAGTATTATGTTGCATTGAGTTTTTAGTTTTAAAATTTTTTACATATAATAAATACAATATTTCTAATGATTCGTTTTGGTATTTCATTAAATCTGTTTTTATCTTTTATGAGCCTATGTTACCATTTATACCTTTTAGTATAAATGTTTTAGAGTTTAAACACTTGGATGTATATGAAAAAAATTTTGCCTTTGCATTTTCAAGATATCCGCGCACTTTTCTGTAATCGTCGATGTTTGATATACTCTTTGATTTTAAATTGGTTTAGTTTTAAACCATTTTTCACTAAATTGATGCTTTGTTTTAACAAAATGTCAAACACATTAATTGGTGGGATATTTTTCTATTTTTTATATTTTGCAATCCTATCTGGAGAATTTTTGTGGTTATCTTGTTCAGAAGTGACGGCATTTTTTGTCTGTTGTATTATTCAACACAACACTAATAATTATTTTAAAATTTGATTTCTAACATATTCTGCAGCAGTTTCACTTCAATAGTGTGCTTATATTGATGAGGTAGACGACTTTTTTATTCTTTTGAATTTTCTCTATTCCTTTCGATATTGTTGCTGTTGCTTTTGCTATCTTTGACATGTTCAATGACCAAATTGTTAACAAAATATTTGTGCATTATACCGTTATGTTAGCTTCTACGAATGTATATGCTTTTGAAAACGACAAACTTTTTTATTTGTTCCACTTGCGTTTATCTTTCGTTGTAAGTAGGTGTCCTTTGATTCTGCTCCTCACGTTTATTTGAATTAATTTTTTAAAAAACAGTAAAATAGTAATAAAAATTCTAAGTGAGCAATTTCAAAGTATTGTAATAAAGCATAAAGTTTTTGACTAATCTAAATGGAATATCATTCAATCACTTCAGTTAATAAAATAGAGTGTTCTTCCGATCGGCATATATTTTATTTAAAAACTTGTCATCTTTTAACTGTTGTTGTTTCAAACATTTATATTTAATTTGTTGTTTAAATAAAACGATGGTAAACATAAAATCAAAGTAAGTCATTTCAATGCATTGCAATAAAGCTCTAAGTGTTTTACTAATATAAGTCAAATATTATCTTTGGTTTCCAACATAGTATTGTGTATTCTTGCAACTGAGATTTATTTTGGGCATTTTAGTTTCTTCAAAAGTTGCGCCGGGTGACTTCTTGTTTTAAGTAATTCGACCTATATACAAAAGTTATCTGCGCCAGAGTCAGCAGGGAAGGGCTCGATCACTTAGGCTCACTGGTATGTAATAAAACAGGCTTCAAAGCTCATCAACAATGAGTATAAAACTCCTTCGTGATCATCGTAGACTTGAAGCATTGGGCGCTGTTCAAGCCCCATCGTTTGTGTGTACTAGTACAGGGGCAAGGATGGGTGCGAGCGATTCTGATAAGGCAAATGGAATGTTTTAAGTTCATACAAAGGACAATAAGACTTCTCACAATATTATGCCAGTTCGTACGGAATCTAAACAATCAACAATTCGAGAACAGCTCCTTCGTGAACGTAATAGATTGGAAGCATTGGGCGCTTTTGTAGGGTCACCTATTACATCGACCAGTAGAGAGGCAAGGATGGCTGAGAGAGATTCAGAGTCCGAAGAACTGCCACAGATATACGAAAATTAGCACCTCAAGCTGATTCGTAGGACAATATGGATCATCATATGTTCAGAGATTTCGACATCCGGGTAGAACAAAGTGTTCAAAATCAGCGTCCGAATTACTATTGTAAGTTCTGGCAGCATGCCAACAATAATTTCATGCAACAGTTGATTGATAACCGTGCAGCATATGCGATAGGCTATGGTTCAAAAAAATATTTAAAGCTGACACTGCGACCGTGGCAGCATTTGTCGCCAAACTCTTCGCGGGTGAAAATTTGGTTCATTTTTAGTACTGTTGCAACTGTCTCAGAATGTGCAAAAAAGGCAACATTTGCCGATAAACAGAACTAACGGCTACACTTATTTACCCAACCTCGATCCGATAACAGAAGAGAGAAGTTTTGGTATTTTTGGACAAGTTATAAATGTGGCCGTAGATGTTGAGACCATGGTACGCTGCATGCCCAGATCACTTGACAACGATTACGTCTGCATTGTATGCTGTATGTATGCAAACTAGTCCCTCAGTTTTTGAGCTAGAGAGCTGAAATTTTTCACGAACTTTTCTTTTTAACATACGCAGTGCATTTGTTGGAACCAACTCAATCGGACCACTGGGTACCTCACATACAAACCACCCATTTGAATTCAGGTTGTTATTAGAAAAACTTTTTTGTTTTTTGTGTGCTATCGAACTGAAACTTATATACTGTCAGTTTCCAAGACAGTAATAGAACATTTGTCAGAACCAGCTCAATCGGACCACTAGAGGGGGTACCTCCCATAGGAACCACCCACTTGAATACAGGTTCTTATTACAAAAACTTTTTTGTTTTTTGTCCTATCGAATTGAAACTTGGACACTATCAGTTTCCAAGACAGGCCCAGGACATTTGTCAGAATCATCCGAATCGGACTACTACGGGGGGTACCTCCCATACAAGCCGCCCATTTGAATTCAGGTTCCTATTAGAAAAACTTGTTTGTTTTTTGTTTTATCGTACTGAAATTTGTCAGAGCCAGCCGAATCGGACCACTAGGGGGGTACCTCCCATACAAACCACATATTTGAATACTGCAATGAAATATTCACTGCGTCCCGTGAAGAGTATTTCTTCTCGGCATAGTCGAAGATAACGTTCTTACTAGTTTTTATTTTAGTTGCGTTTTGGCCAGAAAAACGTAACAAATGTCGAAAAATCTGAAAAAAAAAAAAAATAAGTATAATGAAGATTAACTTCGCATATGCCGAAATAAATATACTCCTCACACACCCCCAGAAATATTTGATTATTGATTTGATTTATGTCTAGGGTCTAGTTACTACACTTACAGTATTTCAACACCTAGATCGAAATATTTGTATGGAAGCTTTACGACCCAGTAATCCTAGGGTCTTAAAATTTTGATGGGCATTGAATAGAAACTTATTGTGTCCAAGTTTCAGTTTGATAGGACAAAAACTTAAAAGTTTTTCTAATAAGAATCTGAATTTAAATGCTGTGTGTGTATGGAAGTGGTCCGATTCAGCTGGTTCCAACGAATGTATTGTGCCTGTTTTGGAAACTTACATTGTCCAAGTTTCAGCTGCATATAACAAAACCAAAAAAATTTTTCTAATAAGAACCTGAATTTTAATGGGTGGCTTGTATGGGAGGTACTTCCCCTCCGATTCGGCTGGTTCCGACACACTATTGCATCTAGTAAAAAAAAATATTAGTGTAAAATTTTAGCTCTCTGGCTCAGAAACTGAGGGCCATAGCTTAATCAATTTGTCTACTCGTGCTGATCAAGAATAAATGGCGTCTTTATGGTCTCTGATGTCTCCTTCTGGCTGTCACATACTTCACGATACATTTATAATTCTATTCACTGCGTGAAGAGTATAATAAACCAAGATTGTATGAAAAAGAAAAGACAGAAGCAGAACAGAAGCTAAAATGGAATTGTTGTTTCCTTTTTGGTTCTGTTACCTTTTTATGCGCTTTTAGTTTTATAAATCCTTTTCCACACATACTCGTATAAGTATTTGAAAAGCATGTTTATTACTCTCGTTTAAATACTCAATTACTACATTACAGGGTGCTACAATCACTGATTCGATCGATGGAAAATATATATGCCAAGGTACGTACAAATAACTAAATTCAATAGGGCATTAAAATAAGTATATTGTTTACGTATATATAATCTAAAGAATAAATCTCGTCTGTTAATCGAAAAAAGTTTTTGATTATTATAACTGTTCCAAGAATCAGGTTGAATTTTCGTCGATGTATCGCAGTATACGTGACAGATTTATCAAGCTGAATAGGTCAGTTAAACAACTTGCCTAAGATTTTGTTTCGGATGTAGATATACTTAGTAAGTATCAGTTCGATTCACCCCTTCTTCTTGTATTGTCACCTGTTCCATTGATTAACCCAACTCCATTACCTAATACTACTCAAGCTCCCGAGATTATTACCCTCCTATTAAGACTACCTCAATTCCTATGCCCCACTGTTTAACCTTATCTACATTCCATACTCCTACTACAATTTTCCATATTCCTGAGTCTATGTCTATGTAATACCCAATTACAGATGAGGCTACCTGTTCCACCTGTGTATCAAGTATGTCTAGCGGTCTATACCAACTTCTCCTACAATACCATTACCGTGAAGGATAAAGCTGATATAGCATCTACTTTCAAATAGTTTTTCTCGTTGAACACTGTGGTGGACAACAATGGCAGTGTGTACATTAATGGTCGTACACCCCTTCCTTTGTCGGTAACTGTTCCAATTCAACACCTGTTCTTACGGTGATTGCACCCCGTCGAAATGTTTTCATTTCTATGTTGGCAGCAAATACAACCTGCGAAGATGTTGTCCCTTGTATTGCAGTCAAAATAAATGTTAAGACGAATATTCAGATATTTTATTTCCCCAACCCGCGTGATATTGCGTCTTTCAAAATAAGTGTTCTACTATTTGTGATGCAAAATTTTGGCCGGAGCATATTATTGTCCATGAATTTAAACCTCGACGTAAAATACTTCGACTATCTGCTAGTGTGCCTTCTACAAGTTCAATTCCTCTTTCGAACACTATCTCAAAAAACTAATTTTGACTTCTGATAATCTTTCTATCCAATATCAAAATGTTAGAGGTCTCCTTACTAAACTTAACGTTTTGTATAGAGATAGTTTCTCGTTTGATGTTTGATGTTTGAGCTGATGTTATAGCGTTTTCTAAGACATGGCTAAACTCTTGTATTCTTAGCAATGACATTTTTTGCTGGAACTTTGTTACATTTAGGGCAAATCGCCGTATTCGCCGTGATGGCGGTGTCCTCATCGCTGTTGCATCTCGCCGGCGATCAAAGCGCAAGTCTTCTTTATTTCCCTCGTCGATGTTTCCAGTTGACGAAGAAAGCTGCATTGATTTGGGTATTCAGACCTGTTCGTAAAATATCATCAATCCACTTCTTCTTCTAAATCATACATTTACGATAGATATCCATATCCCATGTCCCAATGTAACCACATTGTTTCTCCTGTAATTGGTGAGGAATGTCTTCTTACCAATTTGAAATCTTTGAAATCACTTACTCACCTGGTCCTGACAAAATACTTAGTGATGTACTGTGCTGATCCTTATGTAAGCCGCTCCTGAAACTTTTCAATTTATCACTTCAGAGTGCATTTTGCCCTTCTATTTGAAAAGAATCCTTTATAGTTCCCCTACATAAAAAAGGTAACAAATCTGACATATCCAATTACAGAGGTATTGCAAAACTTTCGGCAATTTCAAAGTTGTTGGAAAAAATGATTACTTCAACACGGTTTTATGAAAATGACTACCTACTACTAATTTACTAGAGTCTACATCTTTAATTAATCTTGGTTTCATCGAAAAATTTCAAACTGACGTCATTTACACAGATTTCAGCAAAGCGTTTGACTCCGTAAATCATGATCTGTTTTTACATAAGCTGGACCACTAGACTTCCCGCAACATCTTCTTTCTTAGATTTCTTCTTATTTAAGAAACAAAATTCAACGAGGGTTATTTAACTTCACTCTTTCTAGTCCAGTTGTTGTCACTTCTGGTGTACCTCTAGGCCAATTATTGTTCAATCGATTAATAAACGATCTTCCTCTTTCCTTAAAATACTCTCGTGTTCTGATGTATGCTGATGATGTGAAACGCTGCCTATCGTAATATCTCTTCGCATATTAGACTTCAAGAGGATCTAACCTTACTTCAATATTGTTGTTTACGTAATCATTTGGAGCTAAACTGCGCTAAATGCATGTTCATGATGTTTCATCGTATGAGACGTCACTTAGCTTCTTATACGATAGACAATAATTCATTGTCGCGTGTTTCTACCTTGCACTGATTTTTGACCCTAAGTTGACTTTCAACCATCATATTTCTTCAACTATTAATAAAGCTATGAGTATTTTCGGCTTTATTAAAAGATGCTTTCGTGTGTTTGGAGCCCCGAATATAAAAAACATCAAGACTGCATTGTGTCGATACAGAAGCAATTCCTTCTCTTTGCACTTCGTGGCTTAAACTTTTTATTTTTAAGTTTGACAGTATTTTGTCATAATTATTGTAGCTAAATAAGTAAACAAATAAAGTTGAAAAGTAGATTATCCGACACAGAATCCCAGGATAAACCAAGTGTTCTTATAATGTCTGTCTTTTGTTCCATAAGTGACTTGGTTTAATGTGTATGTCCTTATGCGCTCGTTAGGATTGTCACGCCACAAAATGCAATGAAGATATTCGTACGAGTGGGTTATGCAAACACAGCGGTACATTTTACAAATGTCGCTACACCAGGCAACCTTGAAAAATGTACGTAAAAGTGTCGTAAAAATCTTTGGTTATATAGATGTTCCTGGCAATGGATGAGGCGGATGCAGATTTTGCAGAGCCGTCAAATACAACGCATAATTTGGTTGTGGTGCTATCGAGCTTTTGCACCCAATGATGTGGTAAAAATACTGAGGCCCACTCAACTTATCAGAATCCAAAGACATGTGATTTGAATAAATATATTCTTGAAGGAAAGGTGAATACTGCGATTTTATTGTTGTGTTTCTATTCAGCATAGGCTCGAGGGTTCTAAACCGCCTTAACGCACTACCATATGAATTACCAAACGCATCAAAATTGGTCCTGGCTGGAAAATTATCAGAATACTGACCAGAATGTAAACGAGTGCAGCCTTGTTCAAATAATTGCTCACAAGGTCAGTCATCATTAGATACAGGAGACGATGAACCACAACAGCTGTCGATTTCCCAAAACCGATTACCAACGTCTGCTAAGTCATTGACATCGGCCTTGAGATCTGAGCAATCGGCAGACGTTTGCAGTGATGTATAACTACTTCTTTGCTGTGAAAGTCATCCAAAAACCACCCAACCAAGCCTTGTCTTTTGTTAAGTTGGTAGGTGATCAACAATACGAATTTGCACAACACACATAAGCTCAAAGAAAAGTCCAGCCCCAAGAAGCAGATCAATACGTTGAGACTTATAAAACAATAGATCAGCAAGATCGATGTTATTCCAATTCGAATAATTTAAGCCAGAATGAGGATGATAATTTATTATTGTGTTAGTTATAACAGCAGTGAATGAAGCATGATAATTTTTATCCCGAGACTGTGCAAAAACTTTAGTAGATTTATCAAATGAAATATTAGACTCTCATATACTAGATACGGCAATGCTTGATCGATATAATTTTAATTGCAATTGATTTGCAAACGAGATGTGATAAAGTTCAATGCGATGCAATGCAGAATCGAGCAACGCACGACAGGGCACAAATAACGCAGAACGGCTTTTGATGCATATTAGAGCAGTATCAAGCAACACATAATCGGCTATTTTGCTTTCTGAATGAAGCAAAAAGTGATGGTATAACAATGCTTACATTGTCCTGATCTGCACTGCTGCAGACCATGTCCTTTGCGAAGACAATTTAAGCAAAGATGCAGCTTCTCAACATCCTTGTAACGTGAGTTGATCGATAACAAACATGATTGATAAGATGTGGTGACAATAGTATTTTTGAATGAAATTTTTCCCACCTGATGACTAGGTGTTTGCTTTACCATAGCGTTTTATACATTTTCCATCATACGACATCGCTTTTCAAGAAACGATGACATACACTATCGCAGCTTGTTTATTTGCAGAGACTCTTCCCATTTCTCAATAGTAGCTCGATCTAAATTTCCAACGATGAGATGAATTAGCAACCCGTCTGTCAGTTCCGCCGTTGGTGCCATTGTGCTCTTAAATGTACATTAATCTTTTCGCTTAATTCACGTAGACTACTTGCTGCTCCTTTCTCCACCTTTGGTATACCAAAAATAGACCGAACGTGTGCCTGAAAATTCAACAGTTTATTAACGATGGTGTTAAACATTGCGTAAAAATCTGGCCAATGAGAATAGTCCACGGAAAACCTCGGCAACGGCCATTCAGGCAAACAAAAAGTACATGTTTGACCAAACAATGATATGTTTGAATCATTCATAAATTGCCGCAGTCCAGTAGAATTAGTAGCTGTGTCCTTTTGATAAAGGCTAACTCATGCGTTAGCTTCGCTTTAAGCTTATAATAAAGATTTGGGAAAGTGATTCGAGCGTCACTCTCAAATTCTTTAAAATCTAGCCATTCAAGCTCTGACTATGCCGAGTCAAGTCTTGAATTTATGGATTCCAATCCATGCAAACTTAGCGACACATCCGCTTCACTTAAGCTAGATAAAACGTATCAATCGAAGTAGCCTTGACCTTTCGGAAGTCAAGTTCACTTGGTACCGATGGAGCATTACGCGACACTGATTGTTCTTGCTCCATTTTTATAGAAATATGTCCCGCAATATATTCCGACCTAATCTCAATATCCTAAATACCATTATTGCAGACTTCGCTAAGTTTACTTTCATGTTCCAAGTGTCGCAATATAAGCTACAATAGGTGTGTTATCATTCTTTGCAAGACAACTATATTGTCTGATAATATAACTGTCATCTGCATATAAGAGAAGCATAATATTTACTTCTTCAATATACAATCCACCTCCCAACCAATCATGTAAATCATTTAAATATTGTGAGGAGAAAGCAACGGGAACGTAAAATACGCTTGTTTTACACCTGATGATATATAGAATTTTTCCTATATATAATCTCCCGTCCATACTAAAGAGCTGGTAACCTTGCTCCAAAAATTTTAACATTTTTGTTGAAAGGATAGCATATGCAATTTGCATACAAGTAGCCATCTAGGAACCTAGTTACCGCTTTAAACTCTGCGAAAAAGGTATACACTTTTTTCTTTTCCTGAAATTTAAGGTGAACTATAGGGGACAAATTATATATACATATATTAACCACTATTGAATGTTTTTTTTTTTTTTAAAAGCGTGAAATTCTGTTATAATATTGTTTTCTTCTGACCACAATACCAGCCTCTCATTTAATAGACCCATCATAATTTTTGCGATACAGTTCATAAAAGAGATTCCTATGTAATTTGAATCTACAATTTTATCCCCCTTTTTGAACAAAGGGAATATTATACTTGTCTTAAAAACTTTATCCATTTACGTAAACTTTAATAATTTTGTGTAAGTTTTTGCTAATTCATTTATAAATTATGAAAGGGCTTTTACTACCAATCAATCTAATGGTAACACCAATTTGTACAACAGGACTCCATCTCCACAATACTGTACAAATATGATTTCAACCAATGAAGTCAGGCACTGTATTGAAAAGCGCACTAGTCAGAGAAAAACGCCAGGTTATGACCAAATAACTGGAAAGTTACTCAAAGAGCTCCCTGCGAAGGCAATCGTATTTATTAGGAATTTGTTCAATGCGATATTAAGACTAAAGCACTACCCATCTTTATGGAAGGTTGCTGAAATAATAGCCATACCCAAACTGGGCAAAGATCCAACCAAGGCGTCCTCGTACAGACCAATCAGCCTATTGCCCTTACTTTCTAAAATATTTGAACGTCTCCTACTTGACCGAATACAACCAATACTAGATGTGAACAGAATCATACCTGACCACCAATTCGGGTTTAGACAAAGTCACTCCACAATTCAGCAAGTCCACAGAGTAACTCACAAAATTTTAAAGGACCTTGATGAAAAAAAATTCTGTGTTGGTGTTTTTCTGGACATAGAAAAGGCCTTCGACAAAGTCTGGCACGACGGCCTACTGAGCAAAATTAGGACCGTATTTCCAACTGATCTATTTGAAATCATTAAAAGCTATCTTGACTCTCGCTATTTCTACGTTAAATGTAAGGATGAATCTTCTACGCTAAGACAGATAAGAGCAGGAGTCCCTCAAGGAAGCGTGCTTGGTCCTATGTTGTATACTTTATACACATCAGACATCCCAACTCCAGGAGATAGCTCGGCAATGGTGGCTACCTTCGCTGACGATACAGTATAATGTACTCCCATAAAAATTTAGTTGTAGCAACAACTAAGCTGCAGAATATTCTTGACAAAGCTTGCATTTGGTTTGATAAATGGAAAATAAAAGTGAATGAACTAAAAACGACGCAAGTGATATACACAACACGGACAGCTTATCAGCTAAGACAATTAATAATTAAAGGTACTGACATTCCATTAAGCAATGTGGCAAAGTACCTGGGCATGCATATTGATAGTAAACTGACGTGGAAACATCATATCCAAAAAAAAGAGATCAACTAATAATAAAATTTAAGCAGCTATACCCGCTTCTTAACAGTAGATCTAAGTTATCAACCAATGGGAAATTGGTAATATATAATAGTGTAATTAAGCCTATATGGACGTACGGCATGCAATTATGGGGTACAGCCAAGAAAACTAACATTAACATTATTCAGCGTCAACAATCGAAAATACTTCGATCAATAGTTAATGCGGACTGGTTTATATCTAACTATGAAATTCAAGACCTCGGCGTAATTATGATTCAGGAAGAAATCATTAATGCTAGCAGGAGGTACCACAAAACATTAGAGCGACATACTAATCTAGAAATAACAGACCTTCCATCTCACGAATTGTCTAGACGTAGACGCTTAAAACGAAGCAGACCAGTCGATCTGACCTAACTTAGGTTACGGGTGGCGCTGAGAGGCATCTTGCGGTTGTTGGCATGCCGCAAGTAGCTCTCAAAAATGAGGCCTAAGACACCCAGTATCATTATTCAAGAGACAATTCGAAAATGTTCGATATTGTCCACTGCTTTTTCCCCTCTTATTGTTAAAAATGTACTTAGTGTTTTCTTTTATATTTAAGATATAAGATGTAGGAAAACAATAGTACATATCCAATCGGGAACAAAAATTTCATTGGCCGTAATTTCTCAGTCCAAGCTCTGTCATTGTATATTAACAAGTGAGTGAGTGTACTGTATACTGCTCATATATTGTGATGGATTTAAGAGGTTCTCAGAATGATGCTTAAACGCCTCCGCAGGTATTTCAGAACCACAATTCAAATTTTTGTTTCGTAGGCTTCTAACTACATTCCACCAGTCTTTAATATCTTTCACTTTATTGATTTTGTTCTCTAAATCTTCATAATATGCTTTCTTACTTTTCTCACATTGTTCCTTATATATATATCTTACCTTTATGTATTTCTCATTATCCGTTCTATTTTGCTTGCCGTTGAATTTTCTAAGCCAACCTAAAACTGACTTCCTGGCTGATTGACATTTCCAATCGAACTTAAACTAAAACTAAACTTCCCAGATTAATCACTGTTAGTAATTCCGTTTAAGATTATTAATCCAATGCTTTCACAAAATTCACAAAACTGCCTACCAGCCCTATTTATTATTTTGTCTTTTGAAAACCTATTCACTTTTCCAGCCAAAATTTCTTTTTCAGAATTGTCATCAATATTAACTTGTAAATACTATTCAAACATTTAAATCCCCCATTACAATAGGGTTCAGAATATCATATTGATTTATATTTTCCTTCACAATTTCAAAATCTTGGTTCCATCTATTACCGCTTAAATACAATGTTATCTGTTTTTCCCTGATATATTTTTATTGTATCTGATCCTTCTGTAGACTGAAGGAATGGCTAACTTCTACAGTTTTTAGTTACTTTCTTTTCTTTTATTCCATATAAAATACCTCCACATGCACGCCCATACTTGCTTAAACGTGTAGGTCGACAATAGATACTAAAACCTTTGTAATACTTTTTATAGTATTTTCGTTATTTTGATCCATGCCTGCACAAACATTTGTTTCTTATTTAGCCGGTATGCGTCCGCGTTCAAAATAAAGTTTTCAAACCACTTTTTAATCGATTCACCATCACACTCAGGTATAACTTTCCCGAAATCTGCCACGGACAGTGGATGGTTCCACTTTCCTACTGTTTTACGACATAATGGTTTTTTTATACCATCTGCAGCAACTACACAAATATTCTTCTGAGTGTCAGTTTTTTTTACACTATTTTCTTTTTCTGTAACTGCTTGTTCTGCAATTACCTGAGTATTCGATCGCGTCACGTATGTCTTTCTCACCTCATCCAATATTTCTTCTTTCGCACTGATTAAAGCTTCAGTTCTTCTCTCTCTGAGTTCATCGACCGTACCATTATGTACTTTACTTTAAAAGTAATAATGGTAATAATAATGATAACAACTAATAATGACTTCTGCTGCACAACGTCGACTTGACGGCTTCGCCGTTCTTCGACAACTTCTCTCCACCTCGATGACCTTACTTCCTTTTATATCCCTCCGCCTGCCTTCGACAGAGGGCTGGATATACCAAATCAGGAATACTACATCTTACATGTATACTGTATGATCCAAAACCAATGTCTGCTGAGTAATACAAATTGCATCATCTCCGAACAAGCACTTTGACCTGTTGACCCATCAAATCCATAGCTTATTACAAGTGTGCAATGATTAAATCCTTCATTTGCTATAAAACCTCCTTTTGCAAAAACAAAATACGTTCAGCTGAAGGTTTTAGCAAGTTCTGTAGAGAAACTTTTGTACAGATTCTGTAACATCAATTAAATCTTAAAATAACTTAAAACTGGCTTAAATTAACTCACAACTAAGGTATTGGCACTTAAGTAATATAATATACATATACAATATGTACTTACAATGAATTGCGATCATTAAAATTTGAGTTGTATTGAACTGTTTAAACTTTAGCTTTACCATACAATCGGGTAGTGGAAGAGTAGACTGGTAAATTAGGTAACTAAGTAATTAAGCCCGCAAATAAATAATAATGCACCAAAAAAAAAAACCTTTTGGAAAGTATTGTAATAAGCTCAAATTACTTGCTGAAAAGGATGAACCTGAAGAAAGCTCGAATAGGCTTTAGATGCTATCTAAAGAATAGTTGGCAATAATAACTTTCATCTTGTTCCCATTACCAAGGGTAATATTAAAGAAACTAAGGTCCAAATTTATACGGAAGCAAACTACAGTTCTGTAACTAATTACCTTAGAGAGACTAAAATAAATTACTACACCTATCAGCTTAAAAGTATTAAAGGGCTGGTGGTTGTAATTACGGGCATTGAACCCTCTGTTGATTGTAGGGATATTAAAAGTGCACTGGAAAAAAAAGGGTTTGAGGTCAAAGTAGTGATTAATATTCCCCATAATGGCTCATTTAAAAATAACTCACTGGAACGCAAATGGCGTTTAACAGCACAAGCTAGAGCTGATGAAGTATCTAGAGGACAACAATGTAGAAATGATGATAGTCTGTGAGACTCATTTGAATAGCAAAAACAACTTCTTTATACCAGACTACATAGTTTATACAACAAAACATCCGGATGGAAAGGCTCATGGTGTTACATGCATTATTACGTATTAAACATTTCATCTCTAAAAAACTATTGTAGTACACGTGTGTCCTTCCTACAATGAAGAGGAAGGGGTTCACTTAGCATTACGAGCCACTAATTAGTAAAAAGGGCAGCACGATCGTTATGGATCAGTCGGGATGAGTTCCTTGTATGGACAAGGACTCTGGCTAGAGGATTAACATGTCGAACTAGTTTCTCCATGTAAATAGCTTTACGCTTGGAAGATTCTTCTTTTACTGGATGAACTTCCAGGTCTTTGTGAACGTCTTCATTCCTGATATACCATGGAGCTCCCGTGATTATTCTAAGTATCTTGGATTATGCTCTTTATAGAACTTCAATGATACTCGCGCTCGCGGTACCCCACAATTCAGAACCATAAGTCGAAATTGGTTTACTAACAGAGTTATACAGCATCACCCTGTACTTAAGTCTCAGTCCAGATTTTGATTAGCCAGGAAAACACCATTTAAACTTATTGGAGAACAAGTCCGTCGGTTCAATGTAAATATAATGTGCTTACATTTCCCCTCATTGACTTTAATTCTCAAGTTGGATAACCACTCCTGAAGGCTTTTAAGATGAGCATGCAAGCCTGCAGAAGCTTTAACTGGGCAACGGAAGCAACTGATTACGGCAGTGTCATCAGCAAAAGTCGAAGTAACAATTGGACTACTTGTTGGAATGTCGGCAGTGAATAATATGTAAAGAGTTGGTCCCAAGACACTACCTCGGAGAACTCCTGCTTTTATCTTAAATTCATTTGTAACGAAATTTTTCTGCTTTACTACAAACACTCGATATGTAGGATTGAAGGGCTCTATGCACATTTTGGGGTAGCAAACATTACATTTTGTAAATCAAACCCTCATGCCATACTCGATCTAACGCTTGTGCTACACCAAGGAATACTGCTGAGCAATATTCTCGCAGTTCAAAGACAGTTCTTATTTCCGCAGTTACTCTGTTGACTTGATCTGGGATTGAACTATTTGCTAGTAACTGGTGATAGAGTTTGGCTTTAAGAACCCTCTCAAATAGCTTAGAGAGACATGAAAGCACACTTATAGGTCTAATAAAGAAGAACATGTCCAATCCTTTCCGAGCTTTGGAACCATTATAATAATTGATTTCTTCCATTGCTTTGGAAAGTATCCAATTCGAAGGATAGCACTGAAAAAAGACGAGGGAAAGACTATTGCTGCGTTTGGAAGTTCAGTTACCATTTTTGGCACGATTCTATCATAACTAGCAGATTTTTTGGGTTTCAGTTGAGTTCTTATAATAGATACAATTTCACTAGAGCTTGTTTTTAATGAAGACATATTTACTGAATTTGTTATTGTCTGGTTATGAAGCACAAATTTGTTAGTAGGTAGATTAGGTTGAAACACGTGCTCCAGATGGTTGGCAAATACATTAGCCTTGTCTTCATCAGACAGAGCCCAACTTCTTGTTCTGTCTCTAATAGGTGAATCCAGCTCCACAGGAGATCTTAGTGATTTTTGTGCTTTCCACACTGAAAATCTAGTGTTTGTGGGTGATAGGTTATAGATAAAGCGCATTTATGCCTCCAGCTGGTCGCTTAAAAGTGCTTTGGCTAGTTTTTTTGTTGCATATTTTAGCCTTTGTTTAGCAGTAGGAGATCTGTGCTATTGTCATTCTCTTCTCAATCGTCGTTTAGAAGCAACAAGTTCTTCAATATCCCTATTTGAGAAAGATTTTCTGCTGATTTTGATACAGGCATTGATACCTCAGCTGCAGCTACCAATACGACACTTAACTCATTAACAGATTGGAATTAGATATTTATGGATGGTATCTTCATTGAGTTTCCCATAGTCGATGACTTTACGAATTTTTTTGTTCCTGAAGCATCTGCTTTTTTTAGAACTACCCATACTGGAGAATTATATGGTGATTTGGAAGGACGTATGATACCGTCTTGAAGTAGTTTATCTATTTCGGATTTAAGCGCCATTGGATATGGGTATGACATAGAATAGATTGGTCGTTCGATTTTAGTACGGATTCCCTTTTAAATTTAAATTTAAATTTGTGACAAATGTTAAACTACAATATTATCTGGGTCTGAGAAAAGTGTTGGACAGGAATAAGTAATTTTCCTGAAAGCCGTTTCGTTTTCTGGTGTAATATGATTTAATCGGAGTTGTAGATGATCGACTGATTCGAACTCTAGTTGTTCGAGTAGATATTGATAGTTTTGGAGTAGTGTAGAATAGTTGTGTTCGGTATAAATTACAGCTTTGAGAGCTTTTAATGTGTCGTTTCCGATGATGCCATTGAAAGTTTGCAGACCGGGTAATAGAAAAATTTTTGAGTTAATTTATTTCTTCATTAAAAATTTTAATGTTAGCATGCTGGGTTATTTGTGATTGTCCTGCTACAGAATTTACAATAAAGACTGTTTCATTTGGGATTTGTTTCTATATAAATTCAGGTTTAAGTTGATTTTTATTTGATTGAGTGTTTAAAAGAAATTGAAGCACTTTCCCGTTCTTCATTCCGTATTGGTAAGACGGAAGAGTGAAGGAAGCTAGTCTAAAAAATTAATATCATCGTTGTAGGAAGTGTCGTTGGTTTTTGCAATCTCTGAGTTGAAAGTTGTTGGATTCTCATCTGGGGTATTGTCTTCGCCATAACCCAATTCATCGGGGTATGCTTGTTCGGGATATAGTTGATCTGGGAAGGTTTGTTCGTGGTAAGGTTGCTCAGCATTATGCATTATTGTGTGTCCGGTGTTAAACACCATTAGTAGTTTATACGGTTGTTGTAACGACATTGAATGTGGTCATTTAAAGGTTTTTGGATTGGGCCTATTGTGGTACTGATTAAAGTGATCGACATTCATAGCTCCGGTTTGTTTGGTGAAAATATTGGACTGAATGGTGACTGATTTAAATTTTGTTGTTGGTCTAGGTTGATATTGTTTAAATGTTGCTGCGGACGATATTATTGGGATTGTTGTTGTGGGCGATATTGTTGGTTTTTAAATGATTGACGATATTGTCCCTGATTTGGTTTAGGATGAAAAGTTTCCTGGGTAAGTTCAGAAAAGAATGGCGAGTAAATTTAGTTGTAAAGTGGCCTTTTGTATTTGCGTTTGCATAGTTAACTCGATAATTTAAATGCTCTCAAGAGACGGGGAAGGTCTCCATTAAGGCCTCGTAAAAAGGTATCTAAAGCCTTGTCACGATAAGTCTGAGTCATGACATTGAGTTCGTCATTTAAGTCTAAGCAATCTACTTTGTCTAAAATTAAAAACAAGTAATAGAACACTTTTTGGTAAAATTCAGTGTTGGAATTATTTCCCATTATATTTTTTTATATTAAAATGGTCATTTGATACTCTAGGGTTGAGATGTCTCTCTTGTCCGAGTAATGAAGCATTAAACATTTTTTTATTTAAACCCAATCTAGTGGAGTTTAGTATGCTTCAAGAGATGCATTAGCTTCTCCAACAATTTTATGTCGAATAGTGTGCAAAATAACGAAATATTTTAATGCACCTTTATACTGTGCGTATAAAGTTAGGTGTTTAATAGTCAGTAAATATTTTAACCTTTTTCGATCCGTACAGGAAACATCTTAGGGACTGTAAAGCCCAAATGATTGCAACGATTTCTTTTTCATTTGCTGCAAAATGTTCTTCGGACTTGCCAAGTGTCCGTGAAAGAAATGAAATTGGTTTTGCTTCTTGAGAAAGGACTGCTCCAAGGGCATAATTAGAAGCGTCCGTGGGTAGTGAAGAATAATATCTTCTGAAACTAAGAAATTGCGTAATTGCTTAAATGCATTATTTTGTTGTTCGTTATGCTCTGATGCTTCTAGAAAGGAACGAAGATCATGCAATTTTTTAGATTTCTTCTTTGATGAAATTACATTTGTCAAGTTGATTTTTAAGGTTTGCTTTTCAAGGGTATTAAAAACGATTTTTAAGTTTTCCAAATGATCTTGGAGTGTTTTTGCGAATATGATGATATCGTCGTGATATCTTTACGCTTGAAACATTCTTCATTTACTGGCAGTAATTCCAGGTCTTTGTGAATGTCTTCATTCCTGATACACCATGGAGCTCCTGAGATTGTTCTAAGTATCTGGATTGTGCTCTTTATATACCTTCAATATTACTCGTGCTCGCGGTACCCGACAATTCAGAACCATAAGTCCAAATTGGTTTAATAACAGAGTTATGCAGCTTCACCTTGTCTGTCCAGATGAACGCCAAGATAAGTTACCACTTGAGTTTGAGGAATTGTAACACCATTTAAAGTTATTGGACAACAAGTTCATCGGTTCAATGTAAATGTAATGTGCTTACATTTCCCCTCATTGACTTTAATTCTCCAGTTTGATAACCACTTCTGAATGCTTCTAAGATGAGCATCCCAGCCTGCACAAGCTTTAACTGGGCAACGGGAGCGACTGATTACGGCCGTGTCATCAGCAAAAGTCGAGGTAACAATTTGACTACTTGTTGGAATGTCGGCAGTGAATAACATGTATGAGTTGGTCCCAAGACACTGCCATGGGGAACGCCTGCTTTTATGATAAATTCATTTGTAATGAAATTTTTCTATTTTACTACAAACATTCGATTTGATATGTAGGATTGCAGGACTCTATGCACATTTTGGGGTAGTAAACATTTCATTTTGCAAACCCCCATGCCATACTCGACCAATGATTGTGCTACATCAAGGAATACTACTGAGCAATATTCTCGCAGTTCAAAGGCAGCTCTTATTGCTCAATTGTTCCATGTTTTGCTCGAAAACCAAATTGATGATCTGGGATTGAACTATTTGCTAGTAACTGGTGATTGAGTTTGGCTTTAAGAACCTTCTCAAATAGCTTAGAGAGGCATGGAAGCAGACTCATAGGTCTACATGAAGAAGGCCATGTCCAATCCCTCCCTAGCTTTGGAACCATTATAATAACCGATTTTCGATTGCTTTGGAAAGTATCCAATTCGAAGGATATCACTGAAAAGACACGAGAGAAAACTATTGCTGCGTTTGGAGGTTCAGTTATCATTTGTGGCACGATTCTATCATAACCAGCATATTTTTTGGGTTCCAGTTGAGTCCTTATAATAGATAATATTTCACTAGAGCTTGTTTTTAATGGAGACATATTTACTGAATTTGTTATTGTCTGGTTAGGAAGCACAAATTTGTTAGTAGGTAGATTAGGTTGAAACACGTGCTCCAGATGGTTGGCAAATACATTAGCCTTCTCTTCATCAGACGATTTTTCGATTATTTTGCTATCCAAAGAGGAAATTTAGTGTTTGTGGAGGATGATAGGTTATAGATATAGCACCTTTATACCTTGAGCTGATCGCTTACAAGTGCTTTGGCTAGTTTTTTTGTTGCATTTTTTAGCTTTCGTTTAGCAGTAAGAGATCTAAGCTGTTGCCATTTTCTTCTCAATCGCCCTTTAGAAGCAACCAGTTCTTCAATTCCCCTATTTGAGAAAAATTTTCTGCTGAACTTAAGAGCAACCATCGCAGGCGTTGATACCTCAGCTGCAGCTACCAATACGCTACTTAACTCATTAACAGATTTGTCGATATCACTTTCAGAGTTAATCTCAGGTGCAATTTCTATGTGAGAACTAATATATTTTTTATATTGCAACCAATTAGTTTTATTAGATATAAGTATATACGGGTGATTCTCAAATATTGGAAAATCGGGTGAGTGATCGGATGAAAGTTCATAATAAGTAACTGCTGATATGAGATTTCTAGCTATATTTTTTGTGATACCATAGTCAATGATATCGGGAGTTTTTCTTAGATCCGCCGGCCGGTATGTAGGCCTACCCGGAGAAACGAAGTCTAGCTTATTTTTACAATTTACAAGAGTACTGTAAGGTTGCCGACCATTTGGATTTACTAAACGAGAACCCCAATAAGTGTGATTAGCATTGTAGTCACCGGCCGCCAAAAAACGTTCTCCAAGGCTATCAAAGAAATTTTTAAACACATCTGCAGATATTGAAAATCGTGGAGGCCAATATACCCCATATAACGTCAGATTACCATGACGCATTTGCAACTGAACCGAAGTTGCTTGTAGATAATTAGATGTGTATGGCTCTAGAGTCTGGTGTTTAATACGCTTTCTTACAATAATGCATATACCACCATGATGATTTGTTGTATAAACTATGTAGTCTGATATAAAGAAGTTGTTTTTGCTAGTCAAATGAGTCTCACAGACTAACATCATATTTACATTGTTGTCCTTTAGATATTTCATCAACTCTAGTTTGTGCTGTGAAATGCCATTTGCGTTCCAGTGAGTTATTTTTAAATGAGCCATTATGCGGAATTTAACTTATCCAAAATTTTCATTTAGATTTTCCTCATCTCTTGCATCATTAAGATTGATTGATTGAGATTTTTAAGATCAGGACTTTCGCGACTAAGTTCACAGGTTGCGGTTTCATGCAAGTCTCCATTAGCTACGCATACTGAACGAAGGGTGCAATAAGATTTCGTGTGGCCAAATTCCTGGCAATTTGTGCATTGCACAGGTTTTACTCATTTGTGAGGCTCCTCCACAGTTCCCTACGATGAAGTAAATATTTAAGGTTGTGTATGGGATGCACTTCATTTTTCTTTCAATGCTGCAACTTTGGAGCCAACTCAGTTTTGTACAATGGCTGTGCAATTTTATTTTTATTAAAAATATTGATCACTACTTTGACTTCAGTCCCTGCACTCTTAATATCGCTACAATCAACAGAGCGTTCAATGCCCTTAATTACAACAACCAGCCCTTTACTCTTTTTAAGCTGATAGGTATAATAGTTTCTTTTAGTCTCCCTAAGATAATTAGTTAGAGAACTGTAGTTTGCTTCCGTATAAATTTGGACTTTAGTTTCTTTAAAATCACCCTTGGTAATAGGTACAATATGAAAGTTATTATTGCCAACTATTCTTTGGATAGCATCTACAAGCCGATTCGAACTTTCTTTACGAGCATATATTGGAGGAGGTTTTGCGGTTTTTGGTTTTGATGAGTTTTAGTCATCGTTTTTAGCAGGTTCATCCTTTTCAGCAAGTAGTTGTAACCTATTACTTTCCAAAAGTGTTTTCTTAGCATTATTATTTTTTTGCGGGATTAGTTTACGCTTATTGTGGATTTGTATGTAGCGGTCAATGCCTGTCTGCACTGCCGCTTTATTTTCCATTGTCCCGTTTTGATCGTAATTTGTGTTCTGTTAGTTACTATGATCATCTTTGTTGGATTTTAGTCTTTATTAGGTCCTGAGTTGGATCAGTTACTTAGAGTAAACTTCGTTTTCTTTATTGAATTTTATTGTGACATCGTAAAATTTATTCCGTTCAGTGTTTTGTGTTTGTTTCTTATTGGTTGTTGAGCTTTTGATGTTTGGTTTTACGTTTGCGATAATGTCACTTGTGCTGTACAGTGACACTGACAGCGAATTAAGCATTGATAAAATGCAACCGAAGAAGAAACTTGAGTTGGAAAAAAAAAATTTAAAAAAAAATCCTACTTTCAAGCTATGCTCGAAATTTTTTTTAAAAAATCCTTGCTTCAACAAAAAATGTGGAAATGATTGTGCAGCTAAAATTTCTGAAGATGATCGCCTGGCTCTTAAAGGACATTTTTGGGGCACAAG
Source organism: Amiota minor (assembly GCA_037043295.1). NCBI lineage: Eukaryota > Metazoa > Arthropoda > Insecta > Diptera > Drosophilidae > Amiota > Amiota minor. The sequence goes on from JBAMAW010002317.1 coordinate 64,641, forward strand.
TAAACCAAGACTGCGAGATTGGATGGAATCATGCATTAGGCAAAAAGAAATCAAGAGACGGAGGGTACAGAATAGTAGCCGCAAGTTTACTTAGGACTATTTTTTACATTATCATGAAAAAGAATTTAATGTTTGCCAGCAATTTAGGAGCTCTCACTGAATACTGTCTCTTTCGCATGACTTCTCTCGTAGCTGATGGATGGTGATGAAAAAACCCAGTACCTGTCATGTACAAAACAGGTTCAGTGCTTATGATGCTTATATGAAGGGAATGTTGCATAGGACTTTTTTTGCAAAAGGTATCGAGAACTTATGTAAAGAATATCGTGCACTTTGGTGTGGTCAAACTGAGAATATAAAGCCATCCTCTGCATAATAGCAGCACAACGGGCCTATCTGGAGCCTATAATGTGACTAATTAACGCTCTATAAAATCAGAACCCAAGTAATAAATTACATTATTATACTCTTCACGGAGTGAATAGTATTATAAGTTTGTCATTAACTTTGTAACAGGAGGAAGGAGACAAAAAAAAACCACATAAAGTACATATATTCTTGATCAGCTCGATTAGACAAATTGATTAAGCCATGTCTGCCTGTCGGTCTGTATGTATGCAAACTAGTCCCTCAGTTTTTCAGCTAGAGAGCTGAAATTTTGCAAAAACGTTTCTTTTTACGCAATACATTTGTCGGAACCACCCGAATCGGACCACTAGGAGAGGTACCTCCCAGACAAACCACCCATTTAAATTCAGGCTCTTATTAGAAAAACTTTTTTGCTTTTTGTCCTATTGAACTAAAATTAGATACTATATGTTTCTATGTTCATTAAATTCGTCAATTTCAAGACCCTAGAGTTAATGTATCGTATAGCTCCCATTCAAACCCAAACCCAAATTAAAGTTTTTATTAAAAAAACTTTTTGTTTGTTTTGTTATCGAACTGAAATTTGAACTGTACAAGTGTATGAGCTATATTCAACAACAGTGTGGATCGTAAGCTCCTATAAACATTTTCGGGCTCAGTGTTAAAATGCTCTATGTGTACTGACTAAACATTAAACAAAAGTCAAAGCAATAAGTAAATATTTCTGAATGCTCTCTCACAGAGCAGAGGCAAAAACGTTTTTAGGGAGCGTGTAAAGGTTATATCAACTTCGGCATAGTCGAAGTTAAACTTCTCATTTGTTTTTTACATAAAATTGTTATAATCTTATTTTTTAACGATTGCATTTATTTATCATTACATACAATATGACAAAAACTTATATTAATACAAAACAAAAAAAAAAAAAAGACACAAATTTTAAAGAGAATTACTTTTTTTTTATCAATTTTAATTCAGAAACCTTAGCCGACAACTATTACAGAGGTATGCTACAGTATGACAGTTGTATCAATGCAGATGACCTTACAAGTGGGAAATTACTTAATGAGCTTTACAGAACAATTTTGACAACTCTTCAATTGACAAAGCTACCCAACTCCGAAACCAAAAATCTGCTGAATACAATGCTCCTAGAGTTTAAAAACAGAGATATGTTTTTGAAGAGAAATTTAGACAGCATCGGAGGAGGGCACTTGATAAAGAAATTTGAAAAATGTTATTCTTAAAAGAAGGATAGCATATAAATATTTGAACTACTAAAAAATATAGTTTAATTAAAATATTTATAAGAGCTTATGTTATGCTTACCATTTACTAATTAAAAATTTAAAAAAAATTTTTAAAGTTATTTACAAATATTGTTTCAATGTTTGCATTTATTTTGATTTCAAAAAATAACATTTTGGTGTACTTCCTATATCGGTTCAAGGTCCCTTTGAATCAGTCAATAATTAGAGACATGTAAAGAGTATGAATGATTTGAATAAATTTAATACATTTATATTTATGTACAACCTGTCAAGGACAATAAATAAAAAGTAAACGTACAATAATAAATTGTTTTATTTATATTCTTCTTAAAACAAGCTGCTCCAAGGAAAAATGATGGATCTTATGTTGTAAGGTAATAATATTTAAAAAAATTCTTGAGTGCATGTTTTAATATATCTTTTGGTATATAGAAATTTAAGTGTTGAGACGCCATTCGCGTCTAGTGGTTGATTTCATAATTAAATAAAAGAAGTGTGTTGTCTTTGACGCAAGTTTTCAGAATGATCTTTATGTTGGATTTTACATTGACTTAAGTTTAGAATGGACAGCGCGAGCGTAAAAATGCAAGTGTATATTATGGATACCCAGTAGTATAGAGGCCTAGCGTAGGATCTCTCCTGCGCTGGTCCCTTTGGCACACTAGCAGTTCCATTTCTATCTCTTTACATGTAAATGAGCGGCGAATTTTACACAGGGAAGTCCTACGAAGGGGTCAATCGCCACAGCTCGCTTACCTTGGGACTGACGCATCGCCACTCTCTTTGGGACTAGCGCAGAACTAGTCCCTTTGGAACCGGTGCCACACTAGCCCCAAAGGGACCGTTGCCGCGCTAGTCCCATTGGGTCTAGTTCTGAAATTTGAAGCTCCTCAATATAAAATTGAAATTAAAAAGATTTTAAATTCATATTACATTTTATTAATTTTTTTACAACTTACATAAGTCTAAATATTATAAAAAAAGATTTTTTCTTCCACAGCTATTTTTCCTGTTTCCTTGTCCAGCTTTCATTATTTCCTTTTGAGAGCCTGCTTCTTGTGCAATCGCTCTTCCAGAGCTGGAAGCAGGTCTTTGCGAGAAATTATGAAAAAAGAAATTTACATTAATTGTATGAAAAGCACTAAACTTCATTTTTTTTTTCCTTTTTTTACTTACCTATTTTAATGGCCCACCGATATTAATTGTTATTTTTCGTTGTTTGAAGTTTGGTGTTGTTTCTAGACAGTTAGAAATTATTAAATACATACAGAAAAGCAATTTATTTATTATAATAGTTATTTAAATTGTAAAAACTTAACATAGCTAAAAGATGGGAAGCACTGGCTGCTATGGCCTTCGGCTCAGAAAAGCAATTTAAAAATTTACTCTAGAAAATATTTTTTTTTGTCTTCACTTACTTTGCCCAATAATGGCACTGATAAAAAATCAAATTTAATTTAATTCGCTTTCCATAGGTTCCTAAGAAAGTAATAGTACAAATTAATAGAATAAACATTAAATATTAACAATACACCACTCACCACATTTTATTGTCTTTAAGACGCCGGCACAAATAATGAGACGAGTCTCTCACAAAAGTTATAGTCCCATCGTTGAGTGTACTAAACTGCGATTCAAATGTGCGCTGACATAATGCGATTGGAATGTGGGTTGACATAAGTGTTTTGGTTTAAGTATTCATGTTTAAATCTTGCATGAGTAACGCACCCTTTTCGAATCCTCCTTCATTTGGTTTTTATTATTGGTTATTTTCTCCAATAAGAACACATTTGCAATGCTCTGAATGGATAGATTATACTTTTTCAAAGTAATCTGCATAATATTTTTAATATTTTAAAATTGAGCAAAGGGATGCAAACGCGTTTTAAATGTAATGTTGAATTTTTTGGAGTTTTTATTTTACTTTAATGTATAATAAAATAATAAAACTAATAACAACGCCGTTATGTAAAATGTTTATTAATCACGTATTTACTGTGCATTGTAAGTAAAAGTGAATTAAAAATTTGTTTCAAGTTGGTATGTTGCCAACAGCAAAAGCGTAATGTGAACGCCAAGTTGGAAAAGAAGAAGAAACAAGAAAACAAATGGCGGGACTTGAAAATGTAAAATTTTTAAATTCTTAAAATCATTTTAAATTAAATGCATTTTTGCAGGGGAAAACATCGAAACGCGTGACAAGACGAATTATTCGTCAATTTTATGAAAGAAAACCCGTACAACAAAAAAGGAGATAAGCGGCAATCACAGAAAACCACTGAATTAATGCCGTGCAAATTGTTACATTTGGTGGGAAGAAAATTTTTAAATTTTTCTTTTACAGTTTTATAAGTAAAATTCTAATAAATAGCACCTCAATTTCTCTTTAATGACAGCCACGTTGTTACCGTTGCTTTTATCAAAAATTTTAATAATAAAAAGGGTAACAAATTTTAGTACCATGTTTTTATATGCTGACAGCCTTATTAAGGCAAACACAACATTCAGTTGAAGCGGTTTGGTTATTCGATATTTCCGAAAAACGAAACCTCTTGGAGTTCTGTGGCACCTACAGTTTTGTCGACAAGATTGCAACACTCTCGACGCCGAAAATACTAGAGGTTTCTGTAATACCCCTAATTGTGTATCTTAGGAACCCTATATCCAAATTGGTTCGTTAACAGTGTTATACAGAATATATTGGAATATTAGCTACGTATTTTAAATACCTTATGTTATATAACGTATAGAATTGGCACCCCGAAAGCTGGCTTTGGAATGTCAGCTTTTATTACAAATTCATTTGTTAAATTATATCTCACTAGAAGAAAGGGATTTCAGATGGAAGAATGTAGGATTTTGTATGTAAGTTATGGTTGCGCATCTAAATGTTTGGTGCAGGTTCATTGTCCTTTGATACATAGCTAGATAAAGCTTTTACAGATAAGAGAAATCTAAAGAAAATCTAAGATTTGCAACGGCTCTTGCATGTGCCTTACAATTATGTAATGATCTTGTTAGTGCAGGTTCATTACCCTTTGATGGATAGCTAGATAAAGCTTTTACAGATAAGAGAAATACTGTAAAAGCTATTATCTAAGCTTTGCAACGGCACTTGCATGTGCCTTAGAATTATTTAATAATCTAGTTAGTTAATTTTAGTTTCAGTCTTTTCTGGAGATCACTGGAGCAAGCAGCAAGTGCTACTCCAGTTGACATAACTGACAAAAATAATAGTATTACTTGAGATTACTGGAGCAAGCAGCAAGTGCTACTCCCAGTTGATATAAGTAATAATAAAATAATTGTATTATTTTGAGATCACTGGAGCAAGCACAAGTGCTACTCCAGTTGATATAATTTAATAAATTATTAATTTGTACAAACATTTTATTCAGTACATCAAAGCTGCCATATTCGACCAAAAACTTGTGCTCCTTCAAAAAATACTGCTAAGCAATATTTTCGAAAGGTAGTTTTCTTTCTGTACTGATTCTGTTGGCTTACTCTATTGTTCCATGTTTTGATCGAAACTAATAGATCTGTATGAAGAAGCACATGTTCTATTATTACCGAGCTTTGGAACCATTGTGAAAAAAGATTTCTTCCAATAAGATGGAAAGCAGCCGATTCGGAGGATACCGTTGGAGAGTTTTGAGTGAAACGCTTATTGCCTAGTTTGGAATTTCAGTTATCATTTTTGGCACAATATATAGATATTAACTGATTCAACTGAGTTATTATAATTGCTTTTATTTCATTTAAGCTAGTTTTCACTGGAGAAGTGGTTGGATAAATTGTGACTGTCTGTTGGGGAAGTCCCATATTGTTTATAGGTAGATTTGGATGAAATACAAGTTCCAAATGGTCGGCAAATATTGTACTTTGACCTCTCTTCTTCCGAATTTATCTAACATCAGATGCTGGCTCGTACGGGTGAATCCGATTTCACAGGAATTTGTGGTTAATTTTTAACTTTGTAGTGTAATAATCAAGTTTTTGTGAGTGAGAGGTTATCGAGATAATGACTTTGTGTATTGAACTGCGCACTTTTAAGTACTTTGAAAAAGTTTTTTGTTATACTTTCCAGCGTTTGTTCTGCACTGTTGCCATTCTAATTCTAAACCTCTTTTAATGGCAATTAACTAAGGGATCTTCTTGAGAAGCAACTTGCGCCATAATAGCGTGCAACAATCTTAGGGGTTGACACTTCAGCTGCAACAGCATAGAGTTTATGGTATGTCACTTACAGATTTATTAGTATCACTTTCAGTGCTGGTCGCATGCGGAATATTTCTGTGAGACCTTACCATATGTATTTTTTATTGTTTCGGACTCGAATATTTTCAAAAACTTAAACGGGTCCCATATACAAGAAACATTTTGGTTTGTGTGGCAGCAATAGGATCCAGTAATCCCACGATCTTGATATTTGGGTAGTTGGTGGTTATACATCAGAAACTTATATATCGAAATTTCAGTTTAATCATACTACTAGGGAGGGTACCTCCCATACAAACCCCCATTAAAATTCAGAAAAACTTTTTTTTTTCTTTTCACTATTAAACTGAAATTTAGACACTAGAAGTTTCTGATATAAGCGCTACATATTTATTGGAATCAGCCAATTTGGACAACTAGGGGGTACCTCCCATACAAACTTGCCATTAAAATTTAGGTTTTATCCGAAAAACTTTTATGGTTTTTTCACTATTGAACAGAAATTTAGGCACCATAAGTTTAATATAGCGCGATACGTTTGTTGGAGTCAATAAAATCAGACCACTAGGGGGAGTACCTCCCATACAAACCCCAATCTGGTACGGAACCCTCCATGTACGATTCTGACTCGCTCTTGGGAGATTCTTTTTCTTTTTTTTTTGTTTTGTATAGCAGTCAATTTGTTTTATTTCAGAAATGTAGGCCTACTCGGAGAAACAAAGTCTAGTTTATTAGGATTCCGTACGCATAGGGTACCAAACGGAAAGCTTTGCTGTCGGTCCATCCTCTGGCTCTATTTCATGAACTGTAATAGAATGTTGATATTTACGCAGAATCTGAAGCTATATCGGGATTACAGCAATGAGTAAAAGTACATAAACAGTTTTAAAGTTTAAAGGAGTCCATTTATGTGACTGTATGGGAACTATACGAACTAGTAGGCCTAGGGTCGTGAAATTTACACCGTTTGAGGAATTGGATTTGAAACTTCATGTGTCCAATTTTCAGTATGATAGTACAAAAATCAATAAAGGTTTTTTTTAACAAGAACTCGAAATTTAATGTCGGTTTTGTATGGGGGTAACTAGTGGGGATACAGTGGTACGGAACCTTCCATGTACGAGACTGCCTCGGATTTGGTCGTTCTTTTTACCATTTACAAACGCGTTATACATTTGCCAGCTATTGGGGTTTATTGATAGAAAACCTCTAGAGGTGTCTTTAGCACTATAGTCACAAGTCATCAGAATATTGACCAATACCACCCATACAAATCCAGATTCAAATTCATGTTCTTATTAAAAAAAACTTGTGACGTAAGTTAACAATAACAAGAAAAATAGGTAATTGTTGTTCTCGCTCACAAATTTACTTAGTGTTGTTATCGTTGGGAAGGTAGCACACACATTATTTGGAAAAATAAACAAACAACAACGTTTTCACTCTTTTAATTCTATTTCTCTCTCTCCATTTGAAAATGCATAGTAACTTTATCTTTCTGTAGTGAAATTTCAAAAATTGTCAAAATCGTCAAATTTCTGTTTATAGTGAAGCTATTTAGGCAGAGACTGACCAATGTTTTCTATGGCACAATGGTTAGGACGTAAAAATAGCTCGACGAGTATGTTGGTTCGAATCTGTATTGGGACGATTTTTTATTTTTATTTATTTGTTTTTTTTAATATGATTTTTTTTGAAATTTATTTTTATTTCATAAATATAAAACATTGTATCAACCAAAATTAAAAACAATATTAAAATGACAACAAGCGTCAAGAAAAATACTGGAGCAGTGTAAGTATAAAAAATTCGGATGTTCTCAATGGCTCTCTGGATAGGACGTAAGACAGGCACGTCGAGTTCGTGGGTTCGAATCCGCAGTCCATTTTATTTGCAATCCTTTAATTTTTTTTTTTTTTTAAATATATATTGTATATAAAAATTGATTGTGTAGCACCGTGCTCAAATGAAACTTCTTAAAGACAGAATAAGAGAGATTTAGTTTGAGAGACATAGAGAGAAAGATTATTTCGAAACAAATATATGATTATAAATTTTGCATACAAAATATTCTGTTGTTTATTCAATATTTACAATGTTCATTTGTTGCTTCAATTGGTATTACTGATATTAATATGTTGTTATTAGAAAAACAATTTATTCGTATTAACAAACTCAAATTGGGTAACTATAAATTTCTGATCTATATTCAGAATCGATGTAGGTGTACCTTCCATAAAAACCCAGATTAAAACTCATGTTCCTGTTAGAAAAATTTTTGATGTGAAATGTTTTGTGTCGGATGGTTATAATTGTACAAAATTGTTATTATCATCGCAGCATAAAGCGTCGTCGTGCCATCAGTGATTAAGCAATGTGGTGCTCTGCCAGAGTTCGGATGGTATACCAGTTGAAAATTCCCTGTGGATTGTGAAAAATTTATATTTTTTTTTTTTTTTGAATTCTGTTAAAAGTTTGGCAAATTTTTTTCTAATTCAACTGCTTTGGTTTCATTAAGATAAAATTTTACATTTTCGTTCTTTGCATCACATTGCATCGATGAAAAAGAAAACAATCACAACTCCTTAGCAATCATTACCCTTACGACTTATACTCCTGATATTATGCCCCTCTTACTCCAGTGCCAACGATTTTTAAATTATCCCACCCTTAACTACATTCCGTACTCCTCCAGCTCCTGCCAATACCCCCCTCTGCTGATCCTATGTCAACTTCCGTGCACCCCGTATCAAAAAATGACTCCACCTGTTCCACCTGTGTCTCAGGTATCTACCTCTAAGCGGTCAAGACATACTTCTCCTGCATCATCCATCGCTGTGGAGGATAGCATCTACCTTCAAGCGGTACAGACCTGCTTCCCATCCCACGTCGAAAACCATGGTGGACAACTCTGGAAATGTTGCCATTAATTTTGGTACACCCCTACCTACGCCGGTACCTGAGTCACTTACGCCATATTGGCGACTTTGCCGTTATCTTTATCAAGTGATAGTGTAACTTTGAATGTACACTCATCACATACCATGTTGGTAGTATCCCCTTGGAAACAAGTTTTCCTCACTATATTGTTTTCTCATTCGTCTTCGAGGAGTCTTACTGATCGGACGTTTATCTCGCAGCTAATAAATTTTATTTCATTTTCTACTTATCAAAGCCTAACAGCACCAATAATGACAGCGAGAAATGCTTACTTCTCGTTTGTCGCTAATGATACTTCTATTGCTTTCTATTGCGTGCTAATGCGCGAAGTTCGCTCATAGATTTTTCTTGTTTCAGCCGCAACATTTCGTCTCCTCGTCAATTTCGGTCTGGACCTCGTCCCTTGAGGGTTCCATTCCAATATGGCATGGGGTATTTCGTCGTTATTTTTGCGAAGGGTATGTCCCAGCCAGCCGTACTTTCGTTTCCGTATCACAATTTCAATTGGGTCTTGCTCGCAGATTTGCCAGAGTCGCTGATTGCTACTAGTTCTTGGCCACCAGATTCGCAGAATAGTACGAAGACTACGGTTGATGAACCTTTGTAGCTTCCTTACCTTTGTAGTCACTTACTCCCATGGAATGCCCAGTGCCCTTCCCCTCAACCACTTTCACATACAAACCCAGAAGCAAATGTGTTTGACGCTGCAACAAACACAAAAAAAAGCACAGCTTTTACTTCAACAGCTAGTGCAGTTTCAGGAACAACAACAGTGTACTCAGCTACTACTTCGATTGCGTCATCACATGCAGTTACTGTAACAACAACAAACACGCAAACATTTAATAGCGATATTAACAACCCAAAACCAGAACAAGCAAGCAATAGAAAAAATTCAGCTACGCAAGTGAAAGCAATCAAAAAGACAACTGTATCACCAGCAGGAAGTCAAAATCAGCGCATACAAAACGGGACTCTGGAAAACAAAGCGGCAGTGCAGACAGACATTGACCGCTACATACAAATCCACAATAAGCGCAAACTAAGCCCGCAAAAAAATAATAATGCTAAAAAAAATCGATTTTGGAAGGTAATAGATGAAACCTATTACTACTTGCTGAAAAGGATGAACCTGCTAAAAATTCATCAAAGCCTAAACCCGCCAAAACCTCCTCCAATATATATTCGTAAGGAAAGCTCGAATAGGCTTGTAGATGCTATCCGAAGAATAGTTGGCAATAATAACTTTCATATTGTACCTATTACCAAGGGTGATTTTAAAGAAACTAAAGTCCAAATTTATACGGATGCAAACTACAGTTCTTTAACTAATTATCTTAGGGCGACTAAAAGAAACTATTATACCTATCAGCTTAAAAAGAGTAAAGGGCTGGTTGTTGTAATTAAGGGCATTGAACCCTCTGTTGATTGTAGCGATATTAAGAGTGCAGGGTCCCAAGTCAAAGTAGTGATCAATATTTTTAATAAAAATAAAATTGCACAGCCATTGTACAAAATTGAGTTGGCTCCAAAGTTGCAGCATTGAAAGAAAAATGAAGTGCATCCCATATACAACCTTAAATATTTACTTCATTGTAGGGAACTATGGAGGAGCCATATACGAGTAAGACCTGTGCAATGCACAAATTGCCAGGAATTTGGCCACACGAAATCTTATTGCACCCTTCGTTTAGTATGCGTAGCTTGTGGAGACTTGCATTGAAACCGCAACCAAATCTGAAAAAATGCAATCAATCAATCATAATGATGCAAAACTCTTTTTACGAGATGATGAAAATCCAAATGAAAATTTTGGATAAGTTAAATTCCCCATAATGGCTCATTTAAAAACAACTCACTGGAACGCAAATGGCATTTCACAGCACAAACTAGAGTTGATGAAATATCTAAAGGATAACAATGTAAATATGATGTTAGTCTGTGAGACTCATTTGACTAGCAAAAACAACTTCTTTATACCAGACTACATAGTTTATACAACAAATCATTATGGAGGTACATGCATTATTGTAAGAAAGCGTATTAAACACCAGACCCTAGAGCCATACACATCTAATTATCTACAAGCAACTTCGGTTCAGTTGCAAATGCGTCATGGTAATCTGACGTTATCTGCTGTATATTATCCTCCACGATTTCAATATCTGCAGATGTGTTTAAAAATTTCTTTGATAGCCTTGGAGTACGATTTTTGGCGGCCGGTGACTACAATACTAAACACACTTATTGGGGTTCTCGTTTAGTAAATCCAAATGGTCGGCAACCTTACAGTACTCTTATAAATTGTAAAAATAAGCTAGACTTCGTTTCTCCGAGTAGGCCTACATACTGGCCGGCGGATCTAAGAAAAACTCCCGATATCATTGACTATGGTATCATTATGAGCTTTCATCCGATCACTCACCCGTTGATATCGTTTTACTCGATTTTCCAATATTTGAGGATCGCCCGTATATACTTATATCTAATGAATTGGTTGCAATATAAAAAATATATTAGTTCTCACATAGAAATTGCAACTGATATCAACTCTGAAAGTGATATCGACAAATCTGTTAATGAGTTAAGTAGCGCATTGGTAGCTGCAGCTGAGGTATCAACGCCTGCAATTGTTGCTCACAAGATCAGCAGAAAATTTTTCTAAAATAGGGAAATTAAAGACTTGATTACTTCTAATCGACGATTGAGAAGAGAATGGCAGCAACACAGATCTCCTACTGCTAAATAAAGGCTAAAAGCTGAAACAAAAAATCTAGTCCAAGCACTTTTAAGCGATGCACAAAGGCGCTATATCAACCTACCTAACCTATCGCCTACTAACATAGTAAGGCACAGTCAGATGAAAAAAGGCAAATGTATTGGCCAACCATCTGGAGCACGTGCTACAACGTAATCTACCTTCTAACAAATTTGTGCTTCCCCACCAGACAATCACAAATTCAGTAAATATGTGTCCATTAAAAACAAGCGCTAGTGAGATTGTATCTATTAAAAGGACTCAACCGATACCCAAAAAATCTGCTGGTTATGATAGAATTGTGCCAAAAATGATAACTGAACTTCTAAACGCAGCAATAGTTTTTCCCTCGTGTTCTTTCAATGCTATCCTTCGAATTGGATACTTTCCAAAGCAATCGAAGAAATCGGTTATTATAATGGTTCCAAAGCTAGGGAAGGATAGGACATGGCTTTCTTCATGTAGACTTATAAGTCTGCTTCCATGTCTCTCTAAGCTATTTGAGAAGGTTCTTAAAGCCAAACTCAATCACCAGTTACTAGCAAATAGTTCAATCCCAGATCATCAATTTGGTTTTTGAGCAAAACACGGAACAATTGAGCAATAAGATCTGCCTTTGAACTTCGAGAATATTGCTCAGTAGTATTCCTTGATGTAGCACAAGCATTTGATCGAGTATGGCATGGGGGTTTGCAAAATGAAATGTTTGCTACCCCAAAATGTGCATAGAGTCCTGCAATCCTACATATCAAATCGAGTGTTTGTAGTAAAGCAGAAAAATTTCGTTACAAATGAATTTAAGATAAAAGCAAGGTAGTGTCTTGGGACCAACTCTATACATGTTATTCACTGCCGACATTCCAACAAATAGTCAAATTGTTACCTCGACTTTTGCTGATGACACTGCCATAATCAGCCGCTCCCGTTGCCCAGTTAAAGCTTCTGCAGGCTTGGATGCTCATCTTAAAAGCCTACAGGAGTGGATATCGAACTTGAGAATTCAAGTCAATGAGGAGAAATGTAAGCACATTACATTTACATTGAACCGATGGACTTGCTCTCCAGTTACTTTACATGGTGTTACAATTCCTCAAACTCAAGTGGTAACTTATCTTGGCGTTCATCTATACAGACAAGGTGATGCTGTTTAACTCTGTTATTAAACCAATTTGGACTTATGGTTCTGAATTGTCGGGTACCGCGAGCACGAGTAATATTGAAGTTATATAAAGAGCACAATCCAGATACTTAGAACAATCTCAGGAGCTCCATGGTGTATCAGGAATGAAGACATTCACAAAGACCTGGAATTACTGCCAGTAAAGGAAGAATGTTTCAAGCGTAAAGATATCACGACGATATCATCATATTTGCAAAAACACTCCAAGATCATTTGGAAAACTTAAAAATCGTTTTTAATACCCTTGAATAGCAAATCTTAAAAATCAACTTGACAAATGTAATTTCATCAAAGAAGAAATCGAGTTTCTTGGCATTTCTTAATCTAAAACATTGCATGATCTTCGTTCCTTTCTAGAAGCATCAGAGCATAACGAACAACAAAATAATGCATTTAAGCAATTACGCAATTTCTTAGTTTCAGAAGATATTATTCTTCATTATCCCAATTTCGAATTACCCACGGACGCTTATAATTATGCCCTTGGAGCAGTCCTTTCTCAAGAAGCAAAACCAATTTCATTTCTTTCACGGACACTTGGCAAGTCCGAAGAACATTTTGCAGCAAATGAAAAAGAAATCGTTGCAATCATTTGGGCTTTACAGTCCCTAAGATGTTTCCTGTACGGATTGAAAAAGGTTAAAATATTTACTGACTATTAAACACCTAACTTTATACGCACAGTATAAAGGTGCATTAAAATATTTCGTTATTTTGCACACTATTCGACATAAAATTGTTGGAGTAGCTAATGCATCTCTTGAAGCATACTAAACTCCACTAGATTGGGTTTAAATAAAAAAATGTTTAATGCTTCATTACTCGGACAAGAGAGACATCTCAATCCTAGAGTATCAAATGACCATTTTAATACAAAAAAATATAATGGGAAATAATTCCAACACTGAATTTTACCAAAAAGTATTCTATTACGTGTTTTTAATTTTCGACAAAATAGATTGCCTAGACTTAAATGACGATGTACTCAATGTCATGACTCAGACTTATCGTGACAAGGCTTTAGATACCTTTTTACGAGGCCTTAATGGAGACCTTCCCCGTCTCTTGAGCGCAAGAGAAGCAACTAGCTTGCGCCAAGCTTTGCATATGTGTTTGAAGCTAGGTAATTTAAATTATCGAGTTAACTATGCAAACGCAAATACAAAAGGCCACTTTACAACTAAATTTACTCGCCATTCTATCCTGAACTTACCCAGGAAACTTTTCATCCTAAACCAAATCAGGGACAATATCGTCAATCATTTAACAACCAACAATATCGCCCACAACAGCAATCCCAATAATGTCGTCCACAGCAACCATTTCAACAATATCAACCTAGACCAACAACAAAATTTAAATCAGTCACCATTCAGTCCAATATTTTCACCAAACAAACCGGTAGCTATGAACGTCGATCACTTTAATCAGTACCACAATAGGCCCAATCCAAAAACCTTTAAATGACCACATTCAATGTCGTTACAACAACCGTATAAACTACTAATGGTGTTTAACACCGGACACACAATAATGCATAATGCTGAGCAACCTTACCACGAACAAACCTTCCCAGATCAACTATATCCCGAACAAGCATACCCCGATGAATTGGGTTATGGCGAAGACAATACCCCAGATGAGAATCCAACAACTTTCAACTCAGAGATTGCAAAAACCAACGACACTTCCTACAACGATGATATTAATTTTTTAGACTAGCTTCCTTCACTCTTCCGTCTTACCAATACGGAATGAAGAACGGGAAAGTGCTTCAATTTCTTTTAAACACTCAATCAAATAAAAATCAACTTAAACCTGAATTTATATAGAAACAAATCCCAAATGAAACAGTCTTTATTGTAAATTCTGTAGCAGGACAATCACAAATAACCCAGCATGCTAACATTAAAATTTTTAATGAAGAAATAAATTAACTCAAAAATTTTTCTATTACCCGGTCTGCAAACTTTCAATGGCATCATCGGAAACGACACATTAAAAGCTCTCAAAGCTGTAATTAATACCGAACACAACTATTCTACACTACTCCAAAACTATCAATATCTACTCGAACAACTAGAGTTCGAATCAGTCGATCATCTACAACTCCGATTAAATCATATTACACCAGAAAACGAAACGGCTTTCAGGAAAATTACTTATTCCTGTCCAACACTTTTCTCAGACCCAGATAATATTGTAGTTTAACATTTGTCACAAATTTAAATTTAAATTTAAAAGGGAATCCGTACTAAAATCGAACGACCAATCTATTCTATGTCATACCCATATCCAATGGCGCTTAAATCCGAAATAGATAAACTACTTCAAGACGGTATCATACGTCCTTCCAAATCACCATATAATTCTCCAGTATGGGTAGTTCTAAAAAAAGCAGATGCTTCAGGAACAAAAAAATTCCGTAAGGTCATCGACTATGGGAAACTCAATGAAGATACCATCCATAAATATCTAATTCCAATCTGTTAATGAGTTAAGTGTCGTATTGGTAGCTGCAGCTGAGGTATCAATGCCTGTATCAAAATCAGCAGAAAATCTTTCTCAAATAGGGATATTGAAGAACTTGTTGCTTCTAAACGACGATTGAGAAGAGAATGACAACAGCACAGATCTCCTACTGCTAAACAAAGGCTAAAATATGCAACAAAAAAACTAGCCAAAGCACTTTTAAGCGACCAGCTGGAGGCATAAATGCGCTTTATCTATAACCTATCACCCACAAACACTAGATTTTCAGTGTGGAAAGCACAAAAATCACTAAGATCTCCTGTGGAGCTGGATTCACCTATTAGAGACAGAACAAGAAGTTGGGCTCTGTCTGATGAAGAGAAGGCTAATGTATTTGCCAACCATCTGGAGCACGTGTTTCAACCTAATCTACCTACTAACAAATTTGTGCTTCCTAACCAGACAATAACAAATTCAGTAAATATGTCTTCATTAAAAACAAGCTCTAGTGAAATTGTATCTATTATAAGGACTCAACTGAAACCCAAAAAATCTGCTGGTTATGATAGAATCGTGCCAAACTTGATAACTGAACTTCCAAACGCAGCAATAGTATTTCTCTCGTCTCTTTTCAATGCTATCCTTCGAATTGGATACTTTCCAAAGCAATGGAAGAAATCAATTATTATAATGGTTCCAAAGCTCGGGAAGGATAGGACATGTTCTTCTTCATATAGACCTATAAGTGTGCTTTCATGTCTCTCTAAGCTATTTGAGAGGGTTCTTAAAGCCAAACTCAATCACCAGTTACTAGCAAATAGTTCAATCCCAGATCATCAATTTGGTTTTCGAGCAAAACATGGAGTGATTGAGCAAGTCAACAGAGTTACTTCGGAAATAAGAACTGCCTTTGAACTGCGAGAATATTGCTCAGCAGTATTCCTTGATGTAGCACAAGCGTTAGATCGAGTATGGCATGAGGGTTTGATTTACAAAATGAAATGTTTACTACCCCAAAATGTGCATAGAGTCCTGCAATCCTACATATCAAATCGAGTGTTTGTAGTAAAGCAGAAAAATTTCGTTACAAATGAATTTAAGATAAAAGCAGGAGTTCTCCGAGGTAGTGTCTTGGGACCAACTCTTTACATATTATTCACTGCCGACATTCCAACAAGTAGTCCAATTGTTACTTCGACTTTTGCTGATGACACTGCCGTAATCAGTTGCTTCCGTTGCCCAGTTAAAGCTTCTGCAGGCTTGGATGCTCATCTTAAAGGCATTCAGAAGTGGTTGTCCAGACTGGAGAATTAAAGTCAATGAGGGGAAATGTAAGCACATTACATTTACATTGAACCGATGGACTTGCTCTCCAGTAACTTTAAATGGTGTTACAATTCCTCAAGCTCAAGTGGTAACTTATCTTGGTGTTCAGTCTGGACAGACAAGGTGATGCTGTATAACTCTGTTATTAAACCAATTTGGACTTATGGTTCTGAATTGTCGGGTACCGCGAGCACGAGTAATATTGAAGTTATATAAAGAGCACAATCCAAGATACTTAGAACAATCACGGGAGCTCTATGGTATATCAGGAATGAAGACATTCACAAAGACCTGGAATTACTGCCAGTAAAAGAAAAATGTTTCAAGCGTAAAGATATTTAATTGGACAAAATAGTTCGACAATGTTAATCTTCTAGCCAGAGTCGTTATCCACACAAGGAACTCATCTCGTCTGATTCGTAACGTGTAGTAGTTTTTAAGAGTTGAAACCTTATTTTTAGTCCTATTCATATATTTAGGAGACTCAATAGATACCATCAAATTCAAAAAAAAAATTTATATTTCCCAATTAATGATCTTCGTTCCTTTCTAGGAGCATCAGAGCATAACGAACAACAAAATAATGCATTTAAGCAATTACGCAATTTCTTAGTTTCAGAAAATGTTATTCTTCATTATCCCAATTTCGAATTACCCACGGACGCTTATAATTATGCCCTTGGAGCAGTCCTTTCTCAAGAAGCAAAACCAATTTCATTTCTTTCACGGACACTTGGCAAGTCGGAAGAATATTTTGCAGCAAATGAAAAAGAAATCGTCGCAGTCATTTGGGCTTTACAGTCGCTAAGATGTTTCCTGTACGGATCAAAAAAGGTTAAAATATATACTGACTATTAACCACTTACTTGCCCACTTTGTAATAAAAATACTAATGCAAAAATGAAACGTTGGAAAGCTCAACTCGAAGAATATAATCATGAGTTGACTTAGAAGCCTGGAAACACAAGTGTCGTAGCAGAGTTCCTTTCTCTAACAGCCACCATCCACAGTAATAACAGTTCGCCAGGAAATTTCATATCCTGTAGCGAATTACCCATAAACGTCTTTAAAAACTAAATATTTTTCCAACTCGGCGAAACTCCGCACTATCAGTTCGAGATAGTATTGTGTTTCCAACCTATCTCCGTCATATCATCATCCAACCTAGATATTCAACTGAAATCCTTACAGCAATTTTAAAAAAATATTTGAAGACATATGTCGCTACTTATATCAAAACCAAAGAATCCATAATGTTAGCAATACAATCAATTTACCCTTCGTCTTTTTCAAACTATAAAATTCTCTTCATCCAAATTCAGACTAAAGACGTAAAAAATGAGGAACAACAAAACAATATAATAATAAATAGAGCCCATAGGAATGCTCAAAAAAACAAAAACCAATTTTAACTCAATTCTATTTACCTGGAATGACCAAAAAAATTAATAACCTTATAAAAATATGGTAAATCTGTAAATAATGCAAATACGACCATCAACCCAAGAAACCAAATCTTGGAAAGACTCCAAATCCCACATATCCAGATCACACCGCCCCTATCGATATCTTCTCATCAGAAAATTGCAATTTCCTGACTTCAATAGGTAAATGCCCTCTGAAGCGAGCAGACGTGTGTTTCACAGCGCCTGCTTCAGAGAACTAATTTCAAAAATCAAATTACAAAGTAAATTGGTTAGCATCATATCGAAAAACAACTAAAAAACAACTAAGCATAAAGTAGGAAAAGAAAATAACGTTACAATACTGTAGCGTCGAGCTGTCCTTTTGATTGGACGTTCACATAGCAGATAATAAATTTTTATTTTATTTGCTTCTTTTCAAATACGAACAGTACCTATAATGACGTCGAGAAATGCGTATTTCTCGTTTGTCGCCAATGAGACCAGGAACAAAAACAAAGGTTCCTTTTTAACCGCTCAGCCGGCCGTAGAAAGAGCACGATCTTGCTCTCCTGTTCTATTGGCTAGTACAGTGAGCACTAGTCACTCACTCCCATGGAGTGCCCAATGCCCTTCTCCTCAACCACCTGTTCATTCAAAACCAGAAGCTACTGTGTTTAACGCTACAACAACCTCAACACAAAGCACAGCCGTTACTTCAACAGCTAGTGCAGTTTCAGGAACAACAACAGTGTTCTCTGCTACTGCTTCGATTGCGTCACCACATGTAGTTTCGGTAACAACAACAAACACGGGAACATTTAATATTAATAACCCAAAACAAGAACAAACAAAACAAGAACAGGCATGCAATAGAAAAAATTCTGCTATGCAAGCAAAAACAATAAAAAAGACAACTGTGTCACCCGCAGGTAGTCAAAATCTGCGCATGCAAAACGGGACTCATGAAAATAAAGCGGCAGTGCAGACAGGTATTGACCGCTACATACAATTCCATAATAAACGCAAACTAAGCCCACAAAAGAATAATAATGCTAAAAAAACCATTTTAGAAAGTAATAGGTTCCAGCTACTTGCTGAAAAAGATGAACCTGTTAAAAAAGATGACAATAACGCAGCTAAATCTAAAACCGCGAAACCTCCCCCAATTTATGTTCGCGAAGAAAGCTCTAATAGACTGGTAGATGCTATTCAAAAAATTGTTGGGAAGAATAACTTTCATATTGTCCCTATTACCAAGGGTAATATAAAAGAAACCAAGGTACAAATTTATACAGAAGCAAACTACAGATCTGTAACAAAGTACCTTAGTGAGTCTAAAAAAAACTACTATACATACCAACTTAAAAGTAGTAAAGGGCTGGTTGTTGTAATCAAGGGCATTGAACCCTCGGTGGATTGTAGCGACATTAAGACTGCACTGGAAGAAAAAGGGTTTGAAGTCAAAGTAGTTATTAATATGTTCAATAAAAACAAAATCCCTCAGCCATTGTATAAAATTGAGTTGGCTCCTAAGTTGCAGCACTTAAGGAAAAATGAAGTGCATCCCATTTACAACCTTAAATGTTTACTTCACCGTAGGGTAACTGTGGAGGAGCCTCACAAACGAGTAAATCCAGTGCAATGCACAAATTGTCAGGAATTTGGACATACGAAATCTTATTGCACCCTTCGTCCAGTATGCGTAGCTTGTGGAGACTTGCATGAAACCGCAACCTGTAAACTAAGTCGCGATAATCCTGACCTTAAAAAATGCAGTAACTGTGGGGGCAATCATACAGCCAATTATAGAGGTTGTCCTGTATATAAGGAGTTGAAGAACAGGTTGCAGTCACAAAAAAATTCCGCCCATTTTAGCCGTGAGGCTAATCGTACAGAATCAGCGACGGTTATATGTCCACCTCCTAATATTCCTTTAACTTCAAAGGTGTCGTATGCAGGTGCCCTGCGCTTAGGCGTTCAACAAGAAACTGAGAAAAAGATTGTGAAGCCTAAGGCTCCAATGTCTCAACATAGTAAGCCAGTCTTACAAACTACCCCAACTCTAAATGCGTGTAATGAGCCAGTGTTGCAACCACTAAGTTCTAGTGAGTCTATGTTGGTGAATTTATTGCAGACCTTGAATCAATCAATATTAATGATGCAAAACTCTTTTCAAGAGATGATGAAAATCCAAATGAAAATTTTGGATAAGTTAAATTCCCCATAATGGCTCATTTAAAAATAACTCACTGGAACGCAAATGGCGTTTCACAGCACAAACTAGAGCTGATGAAGTATCTAGAGGACAACAACGTAGATGTGTTGTTAGTCTGTGAGACTCATTTGACTAGCAAAAACAACTTCTTTATACCAGGCTATATAGTTTATACAACTAACCATCCAGATGGAAAGGCTCATGGTGGAACATGCATTATTATAAGAAAGCGTATTAAACACCAGACCCTAGAGTCGTACTCATCTAGTTATTTACAAGCTACTTCTGTCAGGTTGCAAATGCGTTATGGTAATCTGACGTTATCTGCTGTATATTGTCCTCCACGATTTGCTATATCTGCGGATGTTTTTAAAAATTTCTTTGATAGCCTTGGAGCACGATTTTTGGCGGCCGGTGACTATAATGCTAAACACACTTATTGGGGGTCACGTTTAGTAAATCCAAAAGGCCGGCAACTTTACAGCACTCTTGTAAATTGTCAAAACAAGCTAGACTTCGTTTCTCCGGGTAGGCCTACATACTGGCCGGCGGATCCAAGAAAAACTCCTGATATCATCGACTTCGGTATCACAAAAAATATACCAAGAAACCTCATATCAGCAGTTACTCACGATGAACTCTCTTCCGATCACTCCCCCGTTGATATCGTTTTACTCGATTTTCCAATATTTGAGGATCGCCCTTATAGTCTCATATCTAATAAAACTAATTGGTTGCAATATAAAAAGTATATTAGTTCTCACATTGAAATTGCACCTGCGATCAACTCTGAAAGCGATATTGACAAATCTGTTAATGAATTAAGTTCCGTATTGGTAGCTGCAGCTGAGGTATCAACGCCTGGGATTGTTGCTCACAAGTTCAATAGAAAATCGTTCTCAAATAGGGAAATTGAAGAACTGGTTGCTTCTAAACGACGATTGAGAAGAGAATGGCAACAGCACAGATCTCCTTCTTCAAAACAAAGGCTAAAAGATGCAACAAAAAAACTAGCCAAAGCTCTTTTAAGCGACCAGCTCGAGGCACAAAGGCGCTATATCTCTAACCTATCACCCACAAACACTAGATCTTCACTTTGGAAAGCGCAAAAATCGCTAAAAACTCCTATGGAGCTGGACTCACCTATTAGAGACAGAAACGGAATGTGGGCTCGGTCTGATGAAGAGAAGGCTAATGTATTTGCCAACCATCTTGAGCACGTGTTTCAACCTAATCTACCTACTAACAAATTTGTGCTTCCTCAACAGACAATCACAAATTCAGTAAATATGTCTCCATTAAAAACAAGCGCTAGTGAGATTGTATCTATTATAAGGACTCAACTGAAACCCAAAAAATCTGCTGGTTATGATAGAATTGTGCCAAAAATGATAACTGAACTTCCAAATGCAGCAATAGTTTTTCTAACATGTCTTTTCAATGCTATCTTTCGAATTGGGTACTTTCCAAAGCAATGGAAGAAATCTGTTATTATAATGGTTCCAAAGCTCGGGAAGGATAAGACATGTCCTTCTTCATATAGGCCTATAAGTCTGCTTCCATGCCTTTCTAAGCTATTTGAGAAGGTCCTTAAAGCCAAACTCAATCACCAGTTACAAGCAAATAGTTCAATCCCTGATCATCAATTTGGTTTTAGAGCAAAACATGGAACGATTGAGCAAGTCAACAGAGTAACTTCGGAAATAAGAACTGCCTTTGAACTGCGAGAATATTGCTCAGCAGTATTCCTTGATGTAGCACAAGCGTTTGATCGAGTATGGCATGAGGGTTTGATTTACAAAATAAATTGTTTACTACCCCAAAATATGCATAGAGTCCTGCAATCCTACATATCAAATCGAGTGTTTGTAGTAAGGCAGAAAAATTTCGTTTCAAATGAATTTAAGATAAAAGCAGGAGTTCCTCAAGGTAGTGTCTTGGGACCAACTCTATACATGTTATTCACTGCCGACATTCCAACAAGTAGTCAAATTGTTACTTCGACTTTCGCTGATGATACTGCCGTAATCAGTCGCTCCCGTTGCCCAGTTGAAGCTTCCGCAAGCTTGGATGCTCATCTTAAAAGCCTTCAGGAGTGGTTATCCAACTGGAGGATTAAAGTCAATGAGGGGAAATGTAAGCATATTACATTTACATTGAACCGACGGACTTGTTCTCCAGTAACATTAAATGGTGTTACAATTCCTCAAACCCAAGTGGTAACTTATCTTGGCGTTCACCTGGACAGACGGCTTACCTGGCGGAAGCATATAGAATCTAAAAAGATACATATGAAACTAAGGGCTCAAAGTCTTCACTGGCTAATCAATTCTAAATCTGGACTGAGACTTGAGTACAAGGTGATGCTGTATAACTCTGTTATTAAACCAATTTGGACTTATGGTTCTGAATTGTGGGGTACCGCGAGCGCGAGTAACATTGAAGTTATACAAAGAGCACAATCCAAGATACTTAGAACAATCACGGGAGCGCCATGGTATATCAGGAATGAAGACATTCACAAGGACCTGGAAGTACCACCTGTCAAAGATGAATGTTCCAAGCGTAAAGCTATTTACATGGATAAATTAGTTCGGCATGTTAATCCCCTAGCCAGAGTCCTTGTCCATACAAGGAACTCATCTCGACTGATCCGTAATGATCGTGCTGCCCTTTTGATTAATTAGAGGCTCGTAGTGCCAAGTGAACTCCTTCCTCTTCATTGTAGGAGGGACACATGTGTATTAGTTTTATAAGATTTGTAACCTTATTGTTAGTCCTATGTATTATATAGGAGATTCAGTAAATACACAAAAAAAAAAAAAAAAAAAAAAAAAAATAGGTAAATTTACTAAACTCGCAGTTGTAAAACCCATAGATGGAAAAAGTATAGAAAATATCCGTTATTCAGTTTTTATTTCGGCGTACCCAAATCCATATTTTGACAATCAAAAATCCTTTAATTCACAATCACTTAAACTTATGCTCGAAAATGAGTTAAATATCCCATTTTTCAACCCACCTCCTTATAAAACCGAAGTAAATGGCCAGATCGAAAAATTCCATTCTACATTAGCTAAACTAGTCTGATGTATTAAACAAGAATACCCCACTAAAAACCTACATGAACATACATAGAAACAGCAGTGAAACAGTACAATTATTCACGTCACTCCACTACAGAAAAAAAAACAGGTCGATCTTTTTTTTGGATGACCTTACTCTCCCGAATCATTAGAATACGAAAAAAACAGGCAGGAAAATTACGAGAAATTAAAACAGAAACAAGAAAAAGGCATAAGTGACCACAATACTAATAGGAAAGAACTCGTAACATACAACTTTGGCGACAAAATATTTGTAAAAGAAAACAAACGATTAGGAACCTAATTAACCAAAAGTTATCAAGAAGAAGTCATAAAATCAAACCAAAATACAACAGTTACCACTATGTCAATATAAAAAATTAACTTTCTATTACTCTCTTAGGTTTATCCTCTTAATAAACCTGATCCAACTCGTATACGCATCCGTAGAGGTACTTGACTATACTCAATCGGAAGTCATTACAATAGAAAATAAACAAGCAAAAATTCAAACCGGAACTTTCAAAATACTACATTCAATAAATCTAACACCAAGCCAACTTGATAAATGAAATAAGTAACTCCCACACCTTACGTCCTTTCCTTATTCAAGAAATCCGGTCCTTACACGATTCCATAAATACATAACTCCTAACTCCTACTAACAAATATAAGAGATCCATAAATGCAATAGGTTCGGCTTGGAAATGGATTGCTGGTAGTCCTGAACATGACGACTTAGAAATCCTTACTAATACTGTCAATAAAGTATTAAGTAATAATAACCAACACTTGGTAATAAATAAAAATCTAATAGAATGAATAAACAATATATATAACCAAAATAAATAATGATATTATGAGATCATTTAAAAATGGTGAAACTTTTCAAACGGTATTAATTTTATATTGTAAACTTAAAATTGATTTATTAAAACGAGATATAAATAATTTAAAAATAGCTTTACATCTATCAAAGGTAAATTTTTTTACGCTCAACTTCAGATATTAAAATTGTAAAAAATATACTAAAAGATGATGAATTACCGTATAATAATATTGAAGAGGCAATATATATGGTAATCATAAAAATTGACGACATTTGTGTTCCTTCTTTCTCGCCTGAACAAAATCTAGAGATTTTCCAATGCTTACGAGACAACAAAAATTACTATTTACCTAGGACAATGCGAAGTTGCGAAAAGAGAACTAAAATTTCTGGGTCACTTAGTTGACTCAATACGATTCCAGCCCTTGCCAGAGAGTAAAGACGTTATCAAAAGTTTCCCAAATCTGCAGTTTCATACCAAAAAGTTCTTCGAAAGATCAAGCCAGGCAACAAAAAATATGATCCCACGCCAATTACTTGGACCGCGGAAGCCGAACACGCTTTTCATCGGTGAAGAAGAGCTGGCTAATACAACATCACTAGTTCACCCATAACTCAAAGCTCAATTAGTGCTCCTTACGGATGCCTCAAACACAGCTGTAGGCGCCGCACTACACCGAAATCTCAACGGTATTCTTTAACCATTGAGGTTTTACTCGGAGGCACTTTCTAAGGCCCAGCGTAACTACAGCACATATGACCGATAATTGACTGCGATTTACCAAGGCTACATGATCGTGAGACGCTTTCGTCAAAAGCTAGATAAAGCATCGCCTCGCCAAATTCGTTCGTTGGATTTCAACGCACATACGTCATATTCCTGGCAAGGACAACGCCACAGTCGACCTTCTATCACAGATTCAAGTCATCACGAAACCAATCGACTTCATGGACCAAGTTAATGACAGATAAGTTTGTTTGGCCTGGCATCAAGAGAGACACCTCTAGTTTTGTACAGAGCTGCATAAGTTGTCAACGCGCTAAGGTCCACCGCCACTCACGCTCTACATCAACGAGGTACGAACCTCCTGATGCACGGTTTTGTCACATAAATATCGATATCTTTGGCCCGTTTCCATTGTGTGAAGGGCAACGATATTGTGTCACGATGATTGACCGTTACACTCGATGACATCACAGCAGGATCTGTGAAACATTGGATCTCACGATTTGGAGTCCCAGCACAAATCACAACAGATCGTGGCAGACAGTTCGAGCTTTCACCGAACTGATGACCATCATCGGAGCAAGTCATTTTCAAACGAAACCATATCTCCCGCAATCAAATGGCCTGAATGAGAGGTGGCATCGTTCATTTAAAGCCGCTATTCTTTGCAACGATGTTAGCAAGTGGACGCAGTGTTTACCCACCATTCTACTTGGCCTACAACTCGTTTTCAAGCCGGACATCAAGGCATCACCAGCGATGCTTGTCTATGGTACCACACTAAGGTTACTAGGGGGATTTCTCACTACAACCAGAACACCGACAGTTACCTGCAAATCTGTACAAGATTTTCTAAAATCAATGTAAAACCTGCTGTATCCGTAACAGCATTCCATAGTCCCCCGAAGACATTCATTTCTCCGAAACTCGAATTGGGCACTCATGTTTTTGTCCGCAATGATTCAGTCTGAACTTCCTTGACCCATCCATACGAAGGACCGTTCGAAATTATGAAAAAATCACACAAGTTTTCCAAACTTCTCATAAAGGGACGCAAAACCAACATCGGCATTAACAGGTTGAAGCTCGCCTTTACATCGTCAACAGGACCGGAAAACCAAGAGCCTCAACCACCATCAACGAAACCTTCCCGTTCTGGCCAAAGGATCAAATTTTCCAACAGCACTGGTTTCGTTTAGAAAGGGAGTACTGAGGCAACCCCAAATTAGGAATCTCACCTCGATCGAAATTAAAGGATCTCACCACACAATTGTGAATAAGTTTCTTACTATTGTGAATAAGTTTTTTTACTATTGTAAATTGTAAAAGGCTTTAAGTAGTATTCTCATTCACACTAGTAACAGGTTGGTTACGACGTCCGACTCGGAAAAATAATTAAACATTAATATCTAAAGATTGTTCTAAATATTAATTAAAATAAAAGAACCAATAATTATATAATTAACAGATAAATACATCATTTTGAATAATTTATTGATTTTTTTTTTTTTGCTTTTTTGGTTTATTTCCTGTATTATATCAATTATCATTTACTTTTTTTTTTTTTTGTATATAATAGAACCATTAAACCACTTAAAGTTATAAAATATTGGTGTGAAGACAGAAAAATACACAGAAAATTGATTTGTATACATTTAGCAGAAAATAGAAATTTATTTTTTTTTAAGTAATAATTAGTGAGTCGCGTGGATGGATTCTTTTTTAGGCTCTTTTTAAATACCGTCCTTCTTAGTGACTCGGCTAGAGGATTTGGTTGGGGAGAAACTTGTCATTGTAACGGCTACTGTGAAAGTTTATTTCTAGGAGAACTGTAGGCATGCTGAGGTCGCTATAAAACGTTGCGTTCCTGACGAACCAGGGGCATTGGTGATCATCCTGCGAGCCTCGTTTTGTATGATCTGTATTTCCTGCCATGTACACCACAACGGGATACCATATTTCAAGGAAGGAGCAACAATTTCCTTGTAAATTAAGGGATTATATTTCAAGCTAAGTTTGCTTCTTTTGCACAGAAACCAGTTGAGCCTTTTCATTATGTAGGAACTTGATCGCGAAATGGTAGAGATATGATGTTCCCATGTCACGCGTTTATCAAGTAAAAATTCTAAGCATATATCTACTATTAAGAGTTCTTTTGTACCTTAACAGGTCCAGAATCGCAGCTTTTAAAGGAGGCTTGGGTGAATCGGGGGCACAAGATAGGGTCGGTACGAGGATGCAAGGGCAGCTGCAGCGTATATACCACGAGCAACAATTCAACAGCGTCGTCTAAATAATTTGAAGAAGAGATATCCAGATTTAAATTTAAACGTTCTTCTAGATCAGTTCTGAAGCGTAACAAGTTGGCATGTGGAAATTTACTTTTAAGTTCACAGAAATTTGTCAAAATGAGATAAATAAATTCATAAATAAATAATTTGGATTTTGCTATAAGACGTTAGTTGAAGTAGAGGAAGATAAAAAATATATTCATCAAATCATCTTTCAACCCTAATGTTTCGAGTTTTGCTAATAAATGGATCAATTTAATATTATCTCTTTCTTTAAGTTGTTTTAACCTTTTTCTTTTTTTTGTATATTTGAAATTTAGAAAAATTAATAAATTTTCAACTATTTTTTCATTACAGGATTGTATCGGCTATTGATGGTCAGACTGTTGGATGCTATTTGTGTGGCTACGGCGATTACAAAGTACAAAATAGTCTTAAAAGCTGTGTAAGGTTACTGAGATCAAATTTGTTACCCAAATATTCTGAAAATTGGCGAATCGACTCACCTGGTTGGGTTGTCTTATCGTCAAATTTTTTACAAACTCATAAGAATGATCTTTGGAGCAACAAAGTAAAGAAAAATTTCGATGAAATTGATAAAGCATCCGCTAGCTTTAGCATACTGAACCAATTAGTTTAGCTCTGGTTTTCTCAATTGTCAACTAAACAATGTAATAAATAAAGGTGTTTCATGCTGCATGAAAAGGAACTTAAATCAATTATATATGTTTTTTGTTGATTGGCTATAAGATATTTTGGTTTCAGTGAAATTATATATTATTATATTCGGTGAACCAAAAACTGAGACACTGGGAACTGGGATACAAGGTGAATCGTAAAGTAAACGACACTTTTTCATAATCTCTATGTAGTAGTATTTCGAGTTAGCCGAAACTCAACATTGCCGTTCAATGCGCAAAGTTCATTGATAATGTTAGTTTCGAAGCAAATCCTCCATATAGAAGTTTTGTAATATGTCCCTGCACCCTGCTGGATGCTTTATATTCAGTAACACATACATCGAACCACTAGAAATGGAGCGGCACTGATACCATATGTTACCGTTTTAAGGCGTGAGACCTGTATGGTATCAGTAGGATCATTTCGCTATAATGTTCCTTGATAGTTGCAATTCTCATCTGCTAATAAATCATTGAACGATCATCAATTAAAAGATTTACAGAACGAAAAACCACACGCAGTTGTCGAACTTTCAGGCCGAAGAGCCATATAATGTATAAAATAACGAACCGAGAAACATCTTCGAAATTAACAAATTCTAAATGATTAATTCCTTGTATTCGTAAAGGAACTTTGCATATGTTTCCCATCTGTCTTCAATCTACCTTCCAATTTCATAAATCTAGTCAATGCAATCATATAAGAGTACTCTAAACTGAACTTCTCGGTCCGATTGAGCTGAATTTTCTCCCAAAATTTCTCAACGGGTCACGATTATCAACGATTATAAGGCCAAAAACGCGATAAATACCATCGACCAGCTGCCCTCAAAACTCAAATTGCCGCTTCGGAAACCCGGCATGACTCCATAGACTCCATCAAACAAAATTCTCCGAGAACTACTGAGGTGGACTGATTAAACCAGCTGCTGTAAACAAACTGGTTGACATACGGCGTTCATTTTTGGCATAGTAATTAAGGACAGTCCTACTAACATACAGCCAAAAAAAAAAAATAAAAAAAAAAAAAATTAAAAAACTTAACGCGGGCAATTTAAATGAATGAATTCCGGGTACTTAATTGTTTTAAGGTAAATAGCTGCCGAACTATAAATCGCACTGACAAAGTTTGTTTCACACTCGCTAAAAAGTGTTCCTCGCACCACTTTTTCTGGCGTATACAGATCACCTGGTCTCGAGATATCTACCATATTCCAAAATAACTCCACAATCTTATTCAAATGTCCTCTTTCTCTCCTCAGTAGACATCGCTTCTGATAATTCACATGGCAGTGTAGTAGTAGTACATAAGGCACCAATCTAACCTGGCCAACTGCTAGTAATAAGAAGAACCAAATGATCCCTTACAACATATTAATTGTTTCAGCATCAAGCACATACCTACGTTTGAAAACTCCTGTGGTTCTCCTATGACTAATATCAAAACCGTAGCCGCAATCATTTGAGAATATGAAAGTGTTCTGCCAACTTGGTTCTGACTGGGATGCTACTTAGGCTTCGCTTAAAGTTTGCAGAGGATTCCTTATGTAGCAACGTATGATGAAGGCCTTGGATATCGTAAACCTTGCTTCGCTGCAACTCCTTGTGATATGCCTATTGATAAAACAATTAATACATAAGGACAGCTTCTTCACCTCCTGATACCGTTGCATCTCATCCAATTTTAGAAATTGAGGACAATTCGTCAATCTGTGAGAAAATTTACCTAAATCACCTTCCCTTTTCAGTATTAACTGCTGAATTCAATGCTGTTCGATTATGAATTGCTTTTGATTTACTTTCTTTTACAGCACCACTGCTGCTTAATTTGCGTGTTGCGAGATTTGTATAGCGTCGAACTATCGGGAGCATTTCCCAACTAGGTAATCCCTCATTGCTATGCTCGATATCCCATCGCTCCAATCATTCAGCTTATTATTGACCAGATGTACAACTACAGCACACAATATCACTTCTGTTGTACCCAATACACGTAATGCAGCTAAATGAGATATTACTGCATTGTCAATGCCCCTTCTTCGAACCACGCAATCGTTCACAATGTGCTGTCTTACTCGCTGCACTATGACGATTTGAATGCGGTTTTCACTTGTGTATTGTATCAAGCTTCCTGCAATATAAAGCGTTTATTTAATCAAAATCGACATTCAAAATGAGAAGATATTCATTTTCCAGTATTTCGTTCAAAGACAAATAAACCAAAAAACATTTTTTCGTTGTTAGTACTTTACATTCTTTTTTTATATTCCCAATTGGATATATACTATTGTTTTCCTACATCTTATATCTAAAATATAAAAGTAAATACCAAGTACATTTTTGACGATAAAAGGGGAAAAGGCAGTGGACAACATCGAACATTTTCGAATGGTCACTTGAATAATGGTCTGGATTACTGGGTGTCTTAGACCTCATTTTGAAGAGCTACTTGCGGCAGGCCATCACCGCCACCCATAACCTAAGTTAGGTCAGATCGACTGGTCTGCTTCGTTGTAGCAAAATTTTTATGAGAGTACGTTAGTACTGTATCGTCAGCGAAGGTAGCCACCACCTGGAGTTGGGATGTTTGATGTGTATAAAGTATACAACATAGGACCAAGCACGCTTCCTTGAGGGACTCCCGCTCTTATTTGTCTTAGTGTAGAAGATTCGTCCAATTTGGGTATGGCTATTATTTCAACAACCTTCCATAAAGATGGGTAGTGCTTTAGTCTTAATATCGCATTGAACAAGTTCCTAATAAATACCATTGCCTTCGCAGGAAGCTCTTTGAGTAACTTTCAAGTTATTTGGTCATAACCTGGCGTTTTTCTCTGACTAGTGCGCTTTTCAATACAGTGCCTAACTTCATTGGTTGAAATCATTTTTGTACAGTATTGCGGACATGGAGTCCTGTTGTACAAACTGGTGTTACTATTGGATTGATTGGTAGTAAAAGCTCTTTCATATTAGTCTGCCAGTAGTGAAGCTTTGTCATAGTTGGTTCTAGCCCATGTCCCATCCGATTTTAAAAGTGGCGGCTGATGGAAGGTGCGATTTGTGAAGTGCTTAGCAGCTTTCCATAATGAGTAATTAGCGATAATGTTTTTGTATAATTTACAAATTGTTCATTTTTAAAATTCCTTGGACTGTTTTTCAAATCTTTGATTCCTTTGTTATGTTTAGCATTGTCATTTGGCTCTCTCGTCCTTTGCCAGATCTTACGCAGTTTGTTTTTGTTCGCGACTTGGAATTTTATTGAGCGGGGGAAAATATAGTTGTCCTCTTTTGGATTAAGATCTGGTGGTGGTCTATTAGCTACTTCGTTTATAATGTCATTCAAGTATATCACTGACATTTCAATATCGTCAGGTTCTGTAAGAGGTACATTTATCGTGAGGCTATTGTCAATAAATTCTCTGTACACCTCCCAGTCAGTACTCAAATTATACATTTTGCAGGCGGGTTGATCTTATTTTTTTATTGCGCAACTATATTCAACTTGTATTGGTGAATGATCGGAAGAAAGTTCAAGCCCGACAATTTTGAAATATGTTATATTCATGTTTTTTAATATATATATGTGGGTTCACCTGTACTCAAGTGCATCCCCCAATCGTACGAACTGCACTTATCAAGTTTTTTCCTTTGGTGTTTGTCAGCCTTGAACCCCAGTTTACATATTTGGCGTTGTAATCACCAGCCACGATGAACTTTGGGCCAACTCTTTAAAGTATTCCTTAAATTGAGCTGTTGAGATTCAGTGTCTAGGTGGGCAATAAATAGCTGCTATTGTGAAACTTGTCCATATTTGTCTTCTAGTAGCAATTTGGTCGACTGAATGTGAGCGTGTTGATAATTTTCTAGTTCAACGTGTTGAGTATTGTTGTGAACAATGATAGTTGTGCCACCATGTCCTGAACCATCCGGGTGATTTGTTTCATATATTTTATATCCGGGAATGCTCAAATAGTGATTATTTGTGCAATGGGTTTCAGAGATTAGAGCTACGTCAATCATTGAACTCTAACTATTTCTAAAAAAAAAAAAAAAAAATTAATACGAACTTCATCATTGGGTAATGTTTTCAGTACGTAGTTATGCAGTGCTATTTCACACAGAGCGTTCTTAAGAATATTGAGTTCTTCTTGTTAGCTTTTAGAGACTGCTTGAAGCCATTGTCCTGAGTATTCTTCACTTTTTCTACATTGCCATCGTCGATATCTAAAAAGCCAAATTAATTGGAAGATGACTTGCCAGGCCAGTAGTTAAGTGTGGTCTGTTTTTTAATTTTGTTTGTTTGTATTTAGGTTTTATACAATAGTTTTTGAAGATATGGTAAGTGACGTTCTGTTTGGTTTGGGCTTTTTGTTAATGTTTAGTGTTTGTTCAGTCGGTATGGCTGGTGATTGCGTTTTTCTGTTTCTTTTATTTGATTCTAACTGTTCAGATCCAGTTTTATTATTTGAGTTTTGTACTTCTGTGTTAATTATTGATGTAGGCGTAACTTTCGCAACGTTGACCACAGAAGCGATCGAATCATGGTTGTTGTTGTGGATATGAGTTTCGGTATTAGTTATTGTTGCGGTAACTGCATACGATGACGCGATCGAAGCAGTTGTTGAGAAAACTGTTGTTGTTGACGCTACTATTGAAGCTGTTGATGTACAAGCAGTGCTTTGTATTGTAGTTGTTGAAGTTGCTGATACAGTTGCAGGTTGGGTAGAGTACAGGGGCGTTTGTGGGATCGGGCACTGGGTGCCCCATGGTAAGGAGCATCTGGTGTTCACGCTGTCAGAGCAAAGAGCAGGAGAACAAGAACTTGCCCTGCGCTCAGGCGACTTGCTGATTAAAAATGAGGATTCATTTTTCTTTTTGGGACAGGAAGAGATGCATTTCTTGTTGTCTTTGTTGTTGAAATGTTTTTTTGATGAGCAAGGCTAATCTCAAGGATTTTGTTATTGGTTTCTATTGATTTATTTGTAGGTTTTAATTTTATTGTACTTAACTAACGCAATAATTCGCATAGAGAAGGGAAATAAAAATTAAAGCAACAAGAAATTTCAATCAATAGAAATAAGAAAAAAAAAAAGTGTTTCTCACGCTGAGCTTGGGAATAGGAATCGCTTTACATTTGCAAAGGATTTTTTTGTTTTTTTTTTGTTTGTTTTTGGTGCTGTATTTAGTCCTATCTTTTATTGATAACTGAGTACGCAAAAGAGTATTGCGCTCTACGTTCTTTTCTTTCAAGAGAGTGTCCTGTTATAGTTTTTGTTCGCTTTTATAGTTAAAAAGAGCTTTTGATTTTATTTTGTGTTTGTTAAAATATATTTGTCTACATATTGCTTCCTTTCTGGCGCTGTTAAAAATTGACTTCAATGAGTTAGGTACTTATTCTGCTGTTTCATATAGTTTACCTATGCTCTTTGTCATCTAACAAACCTTAACTTTTTCGCTCACGTTAAAAGCTGCACTGTTAAAAAAAGGTCTGTTTTCCACCTGTCTGTAAATGAATGTTGTAAAATTGAGGTTATGCAGGCTTGCCAACTAGGATATATATATTGGAAATATTTAAAAAAAATTAATAAACAATACTCTTCTAACAAAAATTGAAAGTTGGTTTTGTATAGGAGGTTTTCCATGTAATTCTGACTATTTATAATTTTTCTTTCAATCTGAAATTTTGCGCCAAGTTGGCCAAGACTGGATTTATCACACACAGGAGATGATCGGAATATGAAAGAAAAAACGGGAGATACTTATGGTCGTGCTGGCCGATGAATCCAACCAGAAGAACCAACAAAATCAGACAAATCCCTCAGTGGGACTCTCGCCACACTACATAAGTCCTCAACAAAGGGGCTTCCAAGAGAGCGGGATCGCCTTCTGAGTAGAGCAGAATAGTCACACAAGAGTTTTTGAACGCTTTCTTCTTCTTCCTCGTTTTGGCAGCTACGACAGAAGTCCTGGTGAGGTACGTGCAACCTCTGAGCCATTCGCCCAATGGATATCTTTTTCGACTGATAGGAGGGCCAGAACTTTTTAGCGATAGAGCACCCTGGTTCGTTCGCACATCTCGTCTCTTCTGCTTCCTTAGTGTCTGCTACCGATTTCGAGAAAATATCATACAGGGGTCTGCTTAATAACCGTAAGTATATATAAAATTCATCAAAAAAGATCAAATCTCTTGCAATATAGCAGAAATGCCATAAGGATGAGATTCACTTGATCTCAGGAGAGGTATGCGTATAATCATAGCTCATTAACTATCGAGTGAGTTTGAGACATTTACTGAGAAGGAATCTCGATTCAGCTCAAGTTAAAAAGAAATAAATATAACATTATATATATTATTATTAGAGTCGAAGGCTTTGAATAAATAAATAAGTAATAATAATAATAATAATTATTATTGAAATTATTAATAATAATTGTATAAACTGATATTGTTCAACAAATGTTTTGACTGTGGATGCTCACTGTTTAGAAATGCTTTAAATAAAGTCAATTAGCCCTTTTCCACCTGAACAGCAGATACCATTTAGTGCATTACAAGCCTGGTAACATACCACTTTAACTCCTATAGATGCAAATTCAGCGTACTTAATTCTAGGCAAAACCCGATCCCTCTTTGTTGAACCATAATAATAATAACAATTTAAATAAATAAATAACTAATACTAATAATATTAATCAAAACCGTAGTGGTACCGGTCATAATAGAAACCAAAGCGGTCATTATCATCAATATAAAAATAAGTTTAACTTCGCCTACGCCGAAGTTGATATACTCTTCACGTAACCCCTAGAAAACGTTTTTGCCTACACTCTGTGATAGCACATTCAGAAATATTTAATTATTGATTTGACTTATGTTTTGGGTATAGCAAGTATATATAGAGCATTTCAACACTGAAATAGAAATATTTGCATGGGAGGTTTACGATCTAGTAATCCTAGGGTCTTGAAATCTACGCGGTTGTTGAATATAGGTGAAACATGTACCATACAAATTCCAGTTCGACAACTCTAAACCAAATATGTTTTTCTAATTCGCTTATTCTCTACTTCTCGCCGAGCTGATCAAGAATATATGTATACACTGAAAGTATTGCAGAAACAAGCGCCAATGAATCTTTGTCTATCGCATAAGAAGTTAAGTGACGTCTCATACGATAAAACGTCATGAACATGCATTTAGCGCTGTTTAGCTCCAAAAGGTAACGTAAACACCAAAATTGAAGTGAGGTTAGATCCTCTTCTAGTCTAATATGCGAAGAGGTATTGTTAAACGATAGGAAGAGTTTGACATCATCAGCATACATCAGAACACGAGAGTATTTCAAGGAAAGAGGAAGATCGTTTATAAGCAGATTGAACAATAATGGGCCAAGATGGCTTCCTTGAGGAACACCAGAAGTGACAACAACCGGACTAGAAAGAGTGGAATTAAATAACTCTCATTGAATTCTCTTTTTTAAATATGAAGAAATCCAATAAAGAAGATGTTGCGCGCAACCTAAAAAGTCAAGCTTATGTAAAAGCAGATCATGATTTACGGAGTCAAATGCTTTGATGAAATCTGAGTAAATCAACATCAGTTTGAAACCAAGATGTACAAAAGATGTAAACTCAAGCAAATTAGTAGTAGGTGAACGCTTCTTCATAAAACCATGTTGACACGCAGAAATAATTGATTTACAGTGGTGATAAAGGGTTGAAGTAATCATTTTTCCAAACAACTTTGGAATTGCCGAAAGTTTTGCAATACCCATGTAATTGGATATGTTAGATTTGTTACCTTTTTATGTAGGGGTAATATAAAGCATTCATTCCAAATAGAAGGAAAAAATGCACTCTGAAGTGATAAATTGAAAAGTTTCAGAAGCGGATTACATAAAGATTCAGAACAGTACTTAAGTACACAACTAGGTATTTTATCCGGACAGGGTGAGAAAGTAGATTTCAAAGATTTTAAATTGGTAACAAGACACTCCTCACCAATTACAAGAGAAACAATGTGGTTACATTGGGAAATGGGATAAGGGTAACGGTTGTGAATATATGTTTTAGAAGAATAAGTAATCACTGCAGGCTTTTTCGCCAACTAGAAACATCGACGAGGGAAATAAAGAAGACTTGTGCTTCGAATTCACAAAAATCTAAAACTGCTTAGGGTCACGCGAAAATTGCTGCCTACAGCGAGAGAGGTACTTATTGTAATAAAGGCTATTTAAAGAAAGAAAATTAGCCCGAGCCACACAAAAATTCGCAAAAGCAATAGAAGAGCCAGTACTCTTTTATTTTTATAAATCCTCGATTGAATGTTCTTCAGGTTAGAAAGTCTTTTAGTAAACCAAGGAGGTTTGTAGGATACTTTAGAACAAACGTTAAAAGAGACATAGGTATTGAAAATATTAAAAACCGTTGCATAGAAAAAATATATAGCAGAAGTCACATCACTGCAATTAAAAAACAAGTACCAATCAGTTCCAAAAAAGATGGTATTGAATTGGGCAAAGTTTGCTTTGCGAAAACAAAACCGCCGGTAGCATGTATATGTTGAGGCAGAAAGAGGATAGGTTAAAGATTGGGATATTTCAAATGTTGGATGATAAGTATCCTCAGGAAGGCATAAAGAATGGGATCTTGAAACAGAAGTACCAACAGAATCATTATTGACAATTGCTTGCAAATTTTTTTTAAAAAGCCTTTCTAGGCACTGCAATTTCGAGTACCGAGGCAACTTCTGTCTAAGGGAGTCAATCATTATTTTATCAATCAGCTCAATGATGGGAAACGCAGTATGCATGTCAGTAAAATTACAGTTTAACGTTTGCTTAAAAAGTCTCCAATTAGTTTTCGAGTACGTATTTTCAACCATATTTGGCTTGGAAGCTACCTTAGCAATTACCGGAAGGTGATCTGATGCAAGATCGTTACAGGAAATGGGTTCAGTTATCAAGCTAGGAGTATTTGTGATGAATAGGTAGTGTCGGATCTTTTGGGTACAATATTGAAAATCAATGTAGGACAATTCATAAAGATTATTTCCTCAACAATTTGTCTTACCGCAATTCCACAAACTATTTTTGCAGTTCAACACACCATCTAATAAGTAAATCTGATTTGAAACATCTTTTTTGTGGTTTTTGTCATTCGACGGAGTGCATGATCTATTTAAAAATTTTGCCGATAACCAAGGAAAGTAAGCTGAAAACAGTCTAATTGTATTATGTAAGTCTATACTAACTTCTATTCCTATATTTTCAATTAGTGTGTACTTACATTCGGAACTTTCTGATGCTTAAGAACGTTACTTATAGCAATAAAAATACTGCCTCCCCTATTAGAAGTGCGGTCGTTTCGATAAATACAATAGTATATAATAATTAGGAATTATACACCGATCCTTATGTGTTAACCAGGTTCACTAATTAAACCAACAGAACAACATAAGTTTTTTTGCATTTGCAAGGAACAAACAACTGCGAAAGCAATAGCTTCGATTTTGTGGCAGAACTGTTCCATTGAATGAATATTGGAAATTGTGCGAATATGACTTTAGAAATGAAGACTTAATTGACAAAGTCCGATGGTAAGATTGAATATGAATCGAATATAACGTTTAATTTGCAACGAAATAATTTTTATATTAGGAGTACACAAGACTGAAAGAAGGTGCTTTCATAATTTGACAGGAATGCCTTGGGGCGTAAAAACGAAAAATTGGTTACAAGTGTACAGAGGAAGGAAGGATAAAGTGGTAGCAATGCTTCAAAAAACCCATCATGTTTCCAAAAATATAAAAAATTGCTTAAAAGACATTTTCACAACTGGCCAAATATAGAGTGGTTAAAGGAAGGATACTGGAATATTCATTGGGCTCTAGAAGATAATGCTCGTTCAATTTTGTTATAATCGGCCAGCCCCAAAGGGTACAGTGTACTTCTTAGGATACAATTTCCACTACCCAGTATTATAACGCTGCAAATTGTGATTTCCCTTGGAATATTAACTATTAATCAGACTAATGAGTAGGATGAGTAGGAACCAAAAGATTTACTTTTTTCGTTTTGATTAGATGAAATTTGTGAGGTCGAAAATCATGGTCTTATATCTGCACGTCAAGTTAATGATGCAAAACAATGGTAAATTAATAATAATTCATTTAATACGCAATAAGTGTTACCCATCGTTGCATAAGTTCCACTTGGAAGGCAACATGATATAGGTTTTTGGGGACGTTCCACACTATTGCGAATCCTTTTTTTTTTAATTATTGTAGTTTTATTTAGTTTATTTAGTTGAAAACGATTAAGTCTGTAACTATAATATATGCAGTTCACACATTGAAATGGTTTAAGTCTGTAATAATATATTGTAAATAAAAATAAATTTAATCAATGGGTGTGATCTAGTGCATTGCTCACACTAAAATGATATGAGCGGTTGACAGTAGAGAATAGAAATTCGCCGCGCGCCAAGATATAATTTCAGTGAGATCAAAGCTCCAGATTGATGAGAAGAATAGTGCGATGACTGTTACCTGGTACCTATATAATTATTTTTGAGCTTTTAACACATTGTCTACATCATTTGTATGTTTCTTTACAATAAAACCTTTCAACTTAACGTTTTTTTTTTTTTTATTTTATTTATGCCGTTTTCACAATCTATGGGAAATTTGTGTCTTCAGTAATTATTGCGAAATTATTGCAATGCACTGAACGGCACCTAAGATGGGCACTACAAAAGTTTTGCAATCTGGCAACATTACCGTGAGTTTTAACGATCTGATGTCTCCATCTTGAAGCTTGCAATTTTTTAGCATATTCGTGCTTAGAATGGTTTGTTATATCGACGCAATTTGATAACTTTCAGTGAACTTAAAACTATCATCACGAGAAAAAAACAGATTCAAATAGTGATCATTTTCGTGCGAATTTGTTGTTACGATTTTCGAAGTGGATTAGCTGGATAAGATAGTGTGGAGAAACTTGGTGATGAAAGACCACATAAGACTACCGCATATCGCTTGATTATGGATTTCAATCGTGGACACTCTAAGCCGCAGAACGAATTTCGTGAAGGTCGACCAAAAAAGCTTTTATGCCCGAAAACATGTTGTGCGTAAACTAATAATGGAAGATCGGCATGTGGCATACCATGAGATTGAGACAACTGTGTCATACCACCTTAATACAAACAATGTTGCATGGACACTTAGATGTGAGAAAGCTAGTTTCACATAGATCATGCACTCCGTCGAATGACAAAAACCACAAAAAAGATGTTTCAAATCAGATTTACTTATTAGATGGTGTGTTGAACTGCAAAAATAGTTTGTGGAATTGCGGTAAGACAAATTGTTGAGGAAATAATCTTTATGAATTGTCCTACATTGATTTTCAATATTGTACCCAAAAGATCCGACACTACCTATTCATCACAAATACTCCTAGCTTGATAACTGAACCCATTTCCTGTAACGATCTTGCATCAGATCACCTTCCGGTAATTGCTAAGGTAGCTTCCAAGCCAAATATGGTTGAAAATACGTACTCGAAAACTAATTGGAGACTTTTTAAGCAAACGTTAAACTGTAATTTTACTGACATGCATACTGCGTTTCCCATCATTGAGCTGATTGATAAAATAATGATTGACTCCCTTAGAACAGAAGTTGCCTCGGTACTCGAAATTGCAGTGCCTAGAAAGGCTTTTTAAAAAAAATTTGCAAGCAATTGTCAATAATGATTCTGTTGGTACTTCTGTTTCAAGATCCCATTCTTTATGCCTTCCTGAGGATACTTATCATCCAACATTTGAAATATCCCAATCTTTAACCTATCCTCTTTCTGCCTCAACATATACATGCTACCGGCGGTTTTGTTTTCGCAA